>CM038147.1:154802668-155375704 GCA_021437245.1 Aegilops speltoides | reverse complement strand
TGCCAAACAAGCTAAAGCTAAGAAGGAAGCAGCAGCAAAGCCCAAGAGCGTTGGAGAACAACTTCTTGAAGCCACTCGAGAGAATTGGACTACGCTTTGGCCAAAGCATAGTGCAGTCTCGGGAGAGTCTTGAGAGGATCGTTGAAGATAAGTTCCATGCTCTGGATGTCAAGTGATCAAGTCACAGTCACCGTCAACAAGCTTGAGGCGGACATCGAGGAAGCGAAGAGGAGAAGGCAGAGCTCATGAAGGAGATGGAAGGTGATCTAGTCGGGATGACTATGAGCAGCTGCTGCAGTGCCCACAAAGCCCAGATCATTTGCTATTCCAAAGGATGACCAGGCTACTACATCAGCACCTCCACAGCTCCATCGGTTCAAAGCACCAGCTCGGTGTCTACTCCTCCAGCTCCTCGGACTTCAGCAGAAGCTTTTGCAGATGCAGCTATCTCCACTCCATCGGCGCAGACAGAGCCGCCAGCAGAGTCCCTAGTGACGATTAGCTCTATACCTTCGAACTTTTGGTAACTTGTTGCCAAAGGGGAGACATTGTATAGATCATAGGACTTCGAGAGAGAGAGTGCTCGTTTTTGCTCTTTCGTTTGCGGTTTTCCTTGAGATACTTTTGAGTTCTTCGAGACATTTCGTGTGTTTGATACTACGTTTGCTCTATCTTGATGAGTGCTTGATCATACTATGCTTAATGTGTGCTTAATGCTTATCATATTCTATTCATATCTTGTATGATCACTTACTCATGTCTTGGTGATTGGGTGCATGTTATTCATTCTTATCATTTTGTGCGCTCCACCAAGATGTATGTGACATGGAAGAGTGACCCATGATCCTAATCGATTGTGCATTTGCATTCAAGCATAAATCTTAAATAATGCACAAATTTAGGGGAGCTCTTGCTTATCACATACTTCTCAAAGCGACGATGTTATTCATTGATTATATCATTTGTCGAAGCTTTGATCTATATGTTGTCATCAATTACCAAAAAGGGGGAGATTGAAAGTGCAACTAATCCCCGGGTGGTTTTGGTAATTAATAACAACATATATATCATTGAACTAATTATTTCTTGAGAATATTTGAGAAAGTTCATTGATATGGGTATGGTAATGGTGATGATGTGGACCCTCAAAATGCTAAGGAAAACATTGGCAAAAGCTCAAGACTCTATTTTTGGTTTAGTGATCCAAGATCACATTGAGTCCATAGGAAAGCCAATACTATTAAAAGGGGATGAGGTTATGATGATGATCTGGTTGCTCTAAGTGCTTAGTGATTTATCTCTCAAACTATCAGCAATCTTTCATTCCAACATAAACCCATAAGTAATCTCGGTCCCACCGATTCCATAAACTCAGTCACACCGAGATGAACCACCTCAGCCATATAGCCAAACCCTAGTAATTTCGGATTTTCCGATTCCAAACTCGGTCTTACCGAAATTGGTGTTGCCAAGCTTCTGTAACCTTATGTACTCAAATCGGTGTCACCGAGATGAGAAAGTCGGTCCCACCGAGATTGGCAAACCCTAGACTTTGGAAGAATCGGACTAACCGAGATTGTATTTTCGGTCCCACCGAAAATCCCAACGTTCACAAGATTTGAACTTTCGGTCTCACCGAGTTGTCAACTTCGGTCTGACCGAGATTGGTCAAATGTGTGTAAAGGTTGGATTTTGTGTGGAGGCTATAAATACCCCTCCACCTCCTCTTCATTCGTGGAGAGAGCCATCAGAAAGAACTACCACTCCTACCTTACATTTCCGAGAAGAAAACTACCTACCCTTGTGTTGAGATCAAGTTGCTCCACTCCCACCATATGAAACTTGATTTCTAGCCTTCCCAAGTTGCTTTCCACTCAATCCTTTCTTCCACCACAGCCAAATCAGTGAGGAGAGTTGAGTGTTGGGGAGATTATCATTTGAAGCACAAGAGCAAGGAGTTCATCATCACCAACACCATCTATTACCTTTTGGAGGTGGTGCCTCCTAGATTGGTTAGGTGTCGCTTGGGAGCCTCCGTCAAGATGTGGAGTTGAACCAAGAAGTTTGTAAGGGCAAGGAGATCGCCTACTTCGTGAAGATCTACCCCGAGTAAGGCTAGTCCTCCGTGGACGTAGGCCATGATGGCATAGACAAGGTTGCTTCTTCGTGGACCCTTCGTGGGTGGAGCCCTCCGTGGACTCTCGCAGCCGTTACCCTCCGTGGGTTGAAGTCTCCATCAACGTGGATTGACGATAGCACCACCTATCGGAACCACGAGAAAAATCTCCGTGTCTCCAAATTGCGTTTGCTCTTCTCCACCTCTTATTTACTACATGTGCAATTTACTTTCCGCTGCCATAACTCTAGAATTGCATGTGTAGGGTGATACTTGACTTGCTCATCATTGTGAACTTGCTAAAAACTTGCCCTAATCAAAAGGCTAAACTTTTAAGTTGTCAAGTAGTCTAATCACCCCCCCTCTAGACATACTTCCGATCCTACACTTTTGCTTAGTTACCACATCGTAGGTGTGAATATGTCACTCCATCCTGTTTTTCATACATATTCCATCCTCGCATCATGTGTTTGTCTTTCATCCGAGTGGTGTTCGTCAGTATCATGGATGAATGAGTTCTGAAGAGCGAATTTTATTCCTTTTTCTTTTCGCTTTGACTTCACAATGCAAAATCATTACGGCTGAAGGAAATTAGTCCGGCAGTGGATGATGGTGGTCCTTCGGAGCAACTCAAACAGGGGGTATCTACAGATTCTACTCCACCATCCTCCCAACAAGATTCGCAAGACAACACAAGGCTGGACAGTCAACGTAGCTGTGTAGATGATGAGAACATCTCCCCTACTCCACCATCACTGATACTTGCTCTAACTTGGCACTATTATATGTGGTTGCATGTTGCGTATGTTGTCTAGCTTGTATTGCTTCTAACTTGAGTTGCATCTGCTTACTTTACACATAATGCCTGTGAATATGACATGTGTTCCTGTTTCTAGAACATACGTGTACATGATGAGCACATCTCCCCTACTCCACCATCACAGGTGCTTGCTCTTACTTGGAACTGTTATATGTGGTTGTGTTTTTCGTATGATGTCTAGTTTGTATTGCTTCTGATTATGTTGAATTGCAGCTGTGTAGCTTACAACTTATACCTGCAATGATCACTTACCCATAAGACACATTTAACTTGGGACTATGATGTAGGTTGCATCTTGCATTGTCTTCTTGCTTGTACTGCTTCTAATTTCTTGAAATGGCACTTATGACGAGACAGTTTTTACCTGATAGAGTGATATTGGTTGCATGTTCATATGGTGCCTAGCTTTCATTTCTTCTAATTTTGTTGAAATGCCTTCCGCTTACTATTTTTTCATACATATTCCATCCTCCTATCGTACGTGTGAATATGAAACGCTGTCTTTTTTGTATATATTCCATCCTCCTATCCTGCGCTTGCCTTACATCAAAGTAGTGTTCATCTGTATCATGCATCAACCAGTTATGCAGAGCTAATTTTATTCATCTTCTTGTGGTTTTGACTTCATAAGGCAATATCAGAAAATAGGAAGGAAAAGAGTAAGTTAGGGGATGTTGGTGGTCCTCCGCACCGACGCAAACAAAGACTCTCTAGATTTGCCACTGCTACTGTTAATGAAGTTGAAGTCCCAAGTCTACGTGATGAGTTCATCTCCCGTACTCCACCATCGCAGTGCTTGCTCTAAGTTGACAGTGTGATAATTGGTTTCTTGTTGCATATATTGTCTAGCCTGTATTTCTTCTATTTTGATTAAATTGCACCTGCTGAGTTTATACGTTATACATGTGCATGTGACATGGCTTTCTGTGTCTAGAATACACTGCATCTATCTATCATACCATGTTCTTACATCAAAGTACTGCTGTTGTGTATCCCGCATCAGTCACTCATGATTGGAAGCTTTTAACATGGCAGTTTGATAGTGGTTACATCTTGCATTGATTTCTATGTTGTACTACTTCTAATTTTTCGAATTGCCACTTGTGACAAGACACTTTTAACTTGGCAGAGTAATATTGGTTGCATCTTTCATATGGTGTCTAGCTTGCATTACTTCTATTGTCTTGAAAATCCTTCTGCTTAGTTTGCACATCGTAGCTGTGAATATGCCATGTCGTCCTGTTTTTCTTACATATTCCATCCTCATACGGTTGTCTTACATCAAAGTATTGCTTATCTGTATCATGCATCAATGAGTTCTGAAGAGCGATTTTATTCTTTCGTGCTGTGGGTACGGCTTGACATGGCAAAGTCAAAAAGATCAAGGAAAATAATATAGTAGGGAGTGTTGTTACTCGTCGGGTGAAATGGAAAAGAATCTGCCGTCGAGATTCTGCTGGTACTTATGGTGCAGTAGAAGGTCCAAGTCCACCAGCTAAATCTACAAACACAATATCACCTGCTCCACCAGCTGCAGCATCCGCTTCAACTGTACCAGCAGCTCAATGAGTTACTCGTTCGTTTGCTCGGGCGGCGGTTCCCAAGCTTCCTTCACACCTAACACTACTTCGAAGCACTGCGACACAACAGACTTGGCAAGATCAGATGAACCTCATGAGCATCAACACCAAGGCGGTACTGACCGAGTCAAGTTGTAGTTGCATGCTCCTTTATATGTACTCTCACAGTTTGATGTACACTAACACTTTCCATATTCGTTGTTGAAATAGCACCACGGCGCAAGCGGAAACAGACATTAGGGATAATGCTTGACAGATTAACAAAATCTAAAGGAGGAAGAATGGAGATCCATTTTGGGGCAGGTTTAAAAAGGCCACGTGATGCTACAGAGTCAGCCATGTTAGTATCAGAGGCAGCCGTTGCCGTTAGGTGTCATGCATGTATCCTCCCAACGTGGATCCAGTATAGGAATGAGAAAGACAATACCCAGTTTAACACCTTCCTTGACCATTTATCCATAAGTAATGTTATTCATCGCAATTAGTAATATTGTCTTGCTTTGTCCCATACTTTCTAGCTTCCTCCTAATAAGACTCGCATTCTTTTTTCAACAGATGAGGTTCAAGTTGGATCTGAAAGATGATGCAACTAAACAAGCATGCACTCATGTTTTTCATCGCTTTCTGCAAAGATGTCGGTACCACCTTAGAAAATCTCACTTTGAAGGCAAGGCTAACAATGAAATCGCCCAAACATCTCCAGTGGAATATATTATAGATGAAGACTGGACAGCCCTCGTTAAACACTGGTCTAATCCAAAGTATCAGGTAGGCTATATATATTTGATCAGACCACATATTGAACTTGGATTTATGTATGTGTCTTACAAGTGTATCTTCTTCTAGGCTAACTGTTTGAAGAACAAAACCAATCATTCTAAAGTGAAATTCCAACAGACAACAGGATCTCGTAGCTATATTGCACACTGCGAGGCTCTTGTAAATAGCTACTACTTCCTTCTTTTTTGTGCCATATTATCATATCTATATTGACTTGTTCCAAATATAGAGGAGAGCCCGTGTGGACCAAAAAGAACCTGAACCGAATGCAGTGCAAATCTTCAAGGATTGCCACACTAGCAAGATGAAGGGCATGAGCACACCAGTTCAAGCCGATGTTGTAAATCCTTACTCCTGCTGCCTTGAACTGATTTGTACTGTGATGTGTTTATTTAACTACTTGGTTTGCAGCCAATGTCAGTTACTCTGTTCCCTTTTATACACAGTTGTCTTAACGTATCATTTCAGCTTACATGGTTTAAAAGAGATGAAGGATATTCTTTTGGTCTTGATCTGTAATCTAGTTGTTATGTTCACATGCGCACACAATGATAAAATAGCCTATTTGTTTTATACCTGCTTGCCCATGAATGAATGATGTCATACTATGTTCATCCTACTTTAAACCATGTCTCTTTATCCTTAGATATCAACGAATGTGAGGAAATAGACAATACAATAGGCACGCTACATGGACATATGTTCCAAAAGTGATTTTATTATGTAGTTGGCACTAAAATACATGCTAATGTATTACAGTAGTTCACCAAAATAAGTTATGTATAAATGTTTAACCTACTTTGTTTGTTCTTGTCTCATTAGTAACTTATCTGGTACACTAATCTACAAGTTCAAACTTTCAGGAAGCTATGGAACAAATGATTGAACAGCCACAACCACCTGAAGGTGACAAGGCTACCACAGGCACAATGTCACCTCTTGCTGCAGTACGTCAGTATCTCTCCACTAACAATGCAAAAAGCACCTTCCTACGTAATTCTGAGTTGGTTGTCAAGGTAACTGTCGGTGTCAAAACCAGCGGATCTCGGGTAGGGGGTCCCGAACTGTGCGTCTAGGCGGATGGTAACAGGAGACAAGGGACACAATGTTTTTACCCAGGTTCGGGCCCTCCCGATGGAGGTAAAACCCTACTCTTGCTTGATTGATATTGATGATATGGTAGTACAAGAGTAGATCTACCACGAGATCAGAGAGGCTAAACCCTAGAAGCTAGTCTATGGTATGATTGTTGTTCCTCCTACGGACTAAAACCCTCCGGTTTATATAGGCACCAAAGAGGGATAGGGTTACACAGAGTCGGTTACAATGGTAGGAGATCTACATATCTGTATTGCCAAGCTTGCCTTCCACGCCAAGGAAAGTCCCATCCGGACACGGGACGAAGTCTTCAATCTTGTATCTTCATAGTCCATGAGTCCGGCCGAAGGCTATAGTCCGGCCACCCGGACACCCCCTAATCCAGGACTCCCTCAGTAGCCCCCAAACCAGGCTTCAATGGCGATGAGTCCGGCGCGTGGATTGTCTTTGGCATTGCAAGGCAGGTTCTTCTCCAAATCCTGTGTACCTGTTGAATAGCGTCCGGCTTCCTGTAAATATCATGCTCCTCGGCTTCCACGCCCAATAATGGCCATCTTCCACGTGTTGAACGAATGCGAAAAGCCAGGGTATTTTTATGTTTACCCCCTAGCTGCGCAAATGAGCTGCCTATAAAGGAGACGAGGATCTAGATTCGAATCAAACCATCCTCCCTTTGCGAGAATTCATCAGAGTGCATCTGACATAAATCCATTCCACCATGGACAATCGACGCGGCTCCTCCTCTCGCCCTCCCAGCCCTCAGCCTGGAGATTGGGAGAGATGCTCCGTCCCGCATAGTGAGCTAGTGGCGCTCCAAACCAAGGGTTTTATTCCCCCAGCCTTCATGGTCCCGGTCCGAGCCGGACTCGCCACCTATAAGGGTGGAAAGCAAGCGGAGAGTATCCCCAGCCCCTCCAAAGGAGAGCGGGTATGCTTTGTCTCCTATTTGATAAGAGGGCTCGGATTTCCAATTCATCCGTTTCTCCGGGGGCTCCTGGAGTTCTATGGCCTCCATTTGCACAACCTTACGCCTGCCTCCATTTTGCATATTGCGGGCTTCGTGGCCCTTTGCGAGCTGTTTTTTGGGCATCGAGCCTCATTTTGCGCTGTGGAAGAAGCTATTCTACCTTGTGCCCCATTCTCAAGAGGGGTCAATATATCAAGTGGGCGGAGCCGAACTATGGCGCATCGCCGGGACCGGATATCTATCCGGAACCCCGAAGAAGGCGTCCGAAGACTGGCCTTTGGAATGGTTTTATATAGAAGATGTTCCCCTGCCGGACCCTATTCGGATCGGCCTCCCCGAGTTCAATAACGCTCCTTTGAAGAAACGCCTAAGCTGGCGTCCACGGAGCCCCCAGAGGGAAAACAACAGAGACGTCATTTACCTGATGAGCTGGATAAGGTTGTTAGCTCATTCCGGACTGACCATGATCAGGGTCATGGCCACATGCATTATGCGGGGGGTGCAGCCACTCCAGTATAGAGGCCACCCTATGTGGGATTTCAACGGGGAGGACGATGCCACCCGCTGCGGCCGTAAGGGGCCGGGATCGGTCTCCGATCTGATGAAGATCTTGTCCGCATTGTACAAGGGAGAAGAGGAGGAGTTCCTCCGCGTCAATCCGCAGAGCGGATTTTCTATGTACAATCCTCGAAGCTGGGTAAGCGGACATTTCTTTTTGCCCATCCGATCCATATTCCCATATTCAAGTATTTCATTTTGTGATTTCGGCGCAGGAACTGCGCCTGGCCGTAAAGGATATAAACAGCCCACCTCCACAACCCAAGGATCCGGAACGGTTCCTCGATCCGACCTCCCAAGAGGATTTGGACATATCGGTGGAGCTGGTCGACGGGGTATTTCACCAGCTGAGCATCGATAATGCCTTGGTCGCCATTACGGCCGATTACCCCGGAATACTTCGCGCTTCGCAGGTAACTGAGACCGAAGTCCCAATACTTCGAAAATGACCCATCCGTGCGTGTTTTTGATCACCGTATACTAATGGTGTTTCGCAGGAGGCGCCCTTGAGGCGGGAGGCCGAGCCCGCGGCGGCTGGCCTACAAGGGGCAGCACGGCCCAGCAGGCTAAAAAGAAGTGCGGTCCGGATCGAAACTCCGGCGCAACGGTATGGCGCGTCACCTTACTCCCCGGCTTTATTCCCGGGAGGCATACTAATGCTCATGCCTTTTCAAGAAGAAGAGTGCTTGCCGGACTGTATCCGGAGAGGTTGCCAATCAATCCTCCGCTCGCCAGGCTCCAAAGCCAGGTACAGAAGCGGAGGCGAACACGGGGCGTGCATCGGATGTTCCTCCGACAGAGGATGCCGACAGGTTATCTGCCACCAATTCCAAGGTGGAGAGTGCCATTAACCACAGATGCCATCGGACGGTTATTCGTGACGCGTGTTTCTCCCCAAAGGCATTGGATGCCTTAAATTCGGGAGATGCGCACCTCCGTGCCACTCAACATGGTCTAGCCAGAGCCACGGAGCAGTATGTAAAAGACATACGGGTGAGAAAATTTGACAGTTATATATGCCAGTAGCCCCCGAGACTTGAAATAGTTAGAGTAATTGATTTAAGGATCATTTATTGTGCAAGATCTTACAAAAAAGAATACCCAACTATCCCAGGAGCTGGAGGAGTGCAAAGCCCAACTTGAGGCCGCACTAGCGCGTGCGGGGAAGCCAAAAGACCCCTACGGTAATATATGCTTCAAAAGATAAGTAATATGTGAAGTGCGGCATGTGTATAAGTCTGACAATAATATTTGCAGATGGCGCCGGGATAGATCCGGACAAGCAACAGCTCATGCGCCGGTTAAAGGCCGGCGAGAATGTGCTTACAAGGGTGAGGCAGGAGAAAAATAATCTCCAAGATGCCAACACCCAGCTGGGTGAGGAACTAAAGGATGCTCGTGCCCAGCTATCTGACTCCGTTAAGGAGAATCAGCGGCTTTGATGCGGCATTTTTAGTAAGTGCTTGACCGAACTTTGAAAAAGAGTTCGGCGAGGAAGTCGACTAACAGAGTTATGTCTGTAGGTATGCTCACAGGCCGTCCTGCAGAGGAAATGCCCGGTTCTACGGGTGACCTTCTTCCCGAGCTCTTGCAACTACATGAACGAGTTTGGCAGGTGATGAAAGGCATCGCCCAGGCCTTGTGGCCATCTGTCTCCCTACCCGAAGGCCTTGGATAGCTTGCAGAGAGGCTTCAGGGAGCACGGCAGCGCTTTTGCTTATGGAAGATATCGGCCTGCCGTCAAGGTGCCAGGGAGGCCTGGGCCATGGTGAAGACGCGGTACACGAAGGCTGACCCAAACCACATGGCCGAGGTCGGACCTGCAGGACCCGATGGGAAGGAGATCCCTGTGAGCTTAGTGTACGGCCAAGTAGAATTGGCCGCAAAGTATTCCCAATAGGACTGTAAACTAGATAGCCTGCTGGATGGCATTGAAGAGGAATATGCCCAGTCAAGTTGACTATGTAATTTAAGATGACATGTAAAATGCCTTCTAGCCGGATTGTAGATCATTTGTCATAGCGGACCTTTTCGCTTCAACCTCGGGACCCAATAGTCCGGAGTGTGTCCGAATACCCTTGCGGTTATATAAGAACCGGGGCATGCGTGGAGATCAGGCGTAGGAGTCATTACTGCTTTATCAGACAAGTGCCCAACTAGTTATGTTATATTACATGGTTAGTAAGAAACATCTTCTAGGGAGAATAGTTCCGTTAGGGGTTCCTTTCCCTGGGAGGCATGCCCTAAAGTGCATGTCCGGACTGCAAAAAAAGCAGGAAAGCATCTGGGGGCAGATAAATAAATAGGTAAGAAATCGTCTTTTAGTTCACCGACCGAATATTCCCTTAAGAACGCTAGCTTTCGGCTTCACCCAGTCTGAGGTACACATCCGGATGACCCGGTAGTAATAATTGCAGAGGTGCTCCCTTTACCGCCTAGCCGTACAATCGGGAACGTAGGGGTAAGCACAGGAGCCAGGCAACCCAGCTTTGCCAAAACTTAAGTCATATTGATGCATATAATGGTGAATAAAAGGTACATGCGGAAGTGTGACACATGTGTTGGGCATGAAGCCCGTATAAATAAGCTTCTGTTAAAGAAGCCCCCAGGTATAATGAGCGTGGATAATGCGTCAGGTGTGTGCGAACAATGGCGACCAAGCTTTTAAAAGGCTGTAACAGGAAAGGGGGAGAAGGAGAGAAATAGAAGATAGCTAATATGTAAAGTATAAGCGGAGGAAGGAGACGAACTCAGAATCCGGCGCTAGGCGTAGAATCTTCAGAGACGGGCTGCGTTCCATGGGTTCGGCTCGAGTCGGTTATCCGATGCATCTCGCAGACGGTACGCTCCACTGGTCAGGACTTGGTCGATGATAAAGGGACCTTCCCATTTGGGCTTGAGTTTGTCCTTTTTCTTGTCTGGTAAGCGTAGAACTAACTCGCCAACGTTGTAAGTTTTGGCCGGTACTTCCCTGCTTTGATATCTTCGATCTTGCTGTTGATAGAATGCGGAACGGGCTTTTGCCACATCACGCTCCTCTTCCAATGCATCCAAACTGTCCTGCCGATCGAGCTCGGCTTCTCTTTCTTCGTACATGCGCACGCGAGGTGAGTCATGAATTATATCATAGGGCAGAACTGCCTCTACGCCGTATACCATAAAGAATGGTGTAAATCTGGTGGTGCGATTCGGAGTGGTCCGCAGCCCCCAGAGTACGGAGTCGAGCTCCCCTACCCAGTGCGTGTTAGATTCCTTAAGGGACCGCACTAATCGGGGTTTGATGCCGCTCATGATTAGACCATTTGCTCGCTCGACTTGACCGTTAGTTTGAGGGTGATAGACAAAAGCATAGTCGAGTTTGATGCCCATGTTTTTGCACTCGAGTTTAACCTCGTTGGTCGTAAAGTTCGTGCCGTTATCAGTGATGATGCTATGGGGGACGCCGTGACGGTGTACGACCCCTGATATGAAGTCTATCACCGGTCCGGATTCAGCCATCTTAACAGGTTTGGCCTCTATCCATTTGGTGAATTTATCCACCATGACCAGTAGGTATTTTTGCTTGTGGGTTCCTCCTTTAAGGGGTCCAACCATGTCAAGCCCCCAGACCGCGAAGGGCCAGGTTATGGGTATAGTTTTGAGGGCGGTGGGTGGCATGTGGCTTTGATTAGCAAAGTGCTGGCAACCGACGCATCGTTGGACTAAGTCCTGAGCATCTGCCCGGGCCGTCGGCCAATAAAATCCTGTACGGAAGGCCTTGCCTATGAGGGCCCGGGCTGCAGTGTGGTGCCCACCGAGTCCGGCATGAATTTCAGCCAGAAGGTTCCGCCCTTCCTCTTCGGAGATACACCTTTGAAGGACTCCGGTTATGATTTTCTTGTAAAGCTCTCCCTCATGGACCTTATAGGCTTTAGATCGCCGCACTATGCAGCGGGCCTCGTTTTGGTCCTCGGGAAGTTCCTGCCTAGTTAGGTAGGCTAGGAATGGTTCCGTCCACGGGGCAATGACTGCCGTTATTACGTGGGCTGAGGATGTTACTTCGTTGGAAGAACCGCCAATTGTGTCAGAATGTTCGGTGTCGGGCAGTGCGGTTGGGTCCGGGTTATTATTTCCGGATTCTCCCTCCCATAGTACGGATGGCTAGAACAGACTCTCTAGGAACAGACTCTCCCTCCCAATGCTTGCCAATACGTCTGTTGCCTAGTTGTTACTCCGGGCTATATGGTGAAATTCGAGCCCCTCAAACCGAGCTGACATTTTTAGGATGGCATTGCGATAAGCTGCCATTTTCGGATCCTTGGCATCGAAGTCTCCATTTATTTGGGATATCGCGAGGTTCGAATCCCCGCGCACCTCTAGGCATTGAATGCCCATGGAGATTGCCATCTGGAGGCCATGTAGAAGGGCCTCGTATTCGGCTGCGTTGTTGGAGTCTGTATACATTATCTGGAGTACGTATTAAACCGTATCTCCGGTTGGGGACGTCAGGACGATGCCAGCCCCCAGACCATTTTTGAGCCGTCGAAGTGCATGATCCAGTTGGAATATGTGCCGTACTCTTTAGGGAGTTCGGCTTCAGTCCATTCGGCAATGAAGTCGGCCAAAACTTGCGACTTAATAGCTCGCTGTGGCTTATAGGTTATGTCGAACAGGAGGAGCTCAATGGCCCATTTGGCAATTCAGCCCGTCGCGTCGCGGTTGTTTATAATGTCATTAAGAGGTACTTCGGAGGCTACTGTTATTGAACACTCTTGAAAGTAGTGTCGCAGCTTCCGGGATGCCATGAACACCGCGTACGCTATCTTTTGATAATGCGGGTACCGTGACTTGCATGGAGTCAGGATAATGGACACGTAGTAAACTGGTTTTTGAAGGGAGAACTTGTGTCCGTCCGTTTCTCGTTCGACAACGAGTACCGCGCTTACAACTTGATGAGTTGTCGCGATATATAATAGCATTGGTTTGCCCATGTTGGGCGCGGCCAGGACCGGATTTGTTGCCAATATGGCTTTTATTTCTTCGAGTCCGGCCATGGCGGCATCCGTCCACTCAAAGTGTTCGGTGCGTCGGAGAAGGCGATAAAGGGGTAGTGCCTTTTCTCCTAGACGGGAGATAAAGCGGCTTAAAGCCGCCACGCGTCCCGTCAATTTTTGTATTTGTTTGAGGTCCTTTGGGATATCCAGTTGTGACAGAGCTCGGATCTTGGCTGGGTTTGCTTCAATTCCTCTACCGGATACAATGAAGCCCAAGAGCTTTCGGCTGATGCCGAAAACACATTTTCGGGTTAAGCAATGTCGTATGTTGGAGATTATCGAGCGTGAGCCTCAAATAGTCTACTAGAGTTTCGACATGCTTGGTTTTGATGACCACATCGTCTCACGTATGCCTCCTTTGTTTTGTCGATCTGGTTTGCGGACATGTACGAATCATCGCCGATATATTTGCGGCGTTTTTGAGCCCAAAGGGCATTGTGTTGAAGCAGAATGGGCCGTATGGGGTGATGAATGCTGTTGCGGCCTGGTCGGGCTCTGCCATCTTAATTTGGTGGTAGCCGGAGTATGCATCGAGGAAACACAATGAATCGTGTCCTGCGGTAGCGTCGATAATTTGATCGATGCGGGGGAGGAGGAAGGGATCCTTTGGGAAAGCCTTGTTGAGGTCTTTAAAATCGACACATAGGCGCCAGGATTTGTCCTTCTTTGGTACCATTACCAGGTTTGCTAGCCAGTCCAGATGTTTTATATCTCTGATGAATCCGGCCTCCAATAGTTTGGCTAGATCCTCTCCCATGGCCTGTCTCTTGGGTTCGGATAAACGCCGAAGAGCCTGTTTGACTGGCTTGAATCCTTTTATGATGTTTAGGCTGTGCTCGGCCAGCCGGCGTCGGATCCCTGGCATGTCTGAAGGGTGCCAGGCAAAGATGTCCCAATTTTCGCGTAGGAATTCTCGTAGTGCGGCGTCTACATCAGGGTTTAATTGTGCCCCAATGGAGGCTGTTTTTGTAGGGTCCGTTGGATGGACTTGGAATTTGACTATTTCGTCCGCTGGTTTAAAGGAGGTGGACTTGGATCTCTTATCGAGTATCACATCATCCCTATTTACCATGGAGCGCAGCATATTGAGTTCCTCGGCCGCTAGGGCTTCGGATAGTGCCTCAAGGGCCAGTGCGGTTGTCTTGTTTTCGGCGCGGAGTGCTATGTCTGGGTCACTAGCAAGAGTGATGATTCCATTGGGCCCGGGCATTTTGAGCTTCATGTACCCGTAATGGGGTATAGCTTGAAAAATTGTGAATGCTTCTCGCCCTAAAAGAGCGTGATATCCGCTGCTGAACGCGGCCACTTGGAACGTGACCTCCTCGGACCTGTAATTATCCGGCGTGCCGAACACCACATCTAGTGTGATTTTTCCTGTACAGCATGCTTCCCTACTAGGGATTATTCCTCTAAAGGTTGTGCTGCTTCGCTCGATGCGGCTCCAGTCTATTTCCATTTTTCTGAGGGTTTCCTCGTAAATGAGGTTCAATCCGCTGCCACCATCCATGAGTACCTTGGTAAGGCAAAAGCCGTCCACTATTGTACTAAGGACCAATGTGGCTGGTGCTCGGGCTGTTCGGAATTTAGGTTTGTCACTGGCATTAAAGGTAATTGCCGTGTCACTCCATGGGTTTATTGTTGCTACTTGGTAGACTTCGGCAAGGCTGCGGAGTGTTTGTTTCCGCATATTATTTGATGCGAAAGTCTCAAAGACTGTTAATACCGTACTGGTATCCTTGGGCTGGTGCTCTGGAGTTAGAAGCTCTTCGCCGCTTTTGGCCACCTGCCGTAGTATCCAACATGCTCTAAGGCTATGAGTTGGAGTGGCGCCCTCGTACTATGAATTTTGCAGGTCCATTGAGCCATCCTTCCAATCGTTCCATGCCCTATAGAGGGTTTTGCTTATATTTAACCCAGTGCTGGCGATAATGCACCCTTTATTTGGATGGGATTGTATTGAGGGCGGATTGTCCCAAAAATTGATTTCGGTTTTCCAGGCGCTTTCCATCGCATAGTACTTTCATACTATGGACGCCAGGTCAGCGAAGCGTGTGATTTCACGATGACTTACGGCATTGAGGATTCCCTTGTCCATGCAATTATTGCAGAAGAATGAAATTGCGTCCTCCTCACGGCAATCCTTTATCCTGTTTATGACCAGGAGGAATATGGACCAGTAATGGTGTACTATTTCTGTGGGCTCTTGCCGGATTTGGGATAGATCGCTTGTGTTTGGGTGGGCGGGTGGAATTAAATTCGGAACCCCGTCCAATCTAGAACTCAGGGGCCAAGAGGTTTCCAAACTTGGAAGCTTGGGTTCTTGGATGTTGTCCAGTGAATCTAGCCCGCTGCCTGACTTTAGGTTCAGGGCTCGAGCGACATCCTCCCCTCCGCGGGAATCCGGCATGGAGGGATCAGGAATCAGGATGTAACTAGTCCTTAAGATAGAAGAAGGGTCGCTGCATTGTTCCTCTACCACAGCAACGTGGTGGGTAACCTGGGGAGAGTTAATCTCTCTCAGATTGGGTTTAAGCACAATCTGATCGTAGTCTGTCGCGACTCCCAGGGCGGCGATGCGATCCAAGAGCTCATTTAAGGAAGAGAGCTCCATCGGATCTAACTGCTCGGCGAGTTCCGAGTTGACGTGAAGATTGCTTTCGATGACCCGAGAAGTCATCGTCGGCGCGGCAGCCGAACAGGCGGTCACAAGGAAACCGCCTATCCGGAGAGTTTGGCCGATAGCCAAAGCTTTTTTAGCCACAGTGCCGTCTTTAAAGACGGGATAGCGCATCCTTCCTGATGGCAATGGCACAGAGGAACTCTCAATGAAAGCACCAATGTCGGTGCCAAAACCGGCGGATCTCGGGTAGGGGGTCCCGAACTATGCGTCTAGGCAGATGGTAACAGGAGACAAGGGACACAATGTTTTTACCCAGGTTCGGGCCCTCTCGATGGAGGTAAAACCCTACTCCTGCTTGATTGATATTGATGATATGGGTAGTACAAGAGTAGATCTACCACGAGATCAGAGAGGCTAAACCCTAGAAGCTAGCCTATGGTATGATTGTTGTTCCTCCTACGGACTAAAACCCTCCGGTTTATATAGGCACCGAAGAGGGTTAGGGTTACACAGAGTCGGTTACAATGGTAGGAGATCTACATATCCGTATCGCCAAGATTGCCTTCCACGCCAAGGAAAGTCCCATCCGGACACGGGACGAAGTCTTCAATCTTGTATCTTCATAGTCCAGGAGTCCGGCCCAAGGCTATAGTCCGGCCATCCGGACACCCCCTAATCCAGGACTCCCTCAATAACCTCATCCAAATCGCCTACTGAACAAAATCTTCCTTCTAGACAGAGTGATATATCTGTTCTCCAGACACAAGTCCTATCCCTAATGTGCGTCGTTTCAGAAAGAAGAATAGTGGTTGACAAATGTCATCAAGATATGAATGGTTTTGAAACCAGACTATCAGACATTCGCTTCATTGTTCAAGAGAAATGGCGGAAAAAAGGTGAAGATCGTGCTGCTCCATCAGATTCTACAGCCTGAAGCATTAGCACTCAGGTCAAATGATATGTGCTTCTATACATCTGATGGTGCTTTTATCTGGAAGGACTGTAAACTTTATGCCAACAGGCCTTTTGTTGTATGGTTGGAATTTATTTTCTTGTGATACAACATTTATGATCCGCCACAAAGCTGCGATAATTATGACGCTATTTTTGTATAGTGTAGGTTTATCTTAGTAATGTATTCAGCCGAAAGCTTCGTAGGAGCCCAACATGCCAACATTCGTCGGGCCCATTCCAATTGGGCTAAAAACGATTACGGGCCGAAATTGGCATGTAGCCCACTAAAAATATCTGGGCCTAAATCAGCATAAGCTTTCATATTTTTATGGTAGGCATGTGCCCATAGTGGGCCTTTAATGAGCTTAAACATAATTTGGGCCCTCAAGAAAATAGGCCGTTCTGGTGCAAATATCTCGAGCCCATAAAAACATGGGCCTTTAATAGACCGAAAGTGAGATCGGGCCTGATTGTGTAAATAACCCTTTGCTCTTAGCAGGCCGAAATGGTGGCCCATTTACGATGCGGATCTTTGACAGGCCGAAATTCGGATGGGCCATAAATGCGCCGACCTAATACACGGGCCTTTAACAGGCCGGACTTCGGTCGAGCTAGATTATTGTCATTTTTATATGGGTCGTTAATGGGCGTGATATGACGTTGGGCCACATATGGCCCATGGTTTTCGTCTGGCGTTAACAGGCCGGAAATGACAATAGGCCGAAAGTGGCCCAAATCTATAGTGGGTCTCTAACAGGCCGAATGTCGGACATGGCCGAATATGACCCAAATCCTTCACGGTCGTTTATGGGCCGAAAGTTTTGATGGCCTGTAAATGGGTCCAAATGAAGCAGGAACTTTAACAGGCCGGAAATACACCGGGCCATAATTCGGCCCAATTACTTAACGGACTGCTAACGGGCCAGAAGTGACCGTGGGCCGCGTTGATGACAAGTTTAGGACATGCCGTTGATGGGCCGATTTGACAGAGAATGTTGGGCCTTTAGCTGGGCCGGCCCATTATGGTCTGCAGAATCTTGTGGGCCTTTAGCTGGGCCGGCCCATTGTGGTCCACAAAATCTTGTGGGCCTTTAGTTGGGCCAGCCCATTATGGTCTGCCAAATCATGTGGGCCTTTAGCTGGGCCGGCCCATTATGGTCCGCTAAATTTTGTGGGCCTTTAGCTGGGCTGTCCCATTATGGTCTGCAAAATCTTGTGGGCCTTTAGCTGGGCCGGCCCATTATGGTCCACTAAATCTTATGGTCCTTCGGTTGGGCCGGCCCATTTAAACTTTATGGGCCACTTTTGGGCCGGTCCACGTGTCAACATATCATAGGCCCATCTCGACCGTTGGATGAGTGACACCTGTGCCAACGCGGAGCTGAAGCGTGGTTCCGTAAGCCAATGAGAATTTTACACGTGGAAAATCGGCATTGGTCATGGCTTTTAGCGGGTTATCGGATCCAAAAACTGGACCCGATAGGTTAACGGCAGTTAACAGCGTCCCGTTACGGTGGATGCCACGTGTCGGTCACCCTTGACGAAAGCACCTCTATGACGCGCGATTTATCGTCATGGAAGTGGACACTTCCATGATGATAATTTTGGAAATGTCATGGAACACTTCTACGACAGCATAGGTATGACTATCTTGATTCTGTCATAAAATCGTCATGGATGTACATGCATGACAGAAAACGTGACCTACTGTGACAAACACATATCATCACGGGAGTGTATTTTTTTGTAGTGGTTGTATAGGAGGAAGTACCAGTGGTGAAGGATTTCCCTGATGTATTTCCAGAAGCGTTGCCAGGCATGCCACTGGATAGAGACATTGAGTTTTTGATTGAGCTTTTGCCAGGCACAGGGCCAATATCTAAGAGACCGTACAGGATGCCCGCAAAGGATTTGGAGGAAATTAAGAAACAGATTAAGGAGTTACTGGATAAAGGCTATATTCGCCCAAGTTCGTCACCTTGGGGATCACCAGTGCTTCTAGTGGAGAAGAATGATGGATCGTTGAGGATGGTTGTTGATTATCGTGGATTGAATGAAGTGAAGATCAAGAACAAGTACCCACTGCTGATGATCAATGATTTGTTTGACCAGCTGCAAGGAGCTAAAGTGTTTTCCAAGATCGATCTACGATCAAGGTACCATCAGCTGAAGATTCGAGAGCAGGATATACCTAAGACAGCTTTTACCACGAGGTACAGACTATATGAGTATACCGTTAGGTCATTTGGTTTGACTAACGCACCTGCCTATTTCATGTACATGATGAACAAGGTGTTTATGGAGTGTTTGGATAAGTTCGTCGTAGTGTTCATTGATGATATTCTGGTCTACTCAAAGAATGAAGAGGAGTATAAGGAGCATTTGCGTTTGGTACTTGGGAAGTTCAGAGAACATCAGTTATATGCCAAGTTCAGCAAGTGTGAGTTTTGATTGAAGGAAGTTGGATTCCTCGGACATGTTATATCCAGAGAAGGAATAGCAGTAGACCCCACCAAGGTTGTCACTATGACAAATCGGGAAGCACCCACGTCAGTTGGGGAGATCCGGAGTTTTCTTGGACTCGCAGGATACTACCGGAGATTCATTGAGAATTTCTTGAAGATTGCGAAGCCCATGATGGAGCTGTTGAAGAAGGACACCAAGTTCAAATGGACTGAGGAATGTGAGGCCAGTTTTCAGGAGTTGAAGAAACGCTTGGTTACAGCTCCAGTGTTCATTCTGCCTGATCAACGCATGGATTATTAAGTGTATTGCGACGCTTCTCATTGAGGACTTGGAGCAGTGCTTATGCAGGAGGTAAGAGTTGTTTCATATGCCTCACGACATCTAAAGCCCCATGAGTTGAATTATGCTACCCATGATTTGGAGTTAGCAGCCGTAGTGCATGCATTGAAGACACGAAGGCATTTTCTCATCAGAAACCACTGTGAGGTGTACACAGATCACAAGATTTTGAAGTATATCTTCACGCAGAAGGAGTTGAATCTCCGGCAGAGGAGATGGTTGGAGCTCATTAAGGATTGTGATATCAGGTTGCATTATCATCCCAGAAAGGCCAACGTAGTAGCTGATGTGTTGAGTCGCAAGAGCCATGTCAATACGCTCATGACCGGAGAGTTAACCAAGGAGTTAGCAGAGGATCTTCGTGAGCTATGTTTGGAAATAGTTCCGAGAGGCTATGTAGCAGCATTGGAAATTTAGACTACTTTGATGGATAAGATTAGGGAAGCTCGGAAGACGGACAAGGAGATTGCCGAGATAAAAGAGAGGATGAACAAAGGAAAAGCTAAGGGATTTCGTGAGGATGAACATGATACCTTATGGTTTGAGGACCGCGTATATGTGCCTAATGTAACGCCCTCAATGCGGCTATATCTCCCACGTGTCGAAGCACGACTTAGAGGCATAACCGCATTGAAAGCAATGTCGCAAGCGAGGTAATCTTCACACAAACCATGTAATACATAAGGGAAAGAGTTACATAGTTGGCTTACAATCGCCACTTCACACAATTACAAGAATAAAGCATTACATCATCCAGATACAATCAAGGTCCGACTACGGAACCAAAATAAAAGAAGAACCCCAAATGCGACAAAAGGTCCCCGATCGACCCCAACCGGGCTCCACTCTTGATCAACTACAGCGAAACAACACAAAGGGCAAGATCTTCAACGAGCTCCTCCTTGAGCTTGATTGCGTCACCGCTTTCGATAACATAGGCACCTGCAAAACTGGTTTTGGAAGTATCTGGTGAGCCACGAGGACTCAGCAATCCCATTACCATGGGTATCAAGACTAGCAAAGCTTAATGGGAAAGGAAGGGGTAAGGTGGTGAGGTTGAAGCAGCGGCTAAGCATGATATGGTGGCTAACATACGCAAATGAGAGCGAGAAGAGAAACAGAGGAACGGTCGTCAACTAGCAATGATCAAGAGGTGATCCTGAACACCTACTTACGTCAAACATAACACAGAAACCCTGTTCACTTCCCGGACTCCGCCGAGAAGAGACCATCACGGCTACACACGCGGTTGATGCGTTTTAATTCGGATCTGGTGTCAAGTTATCTACAACCGGACATTAACAAATTCCCATCGCCACATAACCGCGGGCACGGCTCTCGAAAGTTTAAACCTGCAGGGTGTCCCAACAGCCCATGACAAGCTCTCGCGATCATCGAAGGAATAGACCTTCACCCAGAAGACCCGATCGGTCTTGGAATCCGGTACATCAAGACATTTCGACAATGGTAAAACAAGACCAGCAAAGCCGCCCGATCGCCGACAATCCCGATAGGAGCTGCACATATCTCGTTCTCGAGGCAACACCGGATGAGACATCCTACGAGTAAAACCAGACCTCGAGTTGCCCGAGGGGCCCATGATCTACTCGGTTCGAACCAGCACTTAGACAAGCACCGCCCGGGGGGCTGAAATAAAGATGACCCGAGAGAGTGACTCCCAAGGAAAAGTAGGTGGTGGTGAGGCAAATGGTAAAAGTCAATGTTGGGCCTTTTTGGACAAGTTTTATACAAAGCGAACTATCGGGGGTCCCATAAATCACCCGACCGCGTAAGGAACGCAAAATCCGGGAACATAACACCGGTATGGCGGAAACTAGAGGCGGCAAGAGTGGAACAAAACACCGGGCATAAGGCCGAGCCTTCCACCCTTTACCAAGTATATAGATGCATTAATAATATAAGAGATATTGTGATATCCCAACCAAAATCCTGTCCACCATGGAGAAATCTTCAACTTCACCGCAACTAGCAACGCTATAAGAGGGCTGAGCAAAGCGGTAACATAGCCAAACAGTGGTTTGCATAGGAAAGGTATCAAAGGTTAGGGGTTCATGGCAATATGGGATGGCTGGACAAGCAGGTAATAGGTAGCTAAAGCATAGCGAAAGAACGAGGCAACTAGCATAGCAATGATAGTAGTGAGATCCAGGGTAGCGGTCATCTTGCCTGAAATCCGCAAGGAAGAAGAACGAGTCCATGAAGAAGAAGAAACCACGAAGAGCGAACCACACGTGAGCGAGCGAATCCTCACGATCGCAAGCGAAGCGGGAACTAACAAGAAGAAGCACACAACATAGGTAAACACACCACACATGAACAAGGCATGATGCACAACAAGCATGATGCATGACCAAGCTACATGAAGCTACTCATGGCAAGAGATGATGCAAACAAGAACAACACATCAAGGCAAGTTTAAATGAGGCCGGGAACAACAAACAACAATTCCGGAAAATCCCCATATGCAAATTATGAATTTGGTACTGTTCTGCCCTAAAACATATTTTAAAGTTGTTAAACAGGAAAATAAAGTGGACCATGTTAATCTAGGCATTTTTCCACCCCATTTACATATAAAGAACATTTAAAACCGAGCTACGGTTAAATAGTTATGAAATAAATCATTTTAACATGCATTTGAGAAAATTTAATCAAACATCATTTTAAACATTTCAAACATGGATGAAAATGGAATATTATGAAAATAGATGAAATTCTAAGCATTTTACATATAAAGTTTGTTTTAATCCGATGCACCGTTAATTAGTTATTATATGCATGATGCTTAGGGGCTTTTCTGCAAAACAGTAATTCGCTGGATAATGTGAAAATCGCAGACAGGAAAAAAACATGCTCTGGGCTGAATCTGAGGTGAACTGGGCTGGACAGAGAGGAGGGGCTGCTGTGCTCACCATGGGCCAAGCCCAGCTGGTGGAGGAGGCCGAAGCAGGCCGGAAGGGAGCTGGGCCGGGGCGCTGGGCCCTGGGGAGGCCGGCCCATGAGGGGGGGCGCTGCGGCGCATCGTCCCCATCCCTAGCCCGAGCGGGAACAGGGGCGGCGGCGGATGTTGCTGGCTGGAGCTCGCCGGAGCAAGCGAGGAGGAGGCCGGGGCGCGAGGGGGGTGGCCGGAATGGGGAGATCCGGGGTCGGGGATCCCGGATCCGGCGAAGATCGGGGGCGAGGAGGTCGGCGACGAACTCGGCGACGGCGACGGTTAACTCCGGCGATGGGGGCCAGTCCCCCTGTGCGAGAGAGAGAGAGAGACGGGGTCAGCGAGGGAGAGGAGGAAGCCGGACGGGGGTGGCGCGACCTGCCGAGGCTTACCGGCGGCAGGGACGGGAAGGCAAGGCGGCGGGGCGCCAGACTCCGGCGACGGCGGAGCTGGACGAGCGGCGGCCGACGGAGGCGCAGGCTGGGCGAGGCGCCCGGCGGCGGTGGCACACGCTGGCCGGGAGGGCCTGCTGGCTGGGGGCGAGGTGGGCGGGCGGATGGCGGCAGAGTGGAGGAAGCGGCGGGGGGTGACGTGGCGGCTTGGGAGTGGCGGAGTGAGGTGGATGCGAGTGGCGGACATGTCCGGACGCGGAGGGATTCGTCCGGCGAGCGAGGAGGACGGAGCTAGGGTTGGACTGCTTGAAAAGTCGGAGGGATCACATATATATAGGAAGAGGGAGCTAGGAGAGTCCAAATGAGGAGCGGTTTTGCCACGTGATCGTGATCGAACGACCAAGAGCATGGAGGGAGTTTGGTGGGTTTTGGGCCACTTTGGAAGGGTGTTGGGCTGCAACAAAGAGGCCTTCTGGTTACCGGTTAACCGTTGGAGTACCAAACGACCTCCAAATGGCACGAAACTTGACAGCGGTCACGGTGCTATACCAAGGCCGCTTGGCAAACCTCGGCCATTCCGAGAAAGTTTAATACCCGCACACAACAGGAGAGAAGAAGGGGACGCCGGATGACATAGGAGTGCCGGATTGCAAAACGGACAACGGGGAAAATGCTCGGATGCATGAGACGAACACGTATGCAAAATGAAATGCACATGATGACATGATAAAATGCAAATGGTGACATGGCAAAATGCAACACGCAAGCAGCTGGCAAGGCAACAATGGCGAATAACTGGCAGACACCTGGCGCATCGGATCCGGGGCGTTACAACACTCCACCACTACGAGAGGATCTCGTCCCGAGATCTAGGAGGGCACCGGAGGGAAAAGGAAGAGGAAGATAAGAGGTAAAACTAAGTTGCTTCTTTGACGAACGAGTGAAAACCATGAACCTTGAGTGGTTGAGCAAAATGAAATGAAGAAAACAACGAAGATGAGCAAAGTTGAAAACACTCCGTTAGAAAAGAGGAACAAGACACATTACGAGAACTAAGAGGTTTAGTGATAAGATAGATATTTAAACCACTCCGGTTAAAACTAGATAGAGAAGGGATAAGATTGGTATAATTTGGCCAACACTCTGACTAAAAGAAGAAGGAACACTTGATAAGATGAAAAGCACTTGAAGAGATGACACAACACTCCGGTTAAATGGATAAGCAAGAAAAGAACATGATCTTAACAATCGATGATGATGAGTGAAGAGAGCAACATCATAATGCCTCCGGAAGAAACAATAGAAGATAGATCATTGGAATAAAAGAATGGAGAAGAAAATGCCAACTTCTGCCACAAAAGAACTTGGAAAGCATCCTTGCAAACAAGAATTGAACGGAGTTGTTGGAAAATCAACAACGAAAAGCACAAGCTTGTTGTGGGCTTATGGCAAACATCTCGAAATTATGAGGTGTCAACCGGCCACTAATGGAAACCATTGATTAGAATGAGAGCACCAAAGAGATGAAAAACTTCTTCACCGAGATGGGAAGGAGAAAATTGGATCATTGATAAGCACCACAAATAGCTACATTATTTAGGGAAAGCTGTAGGTGATATATAACCCAATATGACTCCAACAAAAGATTGATTGTTTGAAAAGATGCCTTGAACGAACAGAAAATGATGGGTTTAAATATGTCACTCTTGAAAACTTGTGAATCATGAAACGCGAAGGGAAATTGTCAAGAATGACATAACACCATCTCAAAAGATAAGGTAGAAAGAATTGCACTTCGAAATGCAAGAAGAAGAATACTTGAACGCCTCAAAACAAAACATGTGTTGAGCACCATGTTTAATTTTGAGTATAGCTTGGCGGGTCATAACTTCGAGAGAAAACTTGAAGAACAATTAAAGAATGAAAAGAATCCTTGACGACCCACCATTTAGAGCCTCCATGAAGAACTCTGGTAATAAAAGGATGATGAAAAGAAAAAGAAGTTGAAAACACAAGGTGAATTCTTGCAATGATTTAGATGTATCTCCGTGATAATTAGAGCTTGGAACTCCGGGAAAGAAAAGATGATCTTAGAACCGAGAATTTATTCCTCAAGAACAAACTCCAAAGGAAGCAATTAATCACTTGGATGAAACAATAATAAGAATTACGTTATGCCTATCCTTCACCAATTTAAATTGATGACAAGCAACGGATTTGGCATACTACTTATTCTCGTAGAAAGGATTAAGAGAGATATATCAAAACTTGAGAAGGTCTTCAACGAACCACCGGTAGGATTGGAAAGAACGAATGAATTAAATGATAACGAAAGAGGTGAAATCTTGAACGAACCACCGTAAGATGAAAATGAAAGTAGCAAAGGCACAATTCATCGGGAAGAATTGGAAAACGAATGAAGATACTTGAGGGGATTTAGATACACGAGAACGAAGAGATCATGAACTGATAAGAGGGTACTTGAATGATGCACCGGTATGATTTGGAGAACGAGAGCTGAAAGCTTGAATGAATAATACTGAGATGATGGGCTTCAAGGAATGAAACTGAAAAGACTCCTAAAATGCTCCGGATGGGTGAAAAAGATTCTCACAATCGAAAACAATTATGAGAGGATGGCAAGAAGCTAGCACCATGAATCTTGAAGAGAATAGAGCAAGATTAAAGAGAAATCCTTCTTCGGTCTTCAAATGATGAGGATGACAACGAGAAACATCACCAAGAATTATTGAGGCACACCGGAAGAATCAAAAACAAAGAGGTTGAGCCAACTATGAAAAGAATTTGAAAGATCTTGGAGAAAAACATTTGACTGATGATAACTCATTCTTGCGTCAAACTTGGAGAAGAATTTGAGACTCGCTCCAAAAAGAATTAGAAGAGTCAGGTAAGATCCTGGAAAAAGACCTGTGGGTTAGGGCCCACTCAAAAGAAAACACCGTTGAGAATGATTTAAAAGAGATATTGCACAGGTTGAATTAAATGACTTGAATGAGATACCAATCTCGAAAGAGCTTGAACGAATGCAGAGTGGAAACACGAATCTTCGAGATATCTTGAGCACTCCGGAATAACAAATAGCGAGAAGTAGAATGATAATGAGGTGCACCGGTATGAGAAGACATTGAAGTGAGGAAAAATGTATGATCAACAAAACTAGACTTGAATCCACCGGAGAAGAAACAACAATGAAGGATGATGAACTTGAAGCTGTTGAGCATCTTCATGGGAAATCACCGGATAAGAACATTGATTGAAAAGAATGAAGAGACTTCACATGAATAAATGGATACTTGATTAAGAAATCTATGTCCTTGAGGAAAAAGGGCGGGAGGGCGGGAAAACAAAGGCAACTTGGGACGGATGAAACAAACACCGTTGAGAAAACTTAGAAATGATCTTGCGGATGATAAAAATGATGGGATCCACTTGAAGAGAAGCACACCGGTTGGAAAAGAATTAACATGACGATCTCGATGCTCAAGAAGGATTAGTATTCACATAGCAATATGAGAACACCGTTTAAGAAAGGTATGGATTCAACATTTGACTTCGAAGCAACTCGAATACCACAAATAACACAAAACAAAGGATTGGCTTGCATAATAAGCCGGAACAAATACATATGATAGAGATTTACCCAATCCCATATCATGCATCTGTCGGAAGATATTCTAGGAGCTACTTGAATTCCCACCTATAAAACTCCCGAAACTTTCTGGTTATGCAATCTGGTGTTGGGGATACAGGGGAAGCAATATATCTCACCCAAACTAACAATACCTACATCCAAGCTGTATCCATCCGTCAACACATAACCAAGAAACCTTCGAAATCGTGTACCTCAACCTTGAAAAGCATCCGTTATACGAGTCATGGCAATACTCCGTACTCACCTCGAGATTGGGTTAGCGGGGTTATCTCACCAACAAGCGCATAAAAGAGATTTTCGATGTCGGCGTACTAAACTCGGTATTCGAGACTCGCAACGATAAAATTATGGCGACAACACCTCGAGCTCAACTCCCGGGACACCTCCACTAAAAAACCCTGCCGACGGAGGCACCAAGACAATGTTGTCATCATAAAACCATCGAACGATTCTAACGATACCAGCGTGATCCTAAAATTTTTTAGTGAAATTTGAGGAGAGAAAAAAGTCAAAACTCTCGTCGGGATACCTCACCGAGAAGCGAAGGAATAAGGAGTAAAAAGAATTCCTAACTCTCCGATATATATAATCCTAAATGACTCAAAACATTTTTCTAGACACAACTCGGCCGCTAAAAACGATCAAGCAGTGGGGCTCCTAAGGTCGGGGAAGGCTCTGATTACCAACTTGAAACGCCCTCGATGCGGCTATATCTCCCACCGTGTCGAAGCACGACTTAGAGGCATAACCGCATTGAAAGCAATGTCGCAAGCGAGGTAATCTTCACACAACCCATGTAATACATAAGGGAAAGAGTTACATAGTTGGCTTACAATCGCCACTTCACACAATTACAAGAATAAAGCATTACATCATCCAGATACAATCAAGGTCCGACTATGGAACCAAAATAAAAGAAGAACTCCAAATCGACATAAAGGTCCCCGATCGACCCCAAGCTGGGCTCCACTCTTGATCAACTAGAACGAAACAACACAAAGGGCAAGATCTTCAACGAGCTCCTCCTTGAGCTTGATTGCGTCACCGCTTTCGGTAACATAGGCACCGCAAAACTGGTTTTGGAAGTATCCGTGAGCCACGAGGACTCAGCAATCCCATTACCATGGGTATCAAGACTATCAAAGCTTAATGGGAAAGGAAGGGGTAAGGTGGTGAGGTTGCAGCGGCTAAGCATGATATGGTGGCTAACATACGCAAATGAGAGCGAGAAGAGAAACAAAGGGCGGTCGTCAACTAGCAATGATCAAGAGGTGATCCTGAACACCTACTTACGTCAAACATAACACGAAACCGTGTTCACTTCCGGACTCCGCGAGAAGAGACCATCACGGCTACACACGCGTTGATGCATTTTAATTCGGATCTGGTGTCAAGTTATCTACAACGGACATTAACAAATTCCCATCGCCACATAACCGCGGCACGGCTCTCGAAAGTTTAAACCCTGCGGGGTGTCCCAACTTAGCCCATGACAAGCTCTCGCGATCATCGAAGGAATAGACCTTCACCCAGAAGACCCGATCGGTCTCGGAATCCGGTACATCAAGACATTTCGACAATGGTAAAACAAGACCAGCAAAGCCGCCCGATGCACCGACAATCCCGATAGGAGCTGCACATATCTCGTTCTCGAGGCAACACCGGATGAGACATCCCACGAGTAAAACCAGACCTCGAGTTGCCCGAGGGGCCCCGATCTACTCAGTTCGAACCAGCACTTAGACAAGCACTGGCCCGGGGGGGCTGAAATAAAGATGACCCTCGAGAGAGCGACTCCCAAGGGAAAAGTAGGTGGTGGTGAGGCAAATGGTAAAAGTCAATGTTGGGCCTTTTTGGACAAGTTTTATTCAAAGCGAACTGTCGGGGGTCCCATAAATAACCCGACAGCGTAAGGAACGCAAAATCCGGGAACATAACACGGTATGACGGAAACTAGGGCGGCAAGAGTGGAACAAAACACGGGCATAAGGCCGAGCCTTCCACCCTTTACCAAGTATATAGATGCATTAATAATATAAGAGATATTGTGATATCCCAACCAAAATCCTGTCCACCATGGAGAAATCTTCAACTTCACCTGCAACTAGCAACGCTATAAGAGGGGCTGAGCAAAGCGGTAACATAGCCAAACAGTGGTTTGCATAGGAAAGGTATCAAAGGTTAGGGGTTCATGGCAATATGGGATGGCTGGACAAACATGTAATAGGTAGCGCAGCATAGCGAAAGAACGAGGCAACTAGCATAGCAATGATAGTAGTGAGATCGAGGTAGCGGTCATCTTGCACGAAATCCCGCAAGGAAGAAGAACGAGTCCATGAAGAATAAGAAACCACGAAGGCGAACCACACGTAGAGCGAGCGAATCCTCACGATCGCAAGTAAAGCGGAACTAACAAGAAGAAGCACACAACATAGGTAAACACACCACACATGAACAAGGCATGATGCACAACAAGCATGATGCATGACCAAGCTACATGAAGCTACTCATGGCAAGAGATGATGCAAACAAGAACAACACATCAAGGCAAGTTTAAATGAGGCCGGGAACAACAAACAACAATTCCGGAAAATCCCCATATGCAAATTATGAATTTGGTACTGTTCTGCCCTAAAACATATTTTAAAGTTGTTAAACAGGAAAATAAAGTGGACCATGTTAATCTAGGCATTTTTCCACCCCATTTACATATAAAGAACATTTAAAACCGAGCTACGGTTAAATAGTTATGAAATAAATCATTTTAACATGCATTTGAGAAAATTTAATCGAACAGCCTTTTAAACATTTCAAACATGGATGAAAATGGAATATTATGAAACTAGATGAAATTCTAAGCATTTTACATATAAAGTTTGTTTTAATCCGATGCACCGTTAATTAGTTATTATATGCATGATGCTTAGGGGGTTTTCTGCAAAACAGTAATTCGCTGGATAATGTGAAAATCGCAGACAGGAAAAAAACATGCTCTGGGCTGAATCTGAGGTGAACTGGGCTGGACAGAGAGGAGGGGCTGCTGTGCTCACCATGGGCCAAGCCCACCCAGTGGAGGAGGCCGAAGCAGGCCGGAAGGGAGCTGGGCCGGGGCGCTGGGCCCTGGGGAGGCCGGCCCATGAGGGGGGTGGGGGCTGCGGCGCATCGTCCCCATCCCCAGCCCAAGCGGGAACAGGGGCGGCGGCGGATGTTGCTGGCTGGAGCTCGCCGGAGCAAGCGAGGAGGAGGCCGGGGCGCGAGGGGGGTGGCCGGAATGGGGAGATCCGAGGTCGGGGATCCCGGATCCGGCGAAGATCGGGGGCGAGGAGGTCGGCGACGAACTCGGCGACGGCGACGGTTAACTCCGGCGATGGGGGCCGGTCCCCCTGTGCGAGAGAGAGAGACGGGGTCAGCGAGGGAAAGGAGGAAGCCGGACGGGGGTGGTGCGACCTGCCGAGGCGGCAGCGAGGCTTACCGGCAGCGGCAGGCAGGGAAGGCAAGCGGCGGGCGCCAGACTCGGCGACGGCGGAGCTGGACGAGCGGGCGGCCGACGGGAGGCGCAGCGCTGGGCGAGGCGCGCGGCGGGCGGCGATGCTGGGCGGGAGGGGCCTCGCTGAACTGGCGGCGGAGGTGGGCGACGTGGCGGCGCGCGAGTGGAGGGGAGCGGCGGCGGGGTGACGTGGCGGCTTGGGAGTGGCCGGAGTGAGGTGGATGCGAGCGGCGGACATGTCCGGACGCGGAGGGGATTTCGTCCGGCGGCGCGAGGAGGACGGAGCTAGGGTTGGACTGCGCGAAAATTCGGAGGGGATCACATATATATAGGAAGAGGGAGCTAGGAGAGTCCAAATGAGGAGCGGTTTTCAGCCACGCGATCGTGATCGAACGACCAAGAGCATGGAGGGGAGTTTGGTGGGTTTAGGGCCACTTTGGAAGGTGTGTTGGGCTGCAACAAAAGAGGCCTTTACGGTTACCCGGTTAACCGTTGGAGTACCAAAGGACCTCCAAATGGCACGAAACTTGACAGGCGGTCTACCGGTGCTATACCAAGGCCGCTTGGCAAACCTCGGGCCATTCCGAGAAAGTTTAATACCCGCACACAACAGGAGAGAAGAAGGGGACGCCGGATGACATAGGAGTGCCGGATTGCAAAACGGACAACGGGGAAAATGCTCGGATGCATGAGACGAACACATATGCAAAATGAAATGCACATGATGACATGATAAAATGCAAATGGTGACATGGCAAAATGCAACACGCAAGCAGCTGGCAAGGCAACAATGGCGAATAACTGGCAGACACCTGGCGCATCGGATCCGGGGCGTTACACCTAATGACCCGGAGATCAGGAAGTTGATTCTGCAAAAAGCTCATGATTCTCCATATTTGATTCACCCAGGAAATACCAAGATGTATCTGGATTTGAAGGACAGTTTCTGGTGGACCGGAATGAAGAAGGATATTGCGGAGTATGTATCAGTTTGTGATGTATGTCAGAGAGTGAAGGCAGAACATCAGAAGCCAGCTGGATTGTTACAACCATTGTTGATACCCGAATGGAAGTGGGATAAGCTAGGCATGGATTTTATCACGGGATTGCCCAGGACTCGTTCAGGCTATGACTCGATATGGGTTTTAGTCGATCGTTTGACGAAGGTAGGTCATTTCATCCTAGTGAAGACCACTTACACCAGTGCTAAGTTGGCAAACATATATATGACCAGAATTGTATGTTTGCATGAAGTTCCGAGGACCATTGTATCAGATAGAGGAACCCAGTTTACCTCAAAGTTCTGGAATCAGTTGCATGAAACTTTGGGTACCAGGCTAGATTTTAGTACGGCCTTTCATCCATAGACAGATGGACAGACTGAGAGAGTCAATCAGATTCTAGAGGACATGTTGAGAGCTTGTGCGCTAGACTATGGATCTAGTTGGGACGACAATTTGCGATATGTAGAGTTCTCTTACAACAACAGCTATCAAGCTAGTTTGAAGATGGCCCCTTTCGAAGCATTGTACGGAAGGAGGTGCAGGACACCGTTGCTATGGGATGAAGTTGGAGACCGTCAGTTGTTTGGACCAGATTTGATTAAAGAGTCTGAAGAGAAGGTTAAGCTGATTCGCGATACACTCAAGGTAGCCCAGTCCAGGCAGAAGAGCTATGCGGATTCTAAATGCAAGGAGATAATTTACGAAGTCGGAGACAGAGTGTATCTTCGTGTGTCCCCACTTCGAGGAGTTAAGCATTTTGGGAGTTAAGGGAAAGTTAGCACCACGTTTTGTGGGACCATGCAAGGTTTTGGAACGTATGGGAGAAGTTGCTTACAAGTTGAAATGGCCCGAAGGATTGTCAGGAGTTCACGATGTGTTCAACGTTTCTCAGTTGAAGAAGTGCCACACGGAGATGGCCGATATTCCTCTAAGAGATACAGTGCAACTGGAAGTGATTCAGTTGGATAGCGATTTGGCCTACGAGGAAAACCAGTGAAGATTCTCAAGTTTGACTGCCGAGTCACACGCAGCAAGGTTATCAAATTCTGCAAAGTTCAGTGGAGCCACCATACCGAGGATGAAGCCACCTGGGAACAAGAGGAAGACCTATGGAAGGACCACCCACACCTATTTTCTAGCCAACCTGAATCTCGAGGGCGAGATTCATCTTAAGGGGGGTAGGTTTGTAACATCCCAAATTTTCAATTTGGAATGTTATACATTAGATCATCATTGCATATCATATTTTATTGCATTTTGGCTTGATCCTAGAAATTCTACGCAACTCAAGGACCCACAGAGAGAGTTGGGGATTTCGTTATTCTCATATTTGAGTTTTCTCAAATTTTGAAAAGAGGAATCATTTGATTTTAATTATTTTCTCTTCAAATATTTCTTTTATGAAAATAAAAGAGAGGGGATAAAATGACTTCCCGAAAATAAAGAAATATTGGAGATTTAATATTAAAATCAAATAAGAATTTTATTCGGAGTTTTATCGCTATTTTATTTAAATTAGGAAAAATATGCGTTTTTCAAAATTGCATTGGAGGCCCAATTAAATGTTCACTTTGTCCGCTATATTTTTAGAGGATGGGATTTTAGGATTTTTGGAGTCTGTTTAGTATTTCTTTTCTTTGTTTTTCTACGCGCGGAATTATTTAAAATAATTCAACCAACCTAGCCGGGCCGTGCCCGACTAGGACTCGCCTGGCCGGCCTTTATAACCAGCGAGGCCAGACCCGGCCAAACCTTAGTGCCAGCCCTGCCCCGCCCCAATCCGTCGCCGTCGCCTCGCCTCGCCGCCGCCTCGCACCGCCCGATCCCGCCGCCCCGGCGCCGGAGTTGACCGCTGTCGACACGCGAACCAAGGTAGCCAGCGGTTTTCGTTAGAAAATCGTTCAGTTTTTTTCTAGAACCCACAGTTATTTTATTTTTTTGATCGGTTTTATTTTTTTCACGGTTTAGTTATTTAGCGAACGCCCATTCGTACGTTCGTTTTAATGAATGGTTTCCACTCGTTAGCCGCAGACAGCGAACGTTCGCTCGTTAGCCTGTTCGTCAGTTTTTCTTTTTCCAGGGATTTTCCGCGATTATTTTCGATCACGATTTTTGCCCTGATTTTCGTTTTAGTTTATCTTTTCGCTCGTTTATCGGAATCAGGCGATTCAAGCGCCTAGATCTTTGTCTCAAAGCCCTCTTTCTATTTAACCAACTTGAACAAGATTCTGGTACTACAAAATTTGACTTAAGCCCATATTTGTAAATGGATCTTGTTTCTTTTGCAGTTTGAGTTTCGTTGCTTCATTTGATTTGATTCTTTTTTCCAACCGGAGTTCTTAAGTTGAACTTTCTGGTTAGATCTCTTATTTGAGTTTTACCCGTGCTTCTAGTTGAGTGCTTATTGTATGTTTGTTTCTTTGCAATAGAGTACCCGGAGTGCGAAGCGTGCTACTACGAGTCTCTAGGTTTCACGGATCATCAGCAAGGCAAGTAACACTTTGATCATTCCTCTTTACTAGCCAGTTTTATTGCATTAGATCAATCCACAAACAATTGCATGGTTAGGATCTGATTAACATGTGGGTTTTGGGAAGTAGATGAGGTAGTACCTATTTACCTGTTTATTATCAAACCTTTGGGAGTTACTTCTATGTTGCTTATATTGCTATGCTATGCTCGTAGACGTGGTTTGGTTCGATTGATTCATGACAGATGTGAGTATTGTTAATTAATGGTTAACTTAAGGTGCCTACTTTAATACACATCTGGCTGGATTGCTTGATGGCATCCTGGAGTACCCAGTGGTTGTCAGGGCACCTGGAGAATCCAGTGTTGTCCTAGGATATCCCGGAGTACCCGTGTGATCATCCTACGGTCTGCCACCCGGGCTCAAAGGGATCATAAGATTATTCATGCTAGAAACTTCCGTGTGCAGCCACTAGCTATTATGGGCTCTAGCATAGTTGAGTAAGTTGCAAGACCTCTTTCAGTGGTGGGCTAGCGGATGTAGGGAAAGTAGGTGTAACTTGCCCACCCAGTGAAGAGTTATTGTTTGTAAAGACCGTGTCTCGATTCTCGACCATGGATGTATTCGAGTCTTGTGGGGAAAAGTGCGCAAACCTCTGCAGAGTGTACAAACTAATCATGGTTAGCCGTGTCCCCAGTTATGGACGTTTTGAGTATCTATTTCTTGGATTATCATGTTGATCTCATCACTCTTAATATAATTTGATTAGGTTTAATGATGATGTTTAATTGGGATTGAGTTGGAGGAACCTTCTCAATGTTTAACAACCACCATGATAGTTAAATAAAATTTATTCCTTTGTTGTAGGGAAAAATTGGCTTTATGCAAAACTGTAACCATAGAGCTTTCCACCAGCCATATATGCATGTAGTGATAGCATTTATTCTGTTCATTACTATCTTGTGTTACATTGCCAGCATATTCCATGTGCTAACCCATTTCGGGTTGCAACGTTCATGTTGCAGACTTTTCAGACGACGAGTAAGGTGCCATAGGTTGTTGTCTTTCACTCAGTGCTGCCGTTGGAGTTGATGGACTCACTTTATCTTCCAAGCCTTCCGCTATTATCGACTTTAGATGGCCTTAAGCCATATTATTGTAATAAGTTCTCTTTTGAGACATTCGATGTAATAAGTGTTTGATTGCTACTCTGTTATAAATTCTCAGGTACTATGCGTGTCAGCATTACCGATCCAGGGATGACACTGATGCACAGAGATCAGACTGTTTGAGGTCTGGTCGCTACATAACCACACTTTATTGGACATGGTGCGATCTATAATGTCTCTTACCGATTTACCAATATCGTTTTGGGGTTATGCATTAGAGACAGTCGCATTCACTTTAAACAGGGCACCATCAAATTCCATTGAGACGTACACCATATGAACTGTGGTTTGGCAACAAACCTAAGCTATCATTTCTTAAAGTTTGGGGATGTGATGATTATGTCAAAAGGCTTCAGCCCGATAAGCTCGAACCCAAATCGAAGAAGTGCGTCTTCATAGGATACCCTAAGGAAACAATTGGGTACACCTTCTATCACAAGTCCGAAGGCAAGAATTTTGTTGCTAAAAATGGAACCTTTCTAGAGAAGGAGTTTCTCTCGAAAGAAGTGACTGGGAGAAAAGTAGAACTTGATGAGGTAATTGTACCTGCTCTTAATTTGGGAAGTAGCTCATCCGAGAAATTTGTTCCCGTGCTGCCTACACCAACTGGAGAGGAAGCTAATGATAAAGATCATGAAACTACAGATCAAGTTACTACAGAACCTCATAGGTCTGGTAGAGCACGATCCGCACGAGAGTGGTACGGTAATCCTGTTCTGGAGGTCATGTTACTTGACCGTGACGAACCTACGAACTATGAAGAAGCTATGATGAGCCCAGATTCCGATAAATGGCTTGAGGCCATGAAATCTGAGATAGGATCCATGTATGAGAACAAAGTGTGGTCTTTGGTGGATCTGCCCGATGATCGGCGACCCATAGAGAATAAATGGGTCTTCAAGAAGAAGACTGACGCTGATGTTAATGTTACTGTCTATAAAGCTCGACTTGTTGCAAAGGGTTTTAGACAAGTTTAGGAGTTGACTACGATGAGATTTTCTCACCTGTAGTGATGCTTAAGTCTCTCCGAATCATGTTAGCAATTGCCGCATTTTATGATTATGAAATTTGGCAAATGGATGTCTTCCTTAATAGATTTCTTAAAGAAGAGTTGTATATGATACAACCAGAAGGTTTTGTTGATCCTAAAGGTGCTCGCAAGCTCCAGTGATCCATTTATGGACTGGTGCAAGCATCTCAGAGTTGGAATATATGCTTTGACGAGGTGATCAAAGCATATGATTTTATACAGACTTTTGGAGAATCCTGTATTTACAAGAAAGTGACACTACTGGAATCAGGACCTTTGCCGTCAGCCAGCTGAGGACAAAGAAGGTCTTTGCCATCAATATACAGAAAGCTGACGGTAAAGAAAGAGCCAACGGCAAAGAGCATGTTTGCCATCATCCAGATCTTTGCCGTCAGCTAGCAGATGCCATAGAAGCTTTGTCGTCAGCCAGCGGACGGCAAAGAGGCAGGGTGGTCCACTAGTGAGAACCACCTAACGGCCACTTTCTTTGCCATCAGCTTGCAGACGGCAAAGAAAGTGCTTAAGTTGACGTCCATTAGGTAGGCTCTTTGTCGTCTGCTAGCAAAGGGGAAAGAACCGTTCCCTAACTAAAAATCGAACACGCCCGCGCCCGACCACACACTCTCTCTCTCTCTGTCTCCTTTCTCCTCCCCGACCCTGAGCCACCGCCGCCCCGCGCCACCCCCGTCGCTGGCCTACCCGCCCCCGTGCCGCTGCTTCCCCGCGCCACGCACATTGCTGAGCCGCCGTGGCCACCCCCTCTCCGCCTCGGCGCCCCTCTCCGCCCGCCCCCCCCTGCTGCCCGGCGACCCCTCCTCGCCCTGGCCACCCGACCTCGACCTCGACCGCTCCTCACCCTCAAGTTAGTGTGCCCGGTCTTCATGGTGCCCCAATTGCACTTTTGATGCATTGATTTGGTCACTGTCTCCGCCTAGGGTTCAAAATCTGTTATGATCTTTGTGCTATGTTCATATGTACAATTCTAGTTAGTTTTGATTTGCCTGGCACTGTCTGCCCATGATGCAAAAATGATAGAACAATCAAAAGCCCTGCCCTTGGTTATCTCAATATCTTAGAAGAATATGGCACGGCACTGGAGCTTCAGCGCTAAGTTGATGGACCAGAGTTCAGCAACAGGGACTTTTTTGCACCTAGTTGTTCTAAGGACCGATTATCTCTACAACACAATACCTAAACATGTTGGCAGATCAAGGGTGGTGTGCAATTATACACCACTCATTTTGACATATGGTACAGTGCTAACAACCCGCTGTTCCTAATTTCAGATCAAGCAAAAGTTGAAAATTGCTAAAAATGCCAGTCAAGTTTCTAGTTTTCAAAGCAAGGGTTCACTGCACAAGTTCTAGTTAGTTTTTATTTTTGGTTCAGATTGAATGCTCCCTCTTGATTGTAGTTGAATATCCGCATCGATAGTAATAAGTGCGAGAAGCACAGAAGATCTGGTGGCTGACATATAGGTTTAGAAATTAATAATTTGAGTGTAGTTTCAGACTTCTTTCAAAATTTCAGAGTATATTTCCATGTCAAGGTTTTTTAGTTTTTAAGAGTTATGGTCTCGTTGAGGGTGAATACAGTACACCGAGCAGTAGTTGTGTATATGTTGTTCTTATTTTCATGGCCCTCAAGAAAACATGCTTTATTATTACAGTCAAGTGCTAGTTGCCTAGCACTACTAGGGAAAAGGCTAGCAGCAGTGCGGGTTTTAGATGTATCGATGGCTGGGACGAGGCGCCACTGACTAACGATATAGCGATGGCGTGTGAGGGAGTCTGGACTAGGGGTGTCCGGACAGCGGACTATCATCGTCCGCCGGACTCCAAGACTACGAAGATACAAGATTGAAGACTCCGTCCGTGTCCGGATGGGACTTTCCTTGGCGTGGAAGGCAAGCTTGGCGATCTGGATATGTAGATCTCTTACCATTGTAACCGACTACTGTGTAACCCTAGCCCTCTCCGGTGTCTATATAAAGCGGAGGGCTTTAGTCCGTAGGACACAACATACATTACAACAATCATACCATAGGCTAGCTTCTAGGGTTTAGCCTCCTTGATCTCGTGGTAGATCCACTTTTGTACTACCCATATCATCAATATTAATCAAGTAGGGCGTGGGTTTTACCTCCATCAAGAGGGCCGAACACAGGTAAAACATCGTGTCCCTTGTCTCCTGTTACCATCCGCCTAGACGCACAGTTCGGGACCCCATACCCGAGATCCGCCGGTTTTGACACCGACATTGGTGCTTTCATTGAGAGTTCCTCTTTGTCGTCACCGATAGGCTCGATGGCTTCTTCAATCAACAAACACGCTGTCCAGGATGAGACTTTTCTCCCCGGACAGATCTTCGTATTCGGTGGCTTCGCACTGCGGGCTAATTCACTTGGCCATCTGGAGCAGATCGAAATCTACGCCCCTGGCCATCAGGTCAGGTTCGGAAGCCTAAACTCCACGGCCGACATCTGCGGGGACTTGATCCTCGATGGGCTCGAGCCACAGCCGAGCGTGCCGCGCTGTCACGATGGGCATGATCTAGCTCTGCCATCGGACAACGCCTTGGTGGCCGCACACGAATCCGCTCCAGCCCTTAGTCCGGAGCCGATCGCCCAGATCGAGGATCGGTGGCTGGACACCGCCTCGGGGGCTGCAACTTCCACGGCGATGGAGCCGAACACTAACCTAGTCCTTTGTAAAGGTCGTGACTCCGAGGTACCGGACTCCCTGCCGGACTCCGCACCTCCCGCGCCCCTGCCAATCGAATCTGATTGGGCGCCGGTCATGGAGTTCACCGCCGCGGACATCTTCCAACACTCGCCCTTCGATGACGTCCGAAATTCAATAAAGCATCTCTTGCTATGCGGAGAGCCCCGGCCGGATTATGGCCAGGATGGTTGGGAAGCGAGCGACGAAGAAATTCAAATGCCACCCACCTCCCACTTTGTAGCCACTGTCGATGATCTAACCGACATGCTAGACTATGACTCCGAAGGCATCGACGGTATGGACGACGATGCCGGAGATGAACAAGAACCAGCGCCTACAGGGCACTGGAAGACCACCTCGTCACACGACGTATACATGGTGGATATCCCAAAAGGAAGTGATAACGAGGACCAACCGGGCGCGGCAAAAGATAATCCCGCCGACAAACAACCAAAACGGCGAAGCAGACGCCGCCCTAAGTCCCGCCTCGACAAAAACAGCGCTCCTAATGACCCAGCAATACAGCAGGGCAAACCAGTGGACGACGAACACGCAGACAAGCAACTGTCCGAACAGGACGAGTCAGATAATCAGTCCAGGCCCGGCGAAAACAATAGTCCAGACGACCTCACGCCGGACACACCGCCAGAGAACAAAAACCTTTGGAAAAGACTCGTCGCCACCGCAATAAACTTGAAGAAGGAAAAACGGAAGCTCAAAACAGCGGAAGATACACTCAGAATGAGGTGGAGCAAAGTGCTCAAAACCGCAGACAAATATGGCAACGACCATCAATCAAAGAGCTACCCGAAGCGCAAGCTGCTGCCAGAATTTGACGAGGAGGCCATAGAGCCCCCACAGTCAAAAAACAAAGAGGCCATCTGGTCGGATAGACGGCCAGATGATAGGCCAAAATTTAAAAGCGGCACCGCACACAAGCCGACTAATGACCCTGGAAAAACAGATGGCCCAGCCAGGTCCATTTACGGGCCAAAGAAGAGGGCCCCAGGAAGCAACGCAACACGTCAAGTGTCCGAAGACATCGGTACACCCAAATACAGGGGCGCCGCACACCCACTATGTTTCACCAACGAGGTGCTGGATCATGAATTCCCAGCAGGATTTAAACCCATAAACATAGAGGCTTACGACGGAACAACAGACCCTGGAGTCTGGATAGAGGATTATATACTACACATACACATGGCTAGAGGAGATGATCTCCACGCAATAAAATATTTACCCCTCAAGCTCAAAGGGCCAGCCCGTCATTGGCTCAAAAGCCTCCCAGAAAACACTGTTGGAAGTTGGGAAGAGCTCGAGGACGCGTTTAGAGCAAATTTTCAAGGAACTTATGTCCGCCCTCCGGATGCAGATGATCTAAGTCATATAACTCAACAGCCCGGAGAGTCAGCGCGCAAATTGTAGAACAGGTTCCTCACCAAAAAGAACCAAATAGTCGACTGTCCGGACGCCGAAGCCTTAGCAGCTTTTAAACACAACGTCCGAGATGAATGGCTTGCCAGACACCTCGGCCAAGAGAAGCCGAGGACAATTTCCGTGCTAACAAGCCTCATGACCCGCTTTTGCACGGGAGAGGGCAGCTCGCTAGCAAGATGCAGCACCAGCGACCCAAGTACATCCGAGATCAGAGATGGAAACGGAAAATCACGGCGCAGAAAAGATCAGCGCCGGAATAAAGAGAAAAGCCCAAAGAACACGGCGGTCAATGCCGGATTCAAAAGCTCGCGGCCAAACAACAAAACACCGCCCCTTAAGGATAACAATGATGAGCTATCCAACTTAAACAAAATTTTGGGTCGGATATGTCAAATCCATAGTACCCCCGGAAGGCCTGCAAACCACACCCACCGAGATTGTTGGGTTTTCAAATAGTCCGGCCGATTAAACGCCGAACACATGGGGCTCGACGCATCAAGCGAGGATGATGATAAACCCCACCAGCAGAGCACCGGAAAACAAAAGACTTTCCCACAAGAGGTCAAAACAGTAAATTCACTTCATGTGATAACATGGAAAAACAATGTGGCACCCGCTAAAATGGGTCTCGCACGGTCCAACCCAGCGGAACATAGAGATTGGATATCAAAACCAATCACTTTCGACCACCTGGATTATTCCAAAGGCGTTCGAAATGCAGGATGGACTGCCCTGATATTGGATCCTATAATCGACGGACTGCAATTTACACAAGTCCTGATGGACGGAGGCAGCAACTTAAACCCTCAGATATCAAACACAATCCGCAAGTTGGGGATAGACCTTACTAAAATTCGACACAGCCGCACTTCCTTTAAAGGAGTGGCGCTTGAGCCCTTACGCCAAGTGCACGGGCTCCTTATTACTAGAAGTTGTGTTGGTCACCGAACAACTTTCGACGCGAAAAACTAATCTTTCATATCGTCCCATTTAAAAGTAGCTATCAAGCACTCTTGGGACGAGAAGCTTTAATGCGCTTCAACGCCATACCACATTACGCGTCTCTTACACTTAAGATGCCCAGTCCACGTGGCATCATTTGATCTTGGTCATTTAAAGACCCGGACACGGCTAGACGAGTCGGCACAAATAAGCAGGGCTCCCTAGCCGCACACCCCTTCACAAGGGGCTGCGCAGATAAGCAACAGCGAGCTCACATAGACTCCGCTTTACTTATTTATTTATATTTTTCCTTCAGTATATATTTTTATACGATTTCCTTCCAAACTAAGTTCCTCTCTTTTTACAGATGAACAACGTGCACACCGTCTAGGATAACGGCACAACGGAGACTGGCCTTGAGCGTGCGGTAGGGACCCGTCGCAAGGATTCTTTTGATTAAGACCTGCGTAAACCTTTTCTTGTCTCTTGTTGTTATAATCCTGGTTTCCCATTATAACCAAAGTGGAGGCTGACGTTTGGCATCGGCTGCATCGAAGACCTTGCCGTGCACGGACACTAGGGGCTTAGGGCATTGTTCGCCCATTTTATAAAGACCGAACACCTTAGGGAGTGTTGGCGTCTCGAGATTAGGCCTTATATGCATTAGCTCGAATCATGTCTTTGGTCAAATGTTGGGTTTGCCCAGCTCACTGTGTATTGCTGCCTTACGTTCCGTATCATCGGCTAACGGCACCGGGACAACTACTACGATTGTGCCCCAGCCGCCGGGCGAGCACCTCGATGAAAGCCGGCGACCGTCATGATATAGCGAGAGACTGGTCGACCACTCGATCGACTACCGGAATGTTTAGAATTCCCCGCTTTGACGAAGGACCGTTTCCCGGTCAGGCACACACGTTCCCCAAATCCGGAGAAGCGCGGTGCCCCCAGGGGCTATATCGTAGCCCCAGCCTCGAACTCCAATGGCTAAGTGAAAGTGATAAAGCATCATAGTCCGGATTGCCTCGTTTGTTACGCTGCCACCTCCTTAACAGGACCGAGACGTTGGATTAAGTGTGAAAACGCGCTATTTTTTGCGAACACCCCCGCACCTTGTGCGTGGGGGCTGAAGCCGAAGACTGCCATCTTTCAAGTTATACAAACGTATACATAAACGACCGCATAAGGAGATATTTCAATACTTGGAACGCACAAGTATAAAAAGCGGTTACATCATAATCATTGTTTTACAAAGATTAAAACGTTCATTTGAACGTGACATTTTTCGAGCACTGCGACTCTATTACACGAGCGCCACGCATAACTTCCCCAAAATAGTGCTCGGCGGGTAACCGGCTTTCGTCCGAACCCCGGGTTGCAATAGCGGTGGCATCCATCTCTGTCCAATGTGTCTTCACACGGGCAAGGGCCATCCGCGCACCTTCTATGCAGGCCGACCGCTTCATCTCCTTGATATGCGGCACCGCTCCAAGAAATTGCTGCAATAAGACAAAATAGCGCGTCGCCTTGGGCCTCTCCGGCCAGACATGAGCCACGATATCAGTCATGGCAAGTCCGGACAACCTGTTCAGCTCAGCCCATTCGGCCAACCAATCGGTCAGCGGAAGTGAGCGATCCGGACTGTGGAATTGAGACCAAAATAGCTCTTCCGTCTTGTGATCCTCCTGACTCCGGAAGTGCACAACGGCATCCGCCACACTTGCCGCTAAGTCCATATATGGATCCTCCAGACCCCACAGCTGGCCAAGCTGGGCATACTTTGGATCCCTAAACCGGCGACGCAGCAGAAAAGGCTTGCCAGCCACAATGTCTCCAGCCTGGCGCAGCTCCTCCTTCATAGCCCGCATTGCAGAACGGGCATCCTTGGCCTCGGCGGTGGCCTTCCCCAGGTCTTCTCGCTCCGATAGGTGCTCCTTTTCAAGAGCCTCATTGCGGTCGGTAGCATCCTTCAATTTCACGGCCAATTCAGCCATCTCTTCCCTGCTTAGGCAGTGTGCAGCCTTTTCGGCTTTTAACTCCTCGGCCGCCCTCGAGGCAGCCGCATCACTCCTTCCGGCTTGCTCCTTGGCTTGAGCAAGCTCGGCCAAAACTCTCCTGATAGCAGCACCGTCGCATCACAAAGCATAAATATTGTAAGAGCGGGCTTTGGCTCCCTTAAATAAGTGATGCGGAGAATTCATTTACCTTGCGACTCATCAAGTCGCGCGGTTGATAAAGCGATGTCGCATCCGCCACATCAAGTTGTCGCATTAACGCGACAACTCCACCAGTCCGGCTAGCCCCTGGACTATCCGCCACCTACATAGGAAAGGCGACATTCAATACCTGCGATTTTGATCCTCGGCACGCTGTCGCTTTCGACAACCCACCGAGGGGCTACTATCTATACAGGGCGCACTTCTATGTGCAAAACTGTCAAAAAGGTGCGTCGTTCTTGCATACCTCAAATCCCGCCAGCAAACTCCTGACGGCATTATACAATCCGCTTTCGGCGGACGAAATCCTTCCAATCACCATGCTCATCAGTGCACGGTGATCTTCTGAGATGGACGCCCTCTCAAGCAGATCCTTCAGCTCCCCCGGCCGAACACTAGTCGACGCGAACTCTCCGGGCTCTAGGATACCCTCCGTGACGATACTTCAGGCTCGTCTGCCCTATCCGATGGCACAGCAGACGGAGGCGTCTCGCTCTCCATCATCTCCGGACGAAGATCCCCCAAAGACGAACTCATCTGAGAAGGCCGCAGATCCGAACTCTCGCTGGAGGGCTGATCCTTTGGAGACAATTGTACGCCCGGGGTCTCCCTGGACGCAGGACCCTCCGGTGAAGATTTCTTCCCCCGCTTAGGGGCTTTGGCCCCCGGGTCTTCGGAGGCGGTCCTCTTCTCCCCCTGGAAGGAGGGATTCTCGATCCCCCCCTCTTCAAGCGCCCCTTAGGAGGTGATAACTCCTCTATTTTCCCCATCGCCTTCTTCTCAAGCGCTACCTCCAACATTCGACCAGCCACGGGCTCAGTGCGGTCTCTGGGTGGGGGGCCGGACACCTTATCAGTTTTGCTCGCGCTACCCACTCCTGATGGAGGATAACGGGTTAGAAGGCGAATTATAGAAAAGCAAACAAACGGAACATCTGGACACTGAGCTATTTACCTGAGTATCCGGGCGATTGCAGCTCAGGCCCGCATCCTCGGTCAATTCCGGACACATCGCCTGCGGTCCGAAGAACAACTTGTACATCTCCACGGGTGTCGTACCCATGAAGTGTTGGAGAATTCGTGGTCCCTCCGGATTGAACTCCCATAACCGGAGAGGACGGCGTTTGCAGGGCAGAAGACGCCTGATTAGCATGACCTGCATCACCACTACCAGATCGATCTCCCTCGCTTGGAGGTCTCGAATCCGGCCCTGCAGTAGGGGCACGTCTTCTGACGGCCCCCAATTGAGTCCTTGGTTGACCCACGACATCAACCGTCGTGGAGGTCCCAGGCGGAATGAAGGCGGCGGCTTTTGCCTGCTGCCCTTCGGAGCGGTGATATAGAACCACTCCTGCTGCCACGAGCCGAGCTCCTCTTGGAAGGAGCCCTCTGGCCACGGGGCATCGGCCCTCCTGCTTATGGCCGCCCTGCCGCACTCTGCTTGACGCCCCCCGATCATCTTCGGCTCCACATTGAAGGTCTTCAGCCACAAGCCGAAGTGGGGGGTGACGCGGAGGAAGGCTTTGCAGACGATAATGAATGCGGAAATATGGAGGATGGACTCCGGAGCCAAGTCGTGAAAATCCAGCCCATAGTAGAACATGAGCCCTCTCACGAAGGGGTCCGTCGAGAAGCCTAAACCCCGACGGAGGTGGGATCTGAAGGCAGCGTACTCACGGGCTCGGGAGTGGGTACGGCCTGCCCTTGGGCGGGCAACCTGTGCGAAATCTCGTAAGACAGGTACTTGGCCTCATGCAGCTTTAACACGTCCTCCTCCGTGACGGAGGAGGGCATCCACCGGCCCTGAAGGTCGGAGCCGGACATTATTGAAGGTCCGAAGCGCTCGAATCTGGGGCTCTGGGTGTTGGAACTTGGAGCAAGGATTCGATGGGAGATTGAAGAAAAGAAACGAGCCTTGGTCCTCTTATAAAGAGGGAAAATACCAAGAGCCGTCTCCGTGACCGTTCGGGATTCACCTTCGATAGAGGCGTGGCGGCAGGCGCAGTTGGGTTACCCACGCCGTATTGATGAGAATCCGGAATAAGGGGAACACGATCTCTGCTCGACAAGGCGTGCCAGGAAACCGCCGCTAAGCGTCTTTGAGGTGGTATAATAAAAAGCGATTCAAGTAAAGGCTTGGTAGTGGTGTGATGTCATGCCACAAAATCGTCGTGATTGAACTTGTGTACATTTTATTCTCTCTACGGTGGAATGTGGAATTTATTTTGCGAGCGGACACTATCCTGGTGTTCATGATCTTCTCTAGATTATTCAAAGGAGGAACCCGCCTTGCAATGCCGAACATTATGCGTGCGGACTTATCGTCATTGAAGCCCTGGTTCGAGGGCTCTTGAGGAGTCTGGACTAGGGGTGTCCGGACAGCCGGACTATCATCGTCCGTCGGACTCCAAGACTACGAAGATACAAGATTGAAGACTCCGTCCGTGTCCGGATGGGACTTTCCTTGGCGTGGAAGGCAAGCTTGGCGATCTGGATATGTAGATCTCTTACCATTGTAACCGACTACTGTGTAACCCTAGCCCTCTCCGGTGTCTATATAAACCGGAGGGCTTTAGTCCGTAGGGACACAACATACATTACAACAATCATACCATAGGCTAGCTTCTAGGGTTTAGCCTCCTTGATCTCGTGGTAGATCCACTCTTGTACTACCCATATCATCAATATTAATCAAGCGGGGCGTGGGTTTTACCTCCATCAAGAGGGCCGAACACAGGTAAAACATCGTGTCCCTTGTCTCCTGTTACCATCCGCCTAGACGCACAGTTCGGGACCCCCTACCCGAGATCCGCCGGTTTTGACACCGACAGCGTGCTCACCGGCGCTACTGCTACACAAGTGTAGCAGCAGCGCGGTTAGAGGAAGCTCGCTACTGCTAGTAGCGCAAGCGCGCTTTTCCTGGACGCGCTACTGCTATTGAGGCGCTGCTGCTAACTTTTATACACTCGCTACTGCTAATTTAAGTAGTTTCTTTTGGCATATTTGTTTTGTATTTGAACAGGCTTTGTAGAAGAATCTTTAGCACATAGAAATGTCATCATGATACACATACAAATGCCTGCGAGACCACAAATGTAATCATAGCATGTACATACAAATAGTCTCATCATAATCATCATCCAACACAAAGTGATATCTTGTCATCATCTCGAAAATAGCGATACATGCAAGTCTCGAATACTTGCAACTACAACAACGTCATCCATCTAAACAAAGGTATATGCAAGAAGTGCTATCACTATGAGTGAGAGCGGAACTATGATACATGAGGTGGCGATTCTGAGTCCTCTCTCGCGCTAGCGTGAACCTCAAGTAACTAGCTTCTCCTTCTTGTGCGCTTTTGAGGCCTTTATGGCTGGCGCTGTGAACCCATTCACTTGCGCCGACACTCATGCCACTCATTGTACACCCCGGAACCTTCCTTTGTACACGACATAGCATTTCCATCTAGCCATCAAGAAACTAGGTACTGTTAGAGATGCATGTTCATGAAGAGGATGTAAAATCATATATATGCAACAAAATATACTAGAGCAACACCGAAAAAGAAAGGGTTAGCAACTAGATGCAACATATCTGATGCATAAATTAATTAACTAGAGGTACGCAGGTCATCGCACGCAAACTAACAAAGTAGCATTACGCAAGTTCGGCAGGACCGTGGACATCACAAAGTTTCATCGCTATAAAAGTATACAAGTTCAACCGACACATATCATCATCATCGGCATCATAAATCACTAGAAGTTCCATCCTTCCATATCATCGAGGACAAACCCTAGCTTCTTGAGCGGCGTGAGGTCTAGGCGTTGCATGCCTATGTGAGTTCGGATGTCATTTCGCGATATAGGGCCGTGGTGGAACATCCCTTCTCATCGGCGACTTCTTTCATGATGATCGTCGCAATGTCGCTTTGGATGCGAAAGAAGTCATCTCTATGTTTATAATTAAGCTTCTCCATGATATTCTAGCCACTTGTGGATATGATCATCATTTCTTTGTTAATCTGAAGCTTTGGTGATCCGTGTTGAACTGAATCATGAGATGGACGATGTAGAATCCATCCTTCTTGCTTGGTTTTGGGACATGGATGCGGGGAGAAGTTAGTTTTATCTTGTGAAACCCATCTTCTTGTTCCTTTGTTTCTGATCTGCGTGGCCACCTCTAAAGCTGAAGCCTTGGAGAGCATCATCTAGAATATTCATTATGTGGGTGTAGTCCTTTTTCTCATAGTCTCTGGAAGGGTCAAAATACACGGCGTGGGAGACTTGCGGGTAAAGAACGATAAGGACGACGCGCCCGTTGCTGCGGGGAAAAGACACCTAAAATTATTCCCCATATGAGAGAGAAGGAATGATTGAAATGTACGAAAGGGTTGTCCGGAACTGACTTACTTTGGATGATAAGGCACGAGGACAATTTCCCGGTCCTTATTCTGTACCATGAAGTTTTGGAGGTACTCCCTAGCAGTTTCACGCTCAAAGTCACCGAGACTCAAGAAAGACTCGTGCATGTAGTATGGATCCGCCACACAGATTTGCGAGACTTCTTCACTCTTCATGACGGAGCTCATATGTAGTGCAAAAAGGCGGACGATAGTAAAATCAAGCCGCCTTGTTAGAAACATCTCAAAGATATGGTCAAGCCGCAGGAAGAACACCTCCGCGGGCCGTGTGTCGACGTAGCACTGCCCCTCAGGCACACGAGCCGCGTATGTCGGATATCCTGGATCCTTTGAGGCTAGTAGGCTTTTCTCAGTCGAGAGCACATGGTCGTGCAGTCTCCTGAGATCCCCTGATAGTGCCTCCAGCGGTTTCGGCGGTAGCATCGGCTCGCCCGTGAGATGGAACATGACCGCACCTTTCACGGGTACACGCTCTTCAGAATGCATCGTCTGGTTGCTATGTGCTCTGGCTTGTTTGGAGGCAGTTACCTTCCCCGATCTCTTCCTCTCCTTTTTCTTGGGCACACCTTCAGACCCTTCCTTAACCCCTGCCCAGTGTTCCGGGCTAAGTACTATCGACCCTCGCGCCGGCTAGTTGAGCTGTGTTGAGGTGGCATCTTTAGGCGTGTCTGTGAGGATTTCATGAAGAGACTTTTGCAATCCATGGTACGACCCTGCCGGGCATATCATCCATATCCTCATTAGCAAGCTAATAGCCCAATTCGTCATATGGTTGACTCATCATATCTATGTCACAGTCATACAGCGTTTGTATTGAGGTAATCCATAGGGTCGACCTCCGTCTCATCATCCATTCTCATTCTCTGAGGAGAAATTACATCAGCCGATACTATTGCACCCCTTCATCATGTCGTCGCCGCTCTCACCCGGCACTATAGGAGCTGGTAATTGCGTATCTTGGGTGGTGGTCTCCGCACATGCTTGTTGATGTGTGGTAGTTATTGGTGTGCTCTCGGTCGGCTCCAGACGAATAAGATTCTTCGGCCATAGCAGCACCCAATTCTTGCAGCTTCCAATCTGCGGCGGGTTCTCGTCGTCGCTCCCACATCTTTGTCTTGGAGGAGGCAAATCCTCGTGCCCGATTTCACACTGGTCAAGCTAACCTGAAGTGCCAGTGAGATCGGCTGGTTGTGGAATGTGCGTTGAGAGGGGTCCATTATCATCCCCTTTCCCGTCCACCTTCGGCCTTTGATCAAGTAGAGTATGGTGCAGGGGTTTCTTTACTTTGCAAACACATATGTATGTGGCGTAAAACAACCGAAAGGCAACAAAATGGAATATTATCTATATATATATATATATATATATGTTGGTGCGACATGTAATTACCGTGGCGGTGTCGAGCTCAGCCAAAGGCGAAGGCCCACCTAGCGCGCTGAGACCGAGGGCGGGCTGCTATGGCGGAGCGGCTGCGAGAGGAGGCCGGTTACTGAGCAAGTGATGGTGCGATGGTGTTGTTGTTCATGGAGTTGCTCGCGACAAAACGGGCATCGAAATCATGTACCGTCTTATGCGGATTTTCCTTCGCCCGATTGATGATAACTGGAACCAAGTTAGTAGCGAAATCATTTTTGCGGCGATTCTGCTGCATTGATCGCCTGCTGTAGCAACTCATATTTGTCCTCATTGCTTTTTTCGCGTCCTCGGCTGCTTTTTCTCGACCGCAAGCTTCACCTTTGCGTCGATGTCCGCTGACTAAACTTCTTTTACGCTTCTTGGCCTCCGGGCGTCGTTGTAAAACACCTTCCACGTGGCGCCGTCTCGGCGCCGTGCACACGACCATATTGCGACCGCTGGTCCAAAGGGAGTCCCTTAAGTTCATTCAAGGCCCGGTTGAGAGGGGTGTCCCACTTGGGCCACATCAGAGAAGTAGGGCTTTCGGCTGCAAGGCAGTGTTGCTTCTCCAGTAGTCTAATCAATTTCCTCGTGATCTTGTCCGTGTAAAAACCTTTTCTCCTTGTCCCACTTGTAGCGGGCCTGATGAAGTCATGCTCCAAGGGGTTGGTGAACTTCGTGAAAGTGCAGGAGACCAGCGGCTTCATGTTCGCGTCCTCCTTATCCCATATGGGCCTTTTACCGAGGTAGCCACGGCTTCGGCGATGCTTCCTCGTGTTCCTTTGCTGAAGGCTTTTGAATTTCGCAGCCTTAGCCTTGGCTGCCTCGGTAGCGCAAGTGTCCTTGAACTTTTTGAACTCCTCTTCCGTAAGTGTTGGATTTTCCTCTAGAATCTTGGACAGGGGTTCATCAGCCTCAATAGCTCGTTTCACCCTCCCTTTCCGGAGGCCAAATCATTGCTGAACATGCCCATGGCGTGATTGTTAATCTTTTTCATCTTCGGATCATCCCACGGTTGTTCTATGTTATCATCCCGGTCAGGGAACTTGAATCTCTTGTGCAACTTCGTTAGGAGAAACTGCGTCAAATGTTCTTTACTCCTTAAGTCATTGTCATTGATGCTCGCGCATTCCCGTAGGATGCATCCTACTTGGTTCCCATAGAACTTGCGAGGTTCTTCTGGCTCTAACGGCTCAAACTTGCCAGGTGCCATCTTTGTGATCACAAGTCGTCCAATCCCTAGTTTGTTTGGTTTTCGTATCCTCTGCTTCTTATGCTTCCTCTTTTCGGTAGCGCCATCGGGGCGGTACCTTCCCTTGCCGTACCTTCCCCACGGTCTCGGTGCGCCATCGGTCTTGCCGGGCGAAGTCGGTGTCGATGTCGGCGTCGATACCATCATCGAGGCTGACCGCAAACCTTGCTTAGCAATCAAATAGTCGAGGTACTCTTGTTCACCCTCATAATGCATCTAAATCGCATCTTGGTGAAGGCCCGTTTCTTCGCTGTTCGACATGTTTCCTATGATTACGTGTCCTCATTTATTTCTAAAAGTATGAATAAATGAGAAATGACATAAAAGAAATCTATGTGCAAGACTCGATATGCCAACTATGTAGCACAAATCATGCCTTTATTCACGGGAAATTTCGCATGACCTTTGCTAACAAATGGACATATCGGCGCTGAAATTCACCGACACGGAAATGAATCAACATTCGGCATAACATAGGCCACTCGGATCATTTTCCAAACATGACATGTCCAAAACATGACATATGCACATATCACATGTCCAGTTCAAATTTGCATATAAATTCAGCTAATTTTGAAACCTAGCTAAATTCATAACTAAATAGATAACCTAATTAACATAACCGAAGAACCCTAGCAGAGAGAGGGGGGTTTACAGAGGGTGCATGGGCGAGGAGGCAGGCCCGACGACGGCCGGCAGGGGAGAGGAGGGAGGCGAGGGCCGACGGGTCGGGGCCGAGCGCCGAAGTCGGGGGCGAGGGCCGGCCAGGTCGGGGGCAAGCGCCGGGGTCGGGAGCTAGCGCCGGCGCCAGTGGTCGGGTCGAGGCAGGGACGAGGTGAGCGCCGAGGTCGTGGGCTAGCGCCGACGCCGGGCGGAGTCGGGGCGAAGCGCCGGGCAGGTCGGCAGCGGCAAGCGACAGGGGAGAGAGTGGGGATTTGGGGAAAAGCGGGATGAAGTAGAGGCGAGTGAGAATTTTGGGTTAAGTCGGCGTAGTGATGGCGCATTATGTCAAAAGCGCGCTGCTACTAACATCGATAGCTCAGCGGTTTAGGCAAAATCGCTACTACTAAATTCAATAGCTGCAGCGGTTTATGCAAAAGCAGCGTTGCTACCGTCGCTCTGCCGATTTTCCTTTTCTTTTCCTTTATTTTATCCCACTTTTATTTCCGAGGCAGTGAGCGAAGGAGGCGATATATATTGCATCATTTGGCGGTTAAATATGTATGCAAAATAGGAACATATATATTACACATCATTGGAACCATGCATAATAATGCCTAAGTGTGTATACAAAATAGGAACATATATATATTACACATCATTGGACCGATAACATACGTTTCCTCAGTGCTGATGTTTTCGTTTTTGAGTCAGCTTCTTTCCCTTCTTGTTCGTCAAAGAATAATTGAGCCCCTCATTGTGACTTTGCCTTTTCCATGGAGTATGATTTTTCTTAGGTAATGTAGTATTGATTCTTCTTTTGACGTATACTTCATCATCATCGTCATATTCCCTCATTGGGTTGCCGTACTGATCATAGTCTTCCTCGTTGGCGACTCCATCCATTCCAATGATGTTCCATTTGCCTCTCCTCATGACAACACGGCTGGGATTGCGCGGGTCAGTTATTAAAAAGCATTGTGTCACGTGCTTAGTGTGTACCCATGGCTCGTTTTTTGCGATAGCGTTCACGGTAGCGCTCTTGGCGTCGGGTATAGTCATGGTAGTGAACATCCGGCTTTCTCTTTCGACATTCTTAGCCCATCTGACACGGAACATCGTCGTGTTGTGCAGTCCAGAGTAGTCAAGCTCCTAGATCTCCTCGATCCTTCCATAAAATCGTTCAGTTGCGTCGTTGTCGCTGCCGGTCATGCATTCCATCGTCACCCCTGAGTTCTGATCATCACTGTCCATATCTTTGGCCTCCGTGTAGAACGTGTATCCGTTGATATCATATGCCTGGTAGGTTACGAGGTTGGGCGAGGGGCCATGTGCTAAGGCGTATATGAGCAATCCGTCCTTAGAGCCCTCCTCCGGGGGATTAGCAATAATATGCTCTTTGAACCAATGCAGAAAGTGGAGTTGTGCTCTCTAGTAACCGGCGTCCGTCCGCATACTCCCGGTCACGACACTTCTCTGCGATAATTTCTTTGTGCGATTGCCACGAAAGGATCTACCTCGTCTAGGTGTTGTAGCACTACCAAGTTTGCTCTGTCAAAGTCATTGCGTCGATCTGAGTATGCCACGAGCAGTTCCTGCGACCGTTGCGATGACCATCTCCTTGAGCCTCCCATCATGCTTGTTAGCGAGCAAACCAACACTAACACCAAAGTGGCTAGTCGCACCATATAGAAAATTCTCACGTAAAGAGATGCACTCTTGTGCCAAATAATACGGACGATGCTTCCATCCGGATGGGACATGTTCTGAACGAATCCTCGATGATCCCATTCATCCTCTCAAAGCGGCATCATGTTGTGCAGGAATGGCGGCCCCCAGTCTATTATGTCATCCACAATATGGACATGTAAGTGCATCTAGTGCCCCTTAGTGATTTTGGTGTATTGAAGACTTATAGGTTAAATGGCGATGCGTTTGTGAGTGTACACAGGTCTATAAGTCTATGAGGAGTTTCATATTCTGAGAGAAAGTCGACCCTAAAATGAAGTTCTTATTTGAAGACTTTGATATTCTGAAGACTTTGAAAGTGAAGAAAATGGTGTGACCTTGAAGACTTGGTATTTACTTGAGGAACATGAAGCGTGAAGACTTGTGTTTTCGTAGTTTCATTTTCTCTTTCTTGAGTCATAGGAAACACCGTCTTTGTTAAAGGGGTCGAGGAAATACTAAGGAAAAATTTCCATGTGATGTTCAATTCAAAATCCTACACCTACCAATCCCTTGAGTGAAGCCATTGGAAATCTCATACTGATTCAGTCAATTTCTTGATGTGAGAGGCAGTTCTTACGGTCATTGAGGACTTTACTCGGCGAGGAGTTAGGAATTCGCCGGTCGAATTGCCTACGATGAGAACATGATATATACGAGGAATTTGAGAGTCAAATTTCCGACCGTTCTTTGTCTTCTTGGCGCTGTCCAAAATATCTTATCCACCTAACGGTCATATCATTGAAGGGCATTTATGTCTTATCATGTCGGGCTGCTCCCTAGGCTATAAGTAGCCGCCCCTACAACCACTAGTTGGTTGGCTGCTCCAAGAGAACTTGACACTTGTCATCTAAGAGCAACCCATCCTCCGGGACTTTGGCGAAAATCATCAAGTGAGGAAAATCCCAAAACCAAACCCCACAAACCCAAAGTGATTGAGCATCATGAAGAAATTGATCCTGCGTGGATCCGGCGCTTGTTACCTTTGAAGACTCGCTTCTTCCAGACGGTTAGGCGTCAAGGTCTAGAACATCAAGAGGAATTGTGGATCGCCGAGTGACCAAGTCTGTGAAGGTTTGGAAGTCACCTGAAGACTTACCACGAGTGATTGGACGAGGCCAGCGTGGTCTTAGTTCAAGGAGAATACGGTGAGGACTGGGTGTCCTGAGTTGCGGCTCAGAGACTGGGTGTCCAGGACTGTGTGTCCTCGAGTTTAAATACTCAGCCGCTCCAACCAGACGTACAACTGAGACAGCAGTTGGAACTCGTTTACCAAATCATTGTCTTCACCAACTAACTGGTTCTATCTCCTCAACTCTTTCATTTCCTCATTACTGTGTTGTGTATTGTTCATATCTGTGTTTGAAGACTTTGACTAAAGACTTTCACAAATTCCTTAGTTCAATTTCTTCAGTCTGTTTGCCTTCATCTTGTTATCCTGTGTTTACGCTTTCTGTACTCTGTGCTAGTCCTCATTTCATCATGATGACTATGTTTGTATCCTGTTATATTTACTTCTTAGTACTTATTCCGCTGCAAGTAGTTCTTCGCTAAGGAATTTCCTCACCAGCAAATTCCTCAGTGAAGAATTCATAAAAATCGCCTATTCACCCCCCCTCTAGTCGATATAACGCACTTTCAATTGGTATCAAAGCAAGGTACTCCTTGTTACGTGTGATTTTGGTTTAACCTTTGGAGTTTTAGTTATGTCGACCATGGTATGATCAAGGTCTCGGCTGGGTGTCCTACCTTTGATGGAGCGGACTACCCCTCTGGAAGAACAAGATGCGAATGCATCTTGAGGCAATTGATAATGATCTACGGTATGTTGTGGAAAATGGTGTCCCCATCTGTCACTCCCTCCTTTGAACGCTACCGATGTGAAGAGATTCAAACAACTTCTGAAGCATATCATCTTTCTTGACAAAGGCAAAAGTCGGTATTGGGTCTTGGTAAGGTTGCTATCTCTAAGGATAAGCACATGGACAAAGTCATGCTTGTTGAGTCCTTGGATACAATCTCATCGATCTCAATGCTTTGTGATCTTGATATGGTTGTTGTCTTTGGCAAAATATCATTGTGTTGTGATTATGGGCGCGACAATTCCAAAGTCTTGAAGGCTTTAGGAGAGGAGATCGTATATTGTTGATTTCTCTCGAGGACCACAACCAGGCCGTGTGTCTACTTGCAAAAGCTTTAGAAGGCTGGCTATGGCATCGACGACTTGGTCATGCGGGCATAGAGGAATTTGAACAACGCTTGCGAAGAAGAAGCATGTCATTGGCATTGAGAATGTCAAATTCCTCAAGGATCACTTATGCGGAGCATGTGAAGGAAAAAAATGACCAAGGCCAAGCATCCAGCGAAGACTATCATGACCACTCTACGTCCATTGAATTGCTTCACATGGACCTCTTGGACCTAATCATTATTCAGCTGTCACTAATGATGCATCTCTATATGGTTTTGTCATTGTTGATGATTATTCTCGATATACATGGGTACACATTGTTACTTACAAACATGAAGTGAGCAGTCTTCAAGCGATTTTCCTCGGGGCTTCAACCAACTTTGGTGTGAAGATCAAGCATATCGGAAGTGACAATGGGCTGGGTTCAAAATTCTGGTCTTGATGCCTATCTTGATGAACTTGGTATTACTCATGAGTTATCTGCTCCCTATACTCCTCGGTGAATGGCGTCGTGGGTATAAAGAACGAACTCTTGTTGAGATGGCTGGCACTACTCTGATGAATACAAAAGCATACTCGGCGTTTTTGGATTGATGCAATTAATCTTGCACGCACATCATCAATGAGTATATCTTCACAAATTCTTCAAGAAGGCGCCTATGAACTCCTCTTGACAAAGAAACCCAATGTGAGTTATTTCAAAGTCTTGATTGCTAAATGTTGGATTAGAGATCCTCACCACAACTCTAAATTTGCGCAAGCACATGAAGGTTTATGCTTGATTCACGGAAAGGACTACACACACCTGAGTCTTCAACATTGTTCTTCACAAGATTGTTGACCTTTGTAGATGTGTGGTCGATGAAACTAATGGCTGCATAAGAAGCACCTACCTACGTGTTAGATGAACCAGCACTGAGGGATGCTATCAAGCTCAAAGCGGCAGGGATGTCATTCCCTCTTGAAGAATCTTTGAAGAATTCATTCCTGTTCGTGAAGAGCGTCGGTGATACTGAAGAAGAACATGATGAGGAAAATGGTCTTTGAAGAAAATGCTGATCAAAATCCTCGGCGACAACCAACTCATCCACAGCGTTGCAAAAGAAGTGCAAGTGGAAGATCATCGATGACATTAAGCGCACAGGTCCTCTCACCCGCTCAAAAGCCTCACATTTATCTAACTTTTGTGGGCACTATGCTTTTGTCTCTATCACGAGCCCACTAAGGTAGATGAAGCATTTACGGGCGAGGTGGATTCGGGCTATGCAAGAAGAATTACATCGATTCAAGCTGAACAATGTTAAGGAATTGGTCGATCGCGAGATCCTCATAAGCATAATATCATTGGCACAAAGTGGATCTACCGCAACAAGCAAGATGAAAATGGCCTTGTGGTGAGGAATAAGGCACGACTAGTAGCTCAAGGCTACACGAGGTTGAAGGAATTGATTTGATGAAACTTTTGCACTGTTGCTAGACTTGAGGCTATTCGCATTTACTTGCCTATGCTAACCATCATGATATCATCTTATATCAAATGGATGTGAAAAGTGCATTCCTCAATGGTAAGCTTGAGGAAGAAGTATATGTTGCTCAACCCCAGGTTTGAAGATCCCAAGAATCGACAAAGTCTTGAGACTTAATAAGGCTCTCTATGGCCTCAAGCAAGCCCCTCGGGCGTGGTATGATACATTGAAGGAATTCTTCGTGAAGAATGGCTTCACACCAGTTCACTCGACCCTACTCTCTTTACTAAATCATATGATGGTAGGTATTTTTGTGCCAAATATATGTTGATGATATTATCTTTGGCTGTACTATAACGTTATAGTGATGAATTTGCCTATATGATGAGTGAAGAATATCAAATGTCTATGATGGGAGAGTTGAAATTCTTCTTAGGTCTTCAAATTAAATCGTGACGCAATGGCATATTCATATCTCGGAGAAATACCTCAAAAGATGTCTTAGAAATTGCATGCAAAGATTGCAAAAGGCGTCAAAATTCCTATGCCCACAATAGGCCATCTATGCACTGATGAAAATGGTATTGACTTGATCACAAGGTATACGCTCCATGATTGGTTCTTTATTGTACTTATAATGCATCTAGGCGGATATAATGTAGTGTTTGCATGTGTGCCCGATTTCAAAGCTCTGCAGAAGAATCACACCATAAAACTGTGAAGCATATTCTTGATATCTAGCTCACACACCACACTAGGATTATGGTACCCCAAGGGCTACTGTTTGATCTCATTGGATATTACGACTCGACTATCTTTGGTGATAAATGTGGACCTAAAGTCAACATTGGCGCTTGTCATTTCCTCGGACGATCTTTGATGTATTGGTCCTCGAAGAAGCAGGGGCGCATGTATCATGTCTCTTCTGAAGCTGAATACATTATTCTTTGGCTCATCTTGTGCACTCACTTTGCTTTGGATAAACAAACCCTCAAGGACTATGGCGTCAGCGTGAAGAATGTGCCTCTCCTCTGCGACAATGAGAGTGCCATCAAGATTGCTCACAACCCAGTTCAGCACTTTCGAAGACTAAGCACATCAGTTAAATCATCATTTTCTTCGTGATCATGTGTTGAAGGCGACATCTCCATCGAGCATGTGAAGAGTGAAGAACAGCTAGTTGATATCTTCACTAAGCCCTTGGATGAGAAGAAGATTTAGCAAGTTGCGGTGTGAGCTAAATATCTTAGAATCTTGAATGTTCTTTGAAAAGGACACACATCCTAACCCTTATGCAGAATTGATGACTTAGATGTGCAACACACATGAAGAAAGCGTTTTCTTCAATCAATGAAGAATAACACTCTAAGTGTGAAGAAATTAATGAAAGAATTTGATTCTCGAGAACCCTCGACAATTATGCAGCGGTGTCTGAAATCATCATTCTTATCACGATTGGGTCACGCCACCACAAAGTTGAAAATCTTCAATTTGAGTTTTTCCTCATTTTTGAAATTCTTGATTTTACAAATTCTTCAACTTTGCAAAATCTTCAATGTTTCGTCGTTTTTCATTCATTGGCTATATATATATGTGAGTTTATGTCCTCTCTGCATTCACTTATTGCTATTATCTTCAGTTGTGATTTCTGCTAAGTGAATGTGATCGGACCCTTCCCCTCTATGCTATACTCAACCCAATCTATTCACAAATTCTTCATATGCGTTACGATTGAAACTCGTTCAAAGTCTTCTTTGTGTCCTTGACAGGTGAAGAAATTGCGAACAAAATTTTAAAACAAATCTTATCCAGATTTTGGTTTTACCGCTCAAACCGTTCCGCATCCCGCGATGCATTAGTTTATTCACTTACGATCTTACGATCTCATACTTGCGATGCGTGGGTGACACATGTCAGCGTGAAGAAGAAAGGGCAGGGGCATGTTAGTCCCAAAATCTTGAGACGAACAGTTTTACAATGGCTATAAATACCCTCTCCTTCCTTACTTCATTTACTCCGCTCGATCATTGTCTCTCGCTCGAGCTCTCCTCAAACCCTAAGCGCCGCCGCTACTCCATCGTCGGTGAGGAAGAGCTTCCTTGCCTCGACCTCGTCGCCGTCGTTACTTCAGCGCAAATTGCTGGAAATCTTCACTCCGCCATGGTAGGCTGGCTTCTCCCTCTGCCTTAAGATTAGGGCGTGGGAGATCTAACAACGAACTTCACCACGGTTCATCTCTGTTAAATCGTGTTCTTGATTCAGGTAATTAAAGTCACTTTTATTACTTGCTTTGATTCTCAAACTTTTCAGAAAATCTTCAAAAGGTGTTTTATTCTTCAAATCTTCACATATAGAACACCTCACACTATGTATGCTCTTGATTCATCTCTCTAAGCACTCATTTCTTCAAGATTCCTCAATTGTGCGGATTTTCGATCTGTACAACTCTGGAACCTAAGACAAGGCTGTAGTGAAATTCCTCAAGGCTCAAGCTGGTCAAATTCCTCAAAACTTGTCTTTTTGAAAAATCTTACGAGAAGCATATGACCTCTCCAAATTCCTCGCACCTACACTCTGTTCCACGGTACTCATGTCATTCTTTGAATCACTAGGTTCTCATCAACTTAACTCATTTGCAGCGTTCCTCGAAGAAAAAGCTGCATACTTCTTGAGTGTTCTATTGTTCAAATTCCTCATCTGAAGAAAATGGCGAGAAGAGCAAGAGACATGAGAAAGGAGGAAAAAACAGGAGGTCATGACTGCTTTGAAATCACTGATGAAATATACAAGGATTATTGCACACTGATGAAGCCAAGTTTGGCAAAAACAAGAATCAGCGCAGAAGTGCGCATTAGGAGAGATAGAACGAAGATGGGCACGAGAATGGAGGGAATATCGCTATGTTACTCCCAAGTACATGAAGAAATTAAGCCTTAAACCCTCCATGCCCAAGAGCTCCATTGGCTTTTGGTCAAGTCTGATCCACCAGCATCAAGCGTGGTGAAGACTTTCTGAAGAATGGTCTGGGCGTCCAAGCAAAAGCGGCAAGACAAGCCAAGGAGGCGGTGAGGAAATTCAATGAGGATTACTAACTGCTGCTTTGCTCTTGCTGGACCTCGGTCGAGCCGAGAAATCAATCTTGAAAAAAGCTTTCGCAAGCCAAGTGCTTCACCATCGATTGCCTCTCACGGCCCAGTTCCTCGGCCGCGCCCTCACGGCAAATTCCTCAGACTCACTTCTGCACCACAAAGTCCTCGGCAGCTCCCTCCAAGTCCTCAACTCCTGTGCATCGGCTACATATGTCAAAGAGACTCGGGGTTTCTCAATTATACGGTGTCTCGGCCAAGTTCCTCAATTTGCCCAATGTCCTCATCGGGCCCCACTCTGCTAAGACAAAAAGCAACTTGTGGGCCGGTCCTCGGCCAAGTCAAGAAGAAGAAGCAGTTGCTTTCAAGTACCCTCTCGATAGTGAGGCCTTGATGAAGAACTTGCGAGAAATCATCGAGCAGAGACTAACAAAAGGCACGCTAGAGCCAAAGGAACAAGCTGTGCCTCTGCTTTTGGATCGAAGAAGATCCTTGACTTCATCGACTTATGGCATCGGGATCCAAACACTCCAATGCGACTCTGCCTCGACTCTGGTCAAAGTCATATCTTGACCCATTTCATCTCTGAAGAGAAATGGAAATTTGAAAAGGCTCGTGAGATAAAGAGAGCACAAGCCGGAAAGGAGAAGCTTAGGAGAAGAACATTGTTTGCCCATCACTGAAGAACTTCTCAAGGCTCAATCACGAGATTCAAGCCCTCGGCAAAGATTTCGATGCATACAATGCTTTGATTGGCAAGGAGCCAAAGTGAGATTAAGTCAATTTAGTGAAGAAAATGACAAGCTATTGCAGCCCCATCGCAAAAGAAAATCCTCAGGCTCATTCTTTTCGACTCTTGAAGAACATCTGGCTAACGATGACTTTCAACCTGGCTGAGAATACAAGTTCGAGTGATGACTCCATTCGCTTATTGAAGAAATTCCCGGGCATCCACTAGTGGTGCGCTGAAGAAGCTGAAGATCGGGGCAAACTGCACGATTCGCTGAAAAAATGAACCACGTCCTCGCTCCTCCTTGCACCAACTCCAATTCTTCCATACGCTTATGAAGTGAAGAAGACAAAACTGCAGGCGAGCTTTGATGAAGAAAGAAGGCATCATTGCGTCAAATTCTTGACATGAAGAAAATAAACCAATGACCAGCTCATTGAAAATCCTATTGATGTCGATTCCCATTTCCTCCATGTCGTCTAAGAAATTGTTCCTTATGGAGAAGACTACAAGATCCAAAGCGAATCTAATGAAGAAAATCAATCATTTGCTACCTCGAGAACAGTTTGATGAAGAAATTGAAGTAGGCTTATTCCCTTCAACGCTTGATCGTTTCCTCACCCATACCTCGGTTCACAGGTGAAAAGGCTGGTGTTGAAAGTGAAAAAAGAAGATGAAGACGTGGATATTGGATGCACTACACCGGTGATGAGCGATGACTTTTGGGAAAGTCGACATCCAAATCTCCTCTCTTCACTCCTATTCAACAAATTCCTCGGTCCCGGCTACAAGCTTCTTCAAATGGGCTCTGAAGAAACTCATCCCACATAAATGCATTCATGAAGAAATTCCGGCCGCTAGTCTTTGGAAGAACTTCTTCTTGATTCCCCAAAGCTGCACTGGAAGAAGAAGAGAAATTCCTCACGGCTGAAAGCACACGAGATCGCGATTCACGAGGTTGTCTTTGCAAATCAACGACTTCTCCTCTGCCCAAACCAAAGAATCCGTTCTCTAGCAAGCAAAATTCAAAAGCTGAAGACTTCTTTTTGAGCATGTGTTCTTCACTGATTACAATCCATATATTTCTGCTCGCATAAGGAAAAGGCGTTTACGGGCTGCTACTCAAGCCAACTTCTATTCCTCGGTGCTCTTTGACAAGGACAAAATCTTGATCATGAGCATATTCCTCATGTGGATATGGAATCTCTGCCGTGCTTGAGCGGTTCTCCGAGTTATTCACGATGCCAGGATCTCTGAATTTCTGCTGCGATATACTGTGATTGGAATGAAGAACTCATTCTTGATTCTATGCCACTTTGCATATCACGGAGATCTTGAAGATGTCAATTCATGGGTGCTGGATTGGATGACGAGAAAACACTCACTACAAGGCACGGGCATTGAATTGCTTCGTGTCCTTCCTCTTGATCCTCCCCATGACGATTGCATGTTGCATTTACAATGACCATGGCAGACGAGATCATTATATAAGTGCTCATGAAGCCTTTGAAGCCAGGGCAGGCCCCTCAGAACCAAATTCCTCATCAAAAGAATTGTTGTATGTGCCTCGGGTCATCTGCCGCATCTGGCGAAGACAATGAGTCCTATCAAAGGCCACGACTCAAATGATGAAGATGTCGTTGGCATCATGAAGAACATGCTTTTCAACATCATTCATGGTGTTCCCGTCGACTTCCATGATTTCTTCATGAGGACTCGGCTAATGTTGCAATGTCACCTTTTGAAATGAAGCCATATCGCCATGGATTATGAGATTCATAAGGGCAAGATCTTCCTTTGAATTACAAAGTGAACACTCAGAACCATAGTAGCTACTTGCATGCATTGAAGTCCTCAAGCGACAGTTTCATCATCGATGATAAAGGCAAAGGCAATTTCTTTGTGATTGATGAAGGCACTTTCATCCATTGGAAGGTCAATTCCGTCTAGCTACATCTTACTCCACCAATAGCGATTACGCAACACATGCCAACCGCACCCAAAGTACCTACATTAAGCAAAATCCTCAAGCCACGGCACCGAGGTGATGGTGACCGTGAAGTTACTCCTCGGTCTTCATCGGAAGGTTGATCATAATCACAAATGGGTGAAGCGTCAATTTGCTGCAATTCTTCACAACATGACCTCAACACATAATGCTTTGAAGAAAAATGATTATCACCTTCATGAAACCCTCGGCCGCTTTGGGCTATTCTCACTCATGTATATTCAGCGGAAGAAGCGAAGACTATGGGTCTCTAGGAAGCATTTGGTGATGCGCACCACCTCCAGAAGAAATTCAAGAGAGTCAAAGTTCCGATCTTGTGGCCAGATTCTTATTCTTCATCGCGTGAAATGATGAACATGAAGATTTGGGCGACAACTGCGGCGGCCCTACTTGACAACCAACCTCGACAATGGTGCTCCTCCATCAACTTGAAAATTCTTGAGCGTTGGTCCTCGGTTTGATCCTTTTGGTCATTTGATGACAAAGGGAGAAATCTGAGTTAGTCTTCAAGCGGGTTTACATATATGGGCGTTTTGTTAAGTTACAACTCTCGTTCTTGGAAACTTTTATTGGATCGAGTTGTAATCTTAAATCTGATGGTGCCTTGATACTTTTGGAGCATGCTCTGATGTTTTTGTGAGCTTTCTGCTCTAATACTTTTGATGTGCTATTACGCATGCTTATTCCTCGTTAATATTATTGCACGCATCTTTGAATCTCATCGGGAGCCATATTTCATCATGCATTTCAAATTCTTCATATTATATATCGAATGCGTGTATGAATTACAAGATATAGGGGAGATCTCCATGATTCGATTCTTCAAATGTGCATTGCCTCAAAAGCAAATTCCTCACTATGCACATATTAGGAGAGTTCTTCTATATCTTGCAATCAAATTCCTCAATATCAGTATGTTACACTTCATATGTATATCCCGTTGAAAACTTAACCTATGTTGTCATCAATCACCAAAGGGGAGATTGTAAGTGCATCTAGTGCCCCTTAGTGATTTTGGTGTATTGAAGACTTATAGGTTAAATGGCGATCTTGTTGTGAGTGTACACGGGTCTATAAGTCTATGAGGAGTTTGATATTTCGGAGAAAATCGACCCTAAAAATGAAGTTCTTCATTGAAGACTTTAATATTACGAAGACTTTCTCAAGACTTTGAAAGTGAAGAAAATGGTGTGACCTTGAAGACTTGATATTTACTTGAGGAACATGAAGCGTGAAGACTTTTATTTTTGTAGTTTCATTTTCTCTTTCTTGAGTCATAGGAAACACGTCTTTATTAAGAAATTAGGAAATACTAAGGAAAAATTTCCATGTGATGCTCAACTCAAAATCCTACACCTACCAATCCCTTGAGTGAAGCCATTGGAAATCTCATTGATTCAGTCAATTTCTTGATAATTCCTCGCACCTACACTCTGCTCACGGTACTCATGTCCGCTGCTGAATCACTAGGTTCTCATCAACTTAACTCATTTGCAGCGTTCCTCGAAGAAAAACTGCATACTTCTTGAGTGTTCTATTGTTCAAATTCCTCATCCAAGAAAATGGCGTAAGGAAGAGACCGCAGAAAGGAGCAAAGAAACCGGAGGTTATGGCGCTTTGAAATCCACGATGAAATATACAAGGATTATTGCACACCTGATGAAGCCAAGTTTGGCAAAGAAAACAAGAATCAGCGCAAAGTGCGCATTCAGAGGATAGAACGAAGATGGGCACGAGAATGGAGGGAATATCGCTATGTTACTCCCAAGTACATGAAGAAATTCGCCTTAAACCCTCCATGCCCAAGAGCTCCATTGGCACCTGGCCAAGTCGCTGATCCCACCAGCATCAAGCGTGGTGAAGACTTTCCTGAAGAATGGTCTAGGCGTCAAGCAAAACTGGCAAGACAAGCCAAGGAGGCAGTGAGAAAATTCAATGAGGATTCTGCTGCTGCTGCCGGTGAGACCTCGGTCAAGCCGAGGAAATCAATGCCGAAAAAGCCTGCTCGCAAGCCAAGTGCTTCACCATCAGTGCCCTCACGGCCCAGTTCCTCAGCCGCGCCCTCACGGCAAATTCCTCAGACCACTCCAGCACCACCAAAGTCCTCAGCAGCTCCCTCCAAGTCCTCAACTCCTGTGCATCTGGCTACATGTCAAAGGACTCAGGGTTTCTCAACTGCTTCTGGTGTCTCAGCAAGTTCCTCGGCTGCACCAATGTCCTCATCTGGCCCCACTCTGCTGAAGACAAAAGCAACAGCTGGACGCGGTCCTCGGCCAAGTCCAAGAAAGAAACAGGTTGCTTTCCAAGTACCCTCTGATGACGAGGCTTCTGATGAAGAACTTGCAGAAATCATCAGAGACAGACTAGCAAAGGCCGCTAGAGCCAAAGGAACAACTGTGCCTCTGCTTTTGGATCCGAAGAAGATCCTTGACTTCATCGACTTATGGCATCAGGATCCAAACACTCCAATGCCTGACCTGCCTCTGACTCCTGGTCAAAGTCATATGCTGACCCATTTCATCTCTGAAGAGAAATGGAAATTTGAAAAGGCTCGTGAGATAAAGAGAGCACAAGCCAGAAAGGAGAAGCTTCTGAAGAAGAACATTGTCAGACTGTCACCTGAAGAACTTCTCAAGGCTCAATCTGAGATTCAAGCCCTCAGCAAAGATTTCGATGCATACAATGCTGATTGGCAAGGAGCCAAAGTGAGATTCGTCAATTTGACGAAGAAAATGACAACTGTTGCAGCCCCATCGCAACAAGAAAATCCTCAGCTGAGACTCTGCTCACCTCTTTGAAGAACATGCCAAGATCGCTGATGACTTTCAACTGCTGATGAGAATACAAGTTCCAGGGATGATGACTCCATTCCAGCCGCTGAAGAAATTCCTAGGGCATCCACTAGTGGTGCGCTTGAAGAAACTGAAGAGATCAGGGCAACTGCACCAGTTACGCCTGAAGAAAATGAACCACGGTCCTCGGCTCCTCCTGTGCCAACACCAACTCCAATTCTTCCTTCTGCTTATGAAGTGAAGAAGACCAAGGCTGCAGAGCGAGCTGCAGTGAAGAAAAGGAAGGCATCAGCTGCGTCAAATTCTTCGGCCGCGAAGAAAATGAAGCCAATGACCAGCTCGCTTGAAAATCCTATTGATGTCATTCCCATTTCCTCCATGTCGTCTAAGGAAATTGTTCCTTATGGAGAAGACTACAAGATCCCAAGCGAATCTGATGAAGAAAATCATTCTGTTGCTACCTGAGAACAGTTTGATGAAGAATTGAACTGGAAGCATTCCCTTCAACACCAGTCGTTTCCTCACCCATGCCTCAATTCACAGCTGAAGAGGCTGGTGTTGAGGAAATTGAAAAGGAAGATGAAGACATGGATATTGGATGCACTACACCAGTGATGAACGATGACTTTTGGGAAAGTCAGCATCCAAATACTCCTCTCTTCACTCCTATTAAACAAATTCCTCAGTCCCCGGCTACAACTGTTCAAATGGGCTCTGAAGAAACTCATCCCACATAAATGCATTCATGAAGAAATTCCAGCCGCTAGTTTGGAGAACTTCTTCTTGATTCCCAAACTGCACAAGAAGAGGAACCAGAAATTCCTCACTGAAGCACACGAGATCGCGATTCACGAGGTTGTGCTGCAAATCAACGACACTCCTCTGCCCAAACCAAAGAATCCTTTCTAGAAAGCAAAAATTCAAGGTGAAGACTTCTTTTACGAGCATATGTTCTTCACTAATTACAATCCATATGACTCTGCCGCATAAGGAAGAGACGCTTCGACTGCTACTCAAGCCAACTTCTATTCCTCGGTGCTCTTTGACAAGGACAAAATCTTGATCATGAGCATATTCCTCATGTGGATATGGAATCTCTGCCGTGCTTGAGCCAGTTCTCCGAGTTATTCACGACGCAGACTCTGAATTTCTGACCGATATACGTGATTGGAATGAAGAACTCATTCTTGATTCTATGCCACTTTGCATATCACGGATATGTCAAGATGTCAATTCATGGGTGATTGATTGGATGACAGAAAACACTCACTATAAGGCACCAGCAACTGAATTGCTTCGTGTCCTTCCTCTTGATCCTCCCCATGACAGTGCACGTTGCATTTACAATGACCGCGAACTGACAGATCATTATATGCAAGTGCTCATGAAGCCTTTGAAGCCAGGGCAGGCCCCTCAAACCAAATTCCTCATCAAAGAATTGATGTATGTGCCTCGGACTGCCTATCGCATCCTGACGAAGACAATGAGTCCTATCAAAGGCCACGACTCAAATGATGAAGATGTCGTTGGCATCATGAAGAACATGCTTTTCAACATCATTCATGGTGTTCCCGTCAACTTCCATGATTTCTTCATGAGGACTCTGGCTAATGTTGCAATGTCACCTTTTGAGCTGAAGCCATATGCGCCTTGGATTATGAGATTCATAAGGGCAAGATCTTCACTGAATTACAAGGCTGACACTCTGAACCATGGTAGCTACTTGCCGCCCATTGAAGTCCTCAAGCGACCAGTTTCATCATCTGATGATAAGGGCAAGGCAGCTGTTGTGATCGATGAAGGCACTCATCCATTGGAAGGTCAATTCCGTCTAGCTACTTCTTACTCCACCAATGACGATTCTGCAACACATGACACTGCCGCAAATACCTCAGCTAAGCAAAATCCTCAAGCCACAGCACCCAGGGTGATGACTGACCGTGAGTTACTCCTCAGTCTTCATCAGAAGGTTGATCGCAATCACAAATGGGTGAAGCGTCAATTTGCTGCAATTCTTCACAACATGACCTCAACACATAATGCTGTGAAGAAAATCAGTATCACCTTCATGAAACCCTCAACCGCACCTTGGCTGTTCTCACTCATGTATATTCAGCGGAAGAATCGAAGACTATGGGTCTCTAGGAAGCATTTGGTAGTGCGCACCACCTCGAAGAAATTCAAGAGAGTCAAAGTTCCCGATCGGTGGCGATTCTTATTCTTCATCGCGGAAACCGATGAACATGAAGATTTGAACGACAACTGCGGCAGCCCTACTTCAACAACCAACCCCGACAATGGCGCTCCTCCATCAACTTGAAATTCTTGAGCGTTAGTCCTCGGCCGATCCTTTTGGTCATTTGATGACAAAGGGGAGAAATCTGAGTTAGTCTTCAAGCGGGTTTATATTATGGGCGTTTTGTTAAGTTACAACTCTCGTTCTTCCGAAACTTTTATTGGATCGAGTTGTAATCTTAAATCTGATGGTGCCTTGATACTTTTGGTCGTGCTTTGATGTTTTTTATGCACTGAGCTCTGATACTTTTGATGTGCTATTCTGCATGCTTATTCCTCGTTAATATTATTGCATGCATGCTGAATCTCATCAGGCACCATATTTCATCATGCATTTCAAATTCTTCATATTATATATCGAATGCGTGTATGAATTACAAGATATAGGGGGAGATCTCCATGATTCGATTCTTCAAATGTGCATTGCCTCAAAAGCAAATTCCTCACTATGCACATATTCAGGGGGAGTTCTTCTATATCTTGCAATCAAATTCCTCAATATCAGTATTTACACTTCATATGTTTATCCCGTTGAAAACTTAACCTATGTTGTCATCAATCACCAAAAGGGGAGATTGTAAGTGCATCTAGTGCCCTTAGTGATTTTGGTGTATTGAAGACTTATAGGTTAAGTATGCTGATGCATTTGTGAGTGTACACAGGTCTATAAGTCTATGAGGAGTTTGATATTTACAGAGAAAGTCGACCCCTAAAAATGAAGTTCTTCGACTGAAGACTTTAATATTCTGAAGACTTTCTGAAGACTTTGAAAGTGAAGAAAATGGTGTGACCTTGAAGACTTGGTATTTACTTGAGGAACATGAAGCGTGAAGACTTTTGTTTTCGTAGTTTCATTTTCTCTTTCTTGAGTCATAGGAAACACCGTCATTGTTAAAGGGGTCGAGGGAATACTAAGGAAAAATTTCCATGTGATGCTCAACTCAAAATCCTACACCTACCAATCCCTTCGAGTGAAGCCATTGGAAATCTCATACAGATTCAGTCAATTTCTTGATGTGAGACGCAGATTCTTCCAGTCCTTGAGGACTTTGCTCGATCGAGGAGTTAGGAATTCGCCGGTCTGAATTGCCTACGATGAGGAACATGATAGCCCTGAGGAATTTGAGAGTCAAATTTCCGACCGTTGTTGTGCTGCGCGCCGGCTGTCCAAAATATTGTATCCACCTAACGGTCATATCATTGAAGGGCATTTATGTCTTATCATGTCGGGCTGCTCCCTAGGCTATAAATAGCCGCCCCCTACAACCACTAGTTTGTTGGCTGCTCCGAGAGAACTTGACACTTGTCATCTAAGAGCAACCCATCCTCCGAGTACTTTGAGCGAAAATCATCAAGTGAGGAAAATCCCAAAACTAAACCCCCACAAACCCAAAGTTATTGAGCATCACTGAAGAAATTGATCCTGCGTGGATCCGACGCTTGTTACCTTTGAAGACTGTGCTTCTTCCAGACGGTTAGGCGTCAAGGTCTAGAGCATCCAAGAGGAATTGTGGATCGCCGAGTGACCAAGTCTGTGAAGGTTTGGAAGTCACCTGAAGACTTACCACGAGTGATTGGACGAGGCCTGCGTGGTCTTAGTTCAAGGAGAATACGGTGAGGATGGGTGTCTGAGTTGTGGCTCGAGATCGGGTGTCCGGACTGTGTGTCCTCGAGTTTAAATACTCGGCCGCTCCAAACAGACGCATAACCGAGGGCAGCAGTTGGAACTGGTTTACCAAATCATTGTCTTCACCAACTAACTGGTTCTATCTCCTCAACTCTTTCATTTCCTCATTCTTGTGTTGTGTATTGTTCATATCTGTGTTTGAAGACTTTGGTCAAGACTTTCACAAATTCCTCGTTCAATTTCTTGATCTGTTTGTCTTCATCTTGTTATCCTGTGTTTACGCTTTCTGTACTCTGTGCTAGTCCTCATTTCATCATGATGACTATGTTTGTATCATGTTATATTTACTTCTGAGTACTTATTCCGCTGCAAGTAGTTCTTCGCTAAGGAATTTCCTCACCAGCAAATTCCTCAGTGAAGAATTCATAAAAATCGCCTATTCACCCCCCCCCCTCTAGTCGATATAACGCACATTCAGGACACACAGATGCACCATCACGTCGAAGAACGCGAGCGGGAAGTACATCTCAAGCTCATTTAGTATCACAATGATCTCTTCCTATAGCCTTTAGAGCTGCTTCACACTGATCGACTTTGAGAGATGACGTTGAAAAAGCTGCAGAGACCAATAAGCGCGTCATGGACGTGCTTGTTCATTATCCCTCTAAGGGCAACAGGTAGTATCTGTGTCATCATCACATGACAGTCATGAGACTTCATCCCGCTGAACCTTTTCTTGTCCGTGTCTAGATATCTGCTTATCTTGCCACAGTAACCGGAACTAACTTTGACTCTAGGAAGGCACTTAAAGAATTGATTGATCTCAGCCTGACTTAAGGTGAAGCAAGAAGGGGGGAAATAATCCTCTTTCTTTATTTTCTTGCCCTTCTTCTCCCGTGCCTCTGTCTCCGTCTCTCTCTCGTCTGACATTTTACGGGGCGGCATATGCAGATCTTCCCTGATTTTCAAATCTTGCAAGTCTTTTCTTGCCTTCGGCCCATCCTTGGTCTTATCCGGCATGTTCATCAGTGTTGCGAGCAAGCTCTCAAGGACATTCTTATAGATATGCATTTGATCAAGGCAATGAGGTGTATCGAGTTTGTGCGATACTCCAAGTCCCGAACACGACCTCGTCTTCCATACCTTCAGCAGCGGCTCGGCGCCTTTCTCATCGTCTTTCCCGCACGGGCACTCCTTCCGCTTTTCAACAGCTCATCGATTTCGGCACCGCCCGCTTACGTGGAGGTCGCCGATGCTCAGCGTGACCATTGAATAGATCTCCACGGTTTCTCCACGGGTCGTCTGTTCAAGCCATCTTGATGCCCCATGTACACGATTTTCCCTGACCGCCATCTTTCCTTGGCGTTAGCTCTTGAGGCGTCAGATCATCCATGCACCACGTGCATCCGCAATATCCATGGCACACCGGCACGCCACATATCCGTAATCGAGATAGTCCTGCCTTCGTCGTGATCGCTGCTCTCATGTTGAAATACTCACCTTTCTTTGGCGTCCCTTGTCTTGGCGGTGTTTTACATAACGTGTCTAACTCCTCTTGAAGTAGCCCGGATACAAATTAATATTATTTCCTGGTTGTTTCGCCCTTGAATAAGCATGCTCATGTGAATGTATTTCGATTTCATGCACAACCGGGGGAGGTTGTACATCCATACAAACACGGGCCATGTGCTATGGTTGGTGTTACGGTTGCCGACGGATTCATGCCATCGGTACACGCCGCCGAGCACGATGTTCCTTGCATCACATTCAAAATACCGATAGAAGCTGTTCAACGCTCTCCACCGGCTTCCATCCTTCACGTGTCTCTTCGGATCATCTCCATCGTCGGGCTTCTTCCTCTCCGCGCAACAAGCATTAGCTTAGCTTCCTTGGGATCTACAAAATACCTCTGGATACGGGAGTGATCGATAAGTACCATACAACTTTACGGGACATTTCTTCCGGCCTTCTTGTATCGAGAAGCATTGCACAACGGACAGCTTGTTTTTTTCGCGTGCTCCTTTTGATAAATTATGCAATCGTTGATGCATGCATGGTATCTAACGTGTGGCGAGATCAAGAGGGCACACGATCTTCTTGGCCTCATCAACACTAGTAGGACATAGATTACCAGGGGAAGAACATCCTTTAGGTACTTGAGATGCTCATCGAGGCTAGTGTCGGTCCATTTGTTTTTAGCCTTCGTCTTCAGGAGTTGGAGCGTGAAACTCAAGCGGGTCACCTCAGGATTGCAACCATCATACAATGGAGTGTTCGAGTCTACCACCAGTTGCTCTAGCTTAGCCTCCTCTCTAGAAGCAGCTCTCTCAGTACTCGTCTCCTTGCGAAGCAACGCTTGAACATGAGGGTCCCGCACAATTGAACTTAGTACCGACGAACTCTGCTGCGTGGAGTCCATGTCGTTCTCTCTGCCGCCATGTCCGGCCCCTTCTCCTCCGCCATGTCCGGCCCCTTCTCCGCCGCCAAGTCCGGCCTCCCCCCCGCCATTATCGATCATCTCTTCGCCTTGCCCCGTGTCATCATTGCCTGCCCCGTTGGCATCCTCAACATCGTCATCCTCATCTTCAATTATCCACCGAGTATAGCCATCCATGAAACCAGTCATGAGCAGGTGCGCTTCGACACGACCATCGTCATGGGGGTCGAGCCAAACTATTCCTTTGCATTTTCTACACGGACATAAAACCTCTGTTCGGTTATTTTCTTTCATGTCCTGCACCGCCGACCGCAACCACCTGTCCACCATCGTTCCACTGACCATCGTCAACTCTGCACGGTAATAATAAACAAATTGATTATAAAAATGCATGCATGCATCAAAGTCATAAAAAAATTGGGCATGACCTTCCCTAAAAATAGGACATATATGGATCTAGAGTTTGCCCGGAATTCGCCGAAACGGAAATAAATCGACATTTCAGCAAAACATAGGCAACTCAAAAGCACAATTTGGCAGCGTCAACTCATGCCACACACACAATTTCCACAAACATATCACACACACATAAACATATTTCCATTTTGCAAAAACATGAAATTTTCATCACCTCTATCTCGATCGAGATCGAGCACACGGTGGAGATGATGTTGTAGGGAGATCAAAAGTGCACAAAGCTCTTCTTGACAAAGATAGATCTAGTTAGGGGGCAGATAGGTCACTTAACTAAATCCTACATCTACCTAGCTACCTAATTTGGGAGGAGACAACTTCAACTAGTGGAGTGGGAGGGAAAAAGAGAAAGAAGATGCATTAATGGAGGTGGTGTAGTTAGGTAGGAGTAATGAAGAGAGAGAGAAAGGTGGATAGAAGAGAGAGAGTAATGGGGGAGAAGTATTGAGGAAGAAGAAGAGTGAGAGTGGGAGCATGTGGTGGAGGTAGGGAGAAGGGAAGAGAGGAGGGGGAAGGGGAGGTAGGGGGAAGGGAAAGAGAGGAGGGGGAAGGGAGGGACGGGTGGGGAAAGGTGGTGGGTTGGTGCGGGTTAGCGATGGCGGGATGTAAAGCAGCTGCTGCTAAGGAATTAGCAGCAGCACGCTTTGGGATACGGCGCTACTGCTAACAGGGACAAAAAAGTGTGGCAATTTGAAATTTAGCAGCAGCGATCTCAGAAAAAGCGCGCTACTACTATTAGACTTAGCAGTAGCGCGGTTCTCGAGACCACGCCATCGCTAATTAGAGTTAGGTGAACACCACCGGTCGATATTTGTAGCAGCGTTTTACCGAAAGCGCACTCTCGCTAAATCCTTATCGCCAGCGAGTTTCCAAAGACACGCGCTACTACTAGTTAGCAGCAGCGCTCCTTTTTGAGCCGTGCTGCTGCTAAGATTCTGTGTATAGGCTTTTCCCTAGTAGTGTAGGTTGCTGACTGAAAGAATTTAAAATAATTATTATATGAAATTCCACTGAAGTCAACATTTTTGTGTCTAGCCCGTGCAAAGGCATGGGTTGACGACTAGTGCTACTAATAAATCTTGTGCTCAGCTCTAGTATGTCAACCTAGAGCCACCTAAAATATGCTTTGTTTTTTAGAATACTATGCTCTGTTGATGTTGTTGAGCACAAGTGCATTGCTTTTTTTCTCAGTTTTCTTTCATGTCTAAAAACTTGGCTCTATTCCAACTATTGCCAACTAACCTACCAAATTAATTAAGTGTAGTTGATTATCTTCTACTCAAAACTTGTGCTGCTGTAATGTTGTATGATAATGTTGTAAGGGTACTAATTGGTCTCTTCTACTGCTTATTAGAGATGGGGGAGGCCGCCATCGCAGGCTGCACTCTGCCACACCGGAGTATGAGTTGGATGCTTTTGAGTTCTTCAGTATCATACTTCAGAATTCATCTAGGAGGCAGGTATGTAAAAGGAGAGATCTACCCTTCACCCATCTCTTTATGATAACTCTGTTGTTTGCTCCATCACTCCTTGTCCCACGCTACAGAGGTTACCTGACACTTTCATGAAGATGCTGGATGGACATCGGCCAAAGAATGTGAAGCTGCGATAGGCCGGCAGCGGGCTTAGTAGGCATTGGGACGTGCAGCTGGTGATCAGGTACGACCACATGTACCTGTGTCGTGGCTGGGAGTAGTTCTACAATGCCTACGACCCGCGGCATGGGTACTTCCTTCTCTTCAGGTACGATGGCGACGCCATACTCACCATGAAGGTGTTCAACACGACTATGTGCCGCATGCGCTACCAGCAGGACGACGATGCCAGTATGTTCTGCCTCTTCTTCCTCTACATTTGGCTTTGTCTCACATTGATTGTTAACGGTCATTGTTGCATTTGGTCAGGCAATGGGAGCAGCAGCAGCGACTCTGGCTCCAGCCAAAGCAGCACCGACTCTGGCTACAGCAAAAACAGCAGCGAGGATGATCCGTAATGGAGTGGGGAAGAAGAGGAGCAGAGTGGGGATGAGGAGGTGCAGGCTAATCTATCTGACGATGACCTCGCGATGGTGGTGGCTGATGATGGCCAATGTATGGTGTTGGCTGACAATGGGCAAGCGATGGTGGTGGCTGACGATGGGCAAGATATGGTGGTGGCTGATGATGACCTAGCGATGGTGATGGCTAAAGATGGCCCCGCGATGGTGGTGGTGCCTGACAATTCCCTCGCGATCCCACAGCTGGGCGACATGACCATGCCAATTGTGGTAGAAGACTACATCCCACTGCCTCGCCGCTCTAAGCGCATCAGGATGATGAAGGAGAAGAAGGAGGAGTGAAGTATGTCAGGTAAGTCAGATCTCCAAAATGATCTAGACTTAGCTTTGTTTCCTCTGTAATGACCTAAGTTAGCTCTAATATGCTAAGTTATCTCTAATATGCTTTGTTACCTAGGTTTGCTCAATAATTACATACACTTAGCTTACTTACGTAAAAAATGGCATAATTAGCTTACTTAGGTTTGAAATGGCATAACAATCTTGGTGACCTCACATATGCCATATAGTTAGCTTACTTTTCTCGAAAATGACATAATAAGCCTAATTAGCTCCAAAATGATCAATTTTACCAAAGTTAGCTCTAAAATGACCTAAGTTATCTCTAAGTTAGCTCTAAAATGGTAAATTAGCTCTAATATGCTTAGTTAACTCATAAAATGCTAGGTTAGCTCCAAAATGACCAATTTTACCTATGTAAGCTCCAATATGATCCATTTTACCTAGGTTAGCTCCAAAATGACCAAGTTTACCTAGGTTATCTCCAATATGATCCATTTTACCTAGGTTAGCTCCAAAATGACCTATTTACCTAGCTTAGCTCTAAAATGACCTACACACTTAGCACTTTTACCTAGCTTAGCTAAAAAATGGTATTTTTACCTACCTTAGTTAGAAGAAGAAAAAGATAAAGAAAAGGAGAGGAGAAAAAGAAAGAGAAGCTAACTTCTTCTTATTATTATTTTTCTTCCTCCTTTTCTTCTTTTTCTCCTAGCTAGTGTTCTTCTTCTTCTTCTTCTTCTAACTTTCATCTTTCCCAATTTGCAGATTTGCTTTAGATGAGGAAACTTGCATTGATGGAGTACCCTCTTCTCCTTATGCTTCCTTTTTGTTTGTGGAAACTTCTTTTCAATATGTATGTCTATATGAATATGTTGTTGGAAACTTGTTTTCGATATGTATGTATATATGGATATGTTGTTGGAAACTTGTATGTTTCTTATGTTGTTGGAAAGTTATTGTTGGTATGCTTGTTGAAATTACATTCAAATATATATATATATATGTGTGTGTGTGTGTGTGTGTGTGTGTGTGTGTGTGTGTTTGTATGTGTGTGTGTGAGGGGGGGCTGCGTGTGAAATTCTGTCAAATTGAATGAATTCAAAAAAAGGGGCTATATAGGCACTTTGTCGTTAGCCAGCAGATGGCAAAGAGCTTTGCCATCAGCCAGCTGACGGCAAAGCTGCCATGTGGCACGTACCTGTGCAACCTGGGGCAGTTGGTTGGCCTATATGGTTTCTCTGCCGTCCGCTTGCTGACGGCAAAGAACTTTGCATCTTTGCCATCAGCCAACAGACGGCAAAAACACACCGTTAACCCCTTAATGGCCCTAAGCTGCCATGTGTGCCATCCAGGTTCTTTGCCGTCAGCTAGCTGACGGCAAAGACCTTTTCATCTTTGCCATCCGCCAGCAGACGGCAAAGAGGCCATTGTCGTAGCCTATTCAGCCTGACCTGTTGCCATCTGCTGGCTGACGGCAAAGGTCTTTGCCATCCGCCATCCATGCCTCTGCCGTCAGCCATGGCTGACGACAAAGTGCCTGATTCCTGTAGTGGGAGTGGTAGCTCTATAGCATTTATAATATTATATGGGGATGACATATTGTTGATTTGAAATGATGTAGAATTTCTGAATAGCATAAAAGGATATTTGAACAAGAGTTTTTCAATGAAAGACCTCGGTGAAGTTGCTTATATATTGGACATCAGGATCTATAGAGATAGATCAAGACGCTTGATAGGACTTACACAAAGCACATACCTTGATAAAGTTTTGAAGAAGTTCAAAATGGATCAGTCAAAGAAAGGGTTCTTGCTTGTGTTACAAGGTGTGAATTTGAGTCAGACTCAATGCCCGACCATTGCAGAAGATAGAGATAAAATGAAAGTCATTCCCTATGCCTCAGCCATAGGTTCTAACATGTATGTTATGATGTGTACCAGACCTGACATGTGCCTTGCTATAAATTTAGCAGGGAGGTACCAAAGTAATCCAGGAGTGGACCACTGGACAGCGGTCAAGAATATCCTGAAGTACCTGAAAAGGACTAGGGATATGTTTCTCATTTATGGAGGTGACAAAGAGCTTGTCGTAAGTGGTTACGTCGATTCTAGCTTTGACACTGGTCCGGATGACACTAAGTCACAAATCGGATACGTATTTTTATTGAATGGTGGAGCCGTCAGTTGGTGCAGTTCCAAGAAGAGCGTCGTGGCAGGATCTACGTGTGAAGCGGAGTACATAGCTGCTTCAGAAGCAGCAAACGAAGGAGTCTGGATGAAGGAGTTCATATCCGATCTAGGTGTAATACCTAGTGTATCGGGCCCAATGAAAATCTTTTGTGACAATACTGGAGCAATTGCCTTGGCGAAGGAATCCAGATTTCACAAAAAGACCAAACACATCAAGAGACATTTCAACTCCATCTGAGATTTGGTCAAGGAAGGAGACATAGAGATTTGCAAAATACATACGGATCTGAATGTTACAGACCCGTTGACTAAGCCTCTTCCATGAGAAAAACATGATTGTGACACCCCAAAATTTTGACCTTGTTTTATTAATTAAAATTTTGCCAGGAAATTAAAACTTTTTTTTCTGGGCTCCCTTTTTATTTTTGAAACTTTTTCTCCCTTGCTATTATGGAGTTTTCCCCATAGAGAAAACTTTTCAAATATGTTATTGGACTTGTTTAACCTCTCAAGAAAAACTTTCTTTTATTGGTAGAACTAATTACATAATTATTATTATTTTTGCCTGATCTTTATTTTCTTGAAAAATGGTTTCCAAGGTTATATGGCCCTATTTGAACTACAACCATTTGATAGATTTATCTAAAAATCCAACCAAAATTTGGAGATGTCATGGAATGTTTTAAATCACTTTTATACAAAAATATCTTTTGTTCTTGAAATATTTTGAGCTCTACACCCAATTTTCTTCTCTGGTCCAGAGAGCATTTTTGCACTACAACCTATTTAAATATCTCTTTGAAACTTCTACAAAAATTAGGGGAGGTCAGTAGGAGCATATTATTCCACTTTGTGCAAAAACCCATTTATGTTCTTTAAAAAAATTTGAGTGAAACAACCTCTTTTCCATTCTGGTCCAATTTGAGGATTTGTACAGCAACCACCAGTTTAGTTGATCCTACATCCATGGTTTCTTTTTCTCCTGGTAATCCCCCTTGCCAAACCCTTAAGTCCAGGAGAGTGGACCCATTGGATGATTCTAAGTACTTGCAACAATGCCATTTGCTTTCTGTCCAGAACTGAAGTTTTGCAAAACTTGCACTAGCAAGTTTCTCCTTTCTGCAAACTAACTTCACCACCCCCTCTTTCATCCACAGAGACACTATTCTGGAGAATTTGGCCACTCCAAGAATAGCCTAGGTGCCTTTGGCATTTTATCAAACACCCTATGTGCATGTCCAGATTTGGCATGATTTCAAGTCTACACTATGAACTTGAGCTCCCGACCAATCCACCATGTCCCTTAGATCCATTACTAACCCTAGACTAGAACTGTTTGTTTCCAGCCTCAACCGTGGCCTCTAGACTGCCCTCGCATTTCATCGAACATGTTCCGGGCGTGCTCTGGGCGTGCCCAGAGCGTGCGTTTGGCACGCACATGCGCCCGAGCCGCCGCGTCGCGCCCGCTTCGCGCCACCTACCCCGCTCGCCTACAGAGCTGCACCCCGACCTCATCCGCTCGCAGCAACGCGCCAAGCCACCCTGGCAGCCTACAGCGCCGCCGACAGAGCTTTTGGCGGCACACCGACGATCGTAGCACGCCCCTGCCACGGTCGGCGCCGCCCAAGCCACCCCGGCTCGCCACCTGGCCCCCTGAACAGCTCAAGCTCATCCTCAACCTTGTCCGCGAGCCCTCATCGCCGTCACGTCGCTCTGCAGCACAGTAAGACGGTCGCCGGCGACCTTATCCGCGGCCACCGTCGAACCGACCCCGAGCGCCTATTTAAGGAGGCCCCCGAGCACGTTCCGTTCGAAGGAAACCTCAGTACACTCCCCTAGGACCCCTTGAGGCAGCCAATCGAACCGGGGAGGTCATCTTCCCCACCTCCGGCAACTGCAGCCACCACCACTGCCCAGGCCCTGCCGGCGCCTCCAGAGCCTCCCCCTCTCCGTTCTCTTCGCCAAGAACCCCCTCTTCCTCCCGTGAACCATTCCCCCTACTCAATTTTGTTTGGGAGCCATCGCCGCCACAAAGTCACTTCGCCACCGAAGCCTTCCTCCGCCGCGGAGCTCGCCGCCGGCAGCTCACTTCGTCCCCGCCGACCCAACGACCACCGGAGGAACCGCCCCAGTCGTGCGGATCCATCCCCGCCCTCGGGCCCCGCGAGAGCCCGCAATCGCCGGCGACGATCGCCGGAGCTGCGCCTCTGCTCGGGCAGAGGAAAAGGAGAGGAAGGAGACCGGTCAAACCGACCAAGTGGGCCCTCTGGACCTTGTCGTGACCACCCGCCGCCACGTGTTTAAGTGAAGGCGTACAACCCCCCTAGTACATTTTCCCTACACCGAAAACGTACTTCGTCCGAAGCGTTTTCTGTTATAGTTTTTTTTTAAACAGATTTTGACCACAACTTTGACTGCCTATAACTTTTTAAATACAACTCCAAATAAAATGATTCTTTTTCCCACCTCTCTAAAATTTGATCTAGTTTATTTTAAGATTTATTTGAAAAAATTTCAAAGCAACTTTTGGTGCTGTTTTTATTTTGTGTGTTAATTCCTTATATTGCTAAAATAGGATTTTTGGAGAGAGGAGAAAGCATTCAAATGTTTTGGAGTGCACCCTGCCTTTCCACACATTGAAGGCAAGCATTCTGAACCCCGGCATAATATTTTTGGTGTGTTCGTTGACACGTTTATAACACCACCTCATTTCGAAGGACTTGTTATTTCATGCGATATGATCATTTGCATGGATGCATATTGGTGATTTCCATGCTGTGGGAAATGCGTATACTTGTGATGGTAATCATCCTCATGTGTCTTGCATGCATGCCGGAAAGGAATCCGGGAAAGCCTCTGCCTTGGGTAGGTGTGAGCTTGTCGCCGGTCTCCGTCGGGACGGGTATGTCCGGTATGGCATGGTAAGATATAATGAGTATTGGTTGAAATATATTTGTTATACATGTCATGCAGGAATCTATAAACCTCCTGAGTCGACCGTAGATCGAGTCTTGTTCCAGTAACCCCCACACTTGTTTCGTGCTACCACTTGTCCCTGCCACAGGTAGGGTACGGTTCAGTAATTTGTCAACCCCTTTCTAGCACACACCGTACAGAGGGGCCGGGATGAGGGTACCATGGCCATGGATTAAAGCCATCATCCGGTGCAGGGGCATGGGTGTTTCGGTTGGGACCGAGAGGGAGGCCACCCCCTTAGTGCGCGCGATATAAATTTGATCCCATGCTACGCGAGGTTGTAGCCTCCCCACTTAGAGTTTGCTTGACAAGTGTCGTGGGTGATTCCAGACACAAGTGAGTTAAGCTGGTGTGTGCAAGTCAGGTGTGTTTTCATTTAAAAGACCGTAAGCGGAATTAGTCTCGATGGACTAAAGGAATCCGTTACTCGTGGGTAAAGAGTACACCCTCTGCAGAGATTAAAACCTATTCGAATAGCCGTGTCCATGGTTAAGGATTACAGTCTGGGACGGGTCAAGTGTCGGTCTTAGTGTCGGTCTTTGGAGGTGGCTGTTAACAGTAGCTGGAACAACATGGTGTGACTTGTGACTAATGATGATTATGATTATTATTATTGTTGACTAACCCGTGATATTATTGTTATTAGTGAGTATCTCGGGATGGTTCTACCTCGGGATATTCACTATGATTATTCATTTTAAAAGCCCTTTAGGTGGTGTCGCTCAGACGCTTGATCGTGGCATTTATTTTAAAGCCCTTTATGTGGTGTCGCTCGACGCCTCGATCGTGGCATTTCTTTTAAAGCCCTTTATGTGGTGTCGCTCGACGCCTTGACCGTGGCATTTATTTTAAAGCCCTTTATGTGGTGTCGCTCGACGCCCGACCGTGGCATTTCTTTTAAAGCCCTTTATGTGGTGTCGCTCAGACGCCCGACTGTGGCATTTCTTTTAAAGCCCTTTATGCGGTGTCGCTCAGACGCCCGACTGTGGCATTTATTTTAAAAGCCCCTTATGTGGTGTCGCTCAGACGCCCGACTGTGGCATTTCTTTTAAAGCCCTTTTTGTGGTGTCGCTCAGACGCCCGACTGTGGCATGCTTGTTAATTATTTCATAATTTTTAATACTTCCGTGGCATTGCATATTCATACATCAGAGTTATATTTATCTTTGTGACTGACGTCATGAGCATAAAATATTTTTCAGCACACCATTGTTATGTTATATCTGTGTTCATAATGTTTGCGAGTACATTCAAAGTACTCACTGGCTTGTCCCTGGCTATTGTCTTGGCCAGATTTTCTTGCACGGGGAGGAGCGACGCGATGACAGCCCCGGAACCTAAGCAATGGAGATAGCAGCCTTGCGAAGATGGGAGTTAACCTGGTCAGCTGTTCCTGTGGGAAATGGAGTCCCATAGACACTGATGATCCACAAACCGCTTCCGCCATCAACCACTAGAAACCATTTGTTGTACTCACAGGCCAGAATGGTCTTGTACCACATATTTTGTATTTTGCTTGGAATTTCTGTATCAAGTTGGAGCCTCATCAGCTAACAGTAATCCTGGGGCTGATGAGCACGACGGTCTTTTCTGGAAATTGATTTCCCGGAAAACCGGTCGTGACAGACTTGGTATCAGAGCCCAGGCTGACCATTGGCTAATCCTATCTTGGCCAGGTCAATAAACTTAGGCAAACCAACCCACCAGACCATAACCAAAACCCAGCCAAGCTTCTCGTGCAAGATAGCCACACAGTGACCCCGACATTTTTGGCAGTCGGTGCCCAACCTACCAACCTAGCTAGTCGACCACGCGCCAGTAACCAGCACCCAAGATGTCTCCCCCACAAGCGTGCGAGGGAAGACTCCGTCCCCTTTTTCTATAAAAAGGGCACGCTAACCCCAACCCAGCACAGCACAGCGTCTTCCCCAACCTAGCCACAATGCCTGGCCCCATAGTGCACAATGAGACCACAGCAACCAACCTTGGAGGTTTTGTGACCATCCTCGCAAACCTCACCCGTCGTGCCTATGCGTTAGAGGAGCCACCGGAATATGTTGTGTACCAAGGACCCATGAGCGGTGAAGACCGTCAATTCTGGGCCACTGTGCACATCTACGGTAGGGGTCTAGCACCCGAACGCCCCTACAGGTTCACCGGAAGAACAACTTCCTTTGAGCCACAAGCCATACAACTAGCTGCTCGAGAGGCTATAGTTCATCTCAGGCACTTGTCGCCTAGAGTTAACTGCCGCTCGTTCCACTACTACCCCAGACGCGAAGGGTATGGTAGACCACCCCAAGTTGCCAACGGAGATCACAAGATGGATCCCGCATTGTTGCACCTAGTGCGCTATGTAAGTGCACTAGAGGCACTGTTCGACCAGATCACCATTGATCTGATCGCAGCTCGAGGAGAGCTGGTTCGTGAACCCAGCTAGAAGAGAAGACGAGCCCGAGCGCCGACAACCCGGTCGTGCTGTTCGGACACCGATCGAGACCACGAGGGCAGCTCCAGCCATCAACCGAGATGCTTTGATGACCCGAAGTGTGCCGTCACCTTTTGGGAGCACACTCCAACGGGGTTGTGGCTAACAATCCCCGCGATGGTCATCATCGCTACCCCGACCCAGTCGTTCCTCCGCCATCTCTGACTAATCCCGGCAGTGAGACACGTGGAGAAGACTCGACATCCACCAGGCATGCCCGTTTAGACATAAACGAGGTAGACTAAGCCGTACGAGTCGAACCGAGTCTCAGTGCATCTTTACTTTGTAATCGTGCGACCATGTATATTGACGCAGCCTGTCGTTGTGCCTCTGTTTTAATAGTAGCATTGCATATTTTGTCAGCGCACCATTGCATAATTTCCGGGCACAGCTACCAAAACCAACCGACGACAACCACAGTAACACGTCTCCTTATGAGATATGTGTATCTCCGGCACGGACCCCAACTCTTGAGGTGATCTGGCAGAAATTATTACCTTTCACCACGGTAAATAAACTAGCCCAGATGCTATATAAGAAGGCCACCTTGTGACCTTACCCAGCAACCCTCACCTCGTGCACCACTCTCACAACCATCTCTTGTCATGCGAACCCCATTCATCGAGAACCCCGGATGCAACCCGTGCAGCTTTGTCAAAATATTGCGGGACTTTACCCGCAGATACCATGGGTTCTACCCAGCCACCCCAAGATCGAGCTGTTCAAATCGAGGATCACCCCATCCACCTCGGAATATTGGGCAGCAAGACACATTCCTCCCATAGACCCCAACCAAGATCCAATGAAGTTTCCTTCATGGGAAATCTATGCCAACCCCTAACGGCCATAGAAGATGCTGCGAAGAAGCAATTGCTCGTCTTCGATCCGCGATACCCTATGCCCATGACGCGGATATTATTATTTTCCGAGTCGTGCAACACCCGGTGGGGTGACCTCTTTCCCCGGTGGGCGTATTGAGAAAGACCCAGTTCTGGCCAACCTTATCCAGTACATCATCGCTCTAGAGCATTTGAACCAGCGGGTGATGGATTATCTCCGGGGTCTCGCTGATTTAAATCCTCAGATTGCAATCGGCAGATCACTAAGGCCCGACCCGGAGAGACGCATACATCGACTGGTCAATCCACTGCCTCCGATAGAAGAGGAGTGTATCCCTTTACCAGAGACATTTTATCAGGACCACACCCAGTTACCGTTTTCATTTTAGACGTCATTACTGTATTTGTTTTTGCAGCATTTATATTTGCATTGTAACTTATGCGTGGTACCTTAGATTTGTGCGGTGAGTCGCGTATTTAGTTTCTACTAATATGAGTAATTTCCTTCGTGAATAAACTGGTGTAACCGCGAACAATCCTAGTATGAGTTTTCTTCTGACTGAATTGCTGCATCATACATTTCTCACGACACGGATTATTTTAATTCACACAGACACTCGACCATCCGAGCACCTACACTGTTTGCAAAACTTTGCAACGGTGTTACATCTGGCTAACCACCCCCTAACAACAGTTAGCACCCGGCACACCCCATCTACTCCTCGTGATTACCGCCACCACGGAGAGCCAGCACCCGAGCAGCAGCATCACGGCGATCATCAAGGATCATCGCGCGACAGAGCACGGAGAGCCCAAAGCCTCGCCGCCAGCCCTCCGCTGCGGGATCACGTACCAGTCCGGCACCACCTCCGCCATTAGAGCCTCGTCTCGAGCTCCGGCCAGCAGAAACAGAGGAGAAGAAGAGAGAAGGAGGAGCGAGGCCAGGTGTGAGGAAGGAGAGGAGGACGCCGTGGTCATTTTATAGCTCGAGCTCGGTGTACGGTGGACGAGGTCCACCAGCGCTGCTCGTCGCCGATCGCCGGTGTTCGGAGGCGAATCCGCGAGCAGTGCCGACAGCGCACTGGCCCGCGAGGTGAGTGCACACTGCACCGGCAGCAAGCACGCCGCACACTACCGCAGTACGGCCTAGATGCCCTACGCGCTAGACGTCGCCGGTGGAGAAAGACGGAAAAAGCGGGAGAGAGGAAGAAGAGAGAGCAGAGGAAGAAGGAGAGGCGACGGTGGGCCCGGTCCCACTGTCAGCCAGAGAGAGCACTGTGCCCTCGGGTACGACCAGCATATTGTTAAATTTAGAATTTATTCTAAATTCACGGCGTCCAGCGTAGAAATCGCCTATTTTCATAAGCATGGATTTTTTTTCCACGCAGCGCCAGTACCACACTGTAGTTACTCACCACTTATTGCTCTCTCACTGTAGCATCTTTTTACCGCCTGTGTAAAATGATCTTTTGACCAAGTAAAAGTATTTTTTTTTTGTTTTACAACTCTTAGCAAATCTCGAGGACGAGATTTTCTTTTAAGGGGGGGTAGTGTTGTGACACCCCAAAATTTTGACCTTGTTTTATTAATTAAAATTTTGCCAGGAAATTAAAACTTTTTTTTCTGGGCTCCCTTTTTATTTTTGAAACTTTTTCTCCCTTGCTATTATGGAGTTTTCCCCATAGAGAAAACTTTTCAAATATGTTATTGGACTTGTTTAACCTCTCAAGAAAAACTTTCTTTTATTGGTAGAACTAATTACATAATTTTTTTTTTGCCTGATCTTTATTTTCTTGAAAAATGGTTTCCAAGGTTATATGGCCCTATTTGAACTACAACCATTTGATAGATTTATCTAAAAATCCAACCAAAATTTGGAGATGTCATGGAATGTTTTAAATCACTTTTATACAAAAATATCTTTTGTTCTTGAAATATTTTGAGCTCTACACCCAATTTTCTTCTTTGGTCCAGAGAGCATTTTTGCACTACAACCTATTTAAATATCTCTTTAAAACTTCTACAAAAATTAGGGGAGGTCAGTAGGAGCATATTATTCCACTTTGTGCAAAAACCCATTTATGTTCTTTAAAAAAATTTGAGTGAAACAACCTCTTTTCCATTCTGGTCCAATTTGAGGATTTGTACAGCAACCACCAGTTTAGTTGATCCTACATCCATGGTTTCTTTTTCTCCTGGTAATCCCCTTGCCAAACCCTTAAGTCCGGAGAGTGGACCCATTGGATGATTCTAAGTACTTGCAACAATGCCATTTGCTTTCTCGTCTGAGGCGAAGTTTTGCAAAACTTGCACTAGCAAGTTTCTCCTTTCTGCAAACTAACTTCACCACCCCCTCTTTCATCCACAGAGACACTATTCTGGAGAATTTGGCCACTCCAAGAATAGCCTAGGTGCCTTTGGCATTTTATCAAACACCCTATGTGCATGTCTAGATTTGGCATGATTTCAAGTCTACACTATGAACTTGAGCTCCCGACCAATCCACCATGTCCCTTAGATCCATTACTAACCCTAGACTAGAACTGTTTGTTTCCAGCCTCCACCGTGGCCTCTAGACTGCCCTGGCATTTCATCGAACATGTTCCGGGCGTGCTCTGGGCGTGCCCAGAGCGTGCGTTTGGCACGCACATGCGCCCGAGCCGCCGCGTCGCGCCCGCTTCGCGCCACCTACCCCGCTCGCCTACAGAGCTGCACCCCGACCTCATCCGCTCGCAGCAACGCGCCAAGCCACCCTGGCAGCCTACAGCGCTGCCGACAGAGCTTTTGGCGGCACACCGACGACCGTAGCACGCCCCTGCCACGGTCGGCGCCGCCCAAGCCACCCCGGCTCGCCACCTGGCCCCCTGAACAGCTCAAGCTCATCCTCAACCTTGTCCGCGAGCCCTCATCGCCGCCACGTCGCTCTCTGAAAGATAAGGCGGTCGCGGCGACCTTATCCATGACCACCGTCGAACCGACCCAGCGCCTATTTAAGGAGGCCCCGAGCACGCCTGTTCAAGGAAACCTCGATACACTCCCTAGGACCCCTTGAGGCAGCCAATCGAACCGGGAGGTCATCTTCCCCACCTCCGCGCATCTGCAGCCGCCACCATCGCCGAGCCCTGCCGGCGCCTCGAGCCTCCCCTCTCCGTTCTCTTCGCCAAGAACCCCTCTTCCTCCGTGAACCATTCCCCTACTCAATTTTGTTTGGGAGCCATCGCCGCCACAAAGTCACTTCGCCACCAAGCCTTCCTCCATGTGAGCTTCGCCGCCGGCAGCTCACTTCGTCCCCGCCGACCAACGACCACCGGAGGAACCGCCCCAGTCGTGCGGATCCATCCCCGCCCTCGAGGCCCCGCGAGGAGCCGCTAGTCGCCGGCGACGATCGCCGGAGCTGCGCCTCTGCTCGGGCAGAGGAAAAGGAGAGGAAGGAGACCGGTCAAACCTGACCAGTGGGCCCTCTGGACCCACTGTCAGCGACCCACCCCGCCGCCACGTGTTTAAGTGAAGGCGTACAACCCCCCTAGTATGTTTTCCCTACACCGAAAACGTACTTCGTCCGAAGCGTTTTCTGTTATAGTTTTTTTTTAAAACAGATTTTGACCACAACTTTGACTGCCTATAACTTTTTAAATACAACTCCAAATAAAATGATTCTTTTTCCCACCTCTTTAAAATTTGATCTAGTTTATTTTAAGATTTATTTGAAAAAATTTCAAAGCAACTTTTGGTGCTGTTTTTATTTTGTGTGTTAATTCCTTATATTGCTAAAATAGGATTTTTGGAGAGAGGAGAAAGCATTCAAATGTTTTGGAGTGCACCCTGCCTTTCCACACATTGAAGGCAAGCATTCTGAACCCCGGCATAATATTTTTGGTGTGTTCGTTGACACGTTTATAACACCACCTCATTTCGAAGGACTTGTTATTTCATGCGATATGATCATTTGCATGGATGCATATTGGTGATTTCCATGCTGTGGGAAATGCGTATACTTGTGATGGTAATCATCCTCATGTGTCTTGCATGCATGCCGGAAAGGAATCCGGGAAAGCCTCTGCCTTGGGTAGGTGTGAGCTTGTCGCCGGTCTCCGTCGGGACGGGTATGTCCGGTATGGCATGGTAAGATATAATGAGTATTGGTTGAAATATATTTGTTATACATGTCATGCAGGAATCTATAAACCTCCTGAGTCGGCCGTAGATCGAGTCTTGTTCCAGTAACCCCCACACTTGTTTTGTGCTACCACTTGTCCCCGCCACGGGTAGGGTGCAGTTCGATAATTTGTCAACCCCTTTCTAGCACACACCGCATGAGGGGCGGGATGAGGTACCATGGCCATGGATTAAAGCCGATCATCCGTGCAGGGGCATGGGTGTTTCGGTTGGGACCGAGAGGGAGGCCACCCCTTAGTGCTTGTGCGATATAAATTTGATCCCATGCTACGCGAGGTTGTAGCCTCCCCACTTAGAGTTTGCTTGACAAGTGTCGTGGGTGATTCCAGACACGAGTGAGTTAAGCTGGTGTGTGCAAGTCAGGTGTGTTTTCATTTAAAAGACCGTAAGCGGAATTAGTCTCGATGGACTAAAGGAATCCGTTACTCGTGGGTAAAGAGTACACCCTCTGCAGAGATTAAAACCTATTCGAATAGCCGTGTCCATGGTTAAGGATTACAGTCTGGGACGGGTCAAGTGTCGGTCTTAGTGTCGGTCTTTGGAGGTGAAACTGTTAACCAGAACTGGAACAACATGGACTGTGACTTGTGACTAATGATGATTATGATTATTATTATTGTTGACTAACCCGTGATATTATTGTTATTAGTGAGTATCTCTGGGATGGTTCTACCTCCGGGATATTCACTATGATTGTTCATTTTAAAAGCCCTTTAGGTGGTGTCGCTCAGACGCCCGACTGTGGCATTTATTTTAAAGCCCTTTATGTGGTGTCGCTCAGACGCCCGACTGTGGCATTTCTTTTAAAGCCCTTTATGTGGTGTCGCTCAGACGCCCGACTGTGGCATTTATTTTAAAGCCCTTTATGTGGTGTCGCTCAGACGCCCGACCGTGGCATTTCTTTTAAAGCCCTTTATGTGGTGTCGCTCGACGCCTCGATCGTGGCATTTCTTTTAAAGCCCTTTATGCGGTGTCGCCAGACGCCCGATCGTGGCATTTATTTTAAAGCCCCTTATGTGGTGTCGCTCGGGCCCGACCGTGGCATTTCTTTTAAAGCCCTTTTTGTGGTGTCGCTCAGACGCCCGACTGTGGCATGCTTGTTAATTATTTCATAATTTTTAATACTTCCGTGGCATTGCATATTCATACATCAGAGTTATATTTATCTTTGTGACTGACGTCATGAGCATAAAATATTTTTCAGCACACCATTGTTATGTTATATCTGTGTTCATAATGTTTGCGAGTACATTCAAAGTACTCACTGGCTTGTCCCTGGCTATTGTCTTGGCCAGATTTTCTTGCACGGGAGGAGCGGCGATGACAGCCCGGAACCTAAGCAATGGAGATAGCAGCCTTGCGAAGATGGGAGTTAACCTGGTCACTGTTCTGTGGGAAATGGAGTCCCATAGACACCGATGATCCACAAACCGCTTCGCCATCAACCACTAGAAACCATTTGTTGTACTCACAGCCGAATGGTCTTGTACCACATATTTTGTATTTTGCTTGGAATTTCTGTATCAAGTTGGAGCCTCATCAGCTAACAGTAATCCTGGGGCTGATGAGCACGACGGTCTTTTCTGGAAATTGATTTCCCGGAAAACCGGTCGTGACAATGATCAACACCAAGACTCCATGGGTGTTAGATTCATTACAATGTAATCTAGATTATTGACTCTAGTGTAGGTGGGAGACTGAAGGAAATATGTCCTAGAGGCAATAATAAAGTTGTTATTTTATATTTCCTTATTCATGATAAATGTTTATTATTCATACTAGAATTGTATTAACCAGAAACTTGATACATGTGTGAATACATAGCCAAAACACTGTGTCCCTAGTATGCCTCTACTTGACTAGCTCGTTGATCAAAGATGGTTAAGTTCCCTAGCCATGGACATGAGTTGTCATTTGATAAACAGGACCACATCATTAGTGGAATGATGTGATGGACAAGACCCATCCATTAGCTTAGCATAATGATTGTTCGGTTTTATTGCTACTGCGTTCTTCATGTCAAATATATATTCGTCCGACTATGAGATTATGCAACTCTCGGACACCGAGGAATGCCTTCTGTGCTATCAAACATTAGAACGTAACTGGGTGATTATAAAGATGCTCTACAGGTATCTCCGAAGGTGTTTGTTGGGTTGGCATAAATCGAGATTAGGATTTGTCACTCCGAGTATCAGAGAGGTATCTCTAGGCCCTCTTAGTAATGCACATCATATGAAGCCTTGCAAGCAATGTGACTAATGAGTTAGTTGCGGGATTATGCACTACGAAACGAGTAAAGAGACTTGACTGTAATGAGATTGAACTAGGTATGAAGATATCGACGATAGAATCTCGGGCAAGTAACATACCGATGACAAAGGGAATAACATATATTGACATTGCGGTTCGACCGATAAAGATCTTCGTAGAATATGTGGGAACCAATATGAGCATCCAGGTTCCGCTATTGGTTATTGACCGGAGAGGTGTCTCGGTCATGTCTACATAGTTCTCGAACCCGTAGGGTCTGCACGCTTAACGTTCGATGACGATATGTATTATATGAGCTATGTGTTTTGGTGACCGAAGGTTGTTCGGAGTGCCGGATAAGATCACAGACATGAGGAGGAGTCTCGAAATGGTCGAGAGGTAAAGATTGATATATTGGAAGGTTATATTTGGACACTGAGATGGTTCCGGAGTGGTTTGGGTATTTTTCGGAGTACCGAGGGGTTACCGGAACCCCCTGGGGGAAGTAATGGGCCTCATGGGCCATAGTGGAGAGGAGAAGCAGGCCGCAGGAGGTGGCGCCCCCCTCCCCCATGGGGAGTACGAATTGGACAGGGGTAGGGGGCACGGCCCCCCTTTCCTTCTCCCTCTCTCTCTCTCCCTCCGCTTCCCTCTTTCCCCTTCGTTGGAAAGGAAGGGGTGATATGTCTCCAACGTATCTATAATTTTTGATTGTTCCATGCTATTATATTACCCGTTTTGGATGTTTATGGGCCTTACTCTACACTTTTATATCATTTTTGGGACGAACCTATTAACCAGAGGCCCAGCCCAAATTGTTGTTTTCTTGCCTATTTCAGTGTTTCGAAGAAAAGGAATATCAAACGGAGTCCAAAAGGAATGAAACCTTCCGGAGGTTATTTTTGGAACGGAAGCAATCCAGGAGACTTGGGGTGCACGTAAGGGAAGTAACGAGGAAGCCACGAGGCAGGGTGGCGCGCCCTACCCCCCGGGCGCGCCCCCCACCCTCATGGGCCCCTCGTGGCTCCCCTGACCGACTTCTTTTGCCTGTATATGTCCATATACCCTAAAAACATTGGGGAACACAATAGATCGGGAGTTCCGCCGCCGCAAGCCTCTGTAGCCACCAAAAACAAATCGGGACCCAGTTCCGGCACCCTGCCGGAGGGGGGAATCCCTCACCGGTGGCCATCTTCATCATCCTGGCGCTCTCCATGATGAGGATGGAGTAGTTCACCCTCAGGGCTGAGGGTATGTACCAGTAGCTATGTGTTTGATCTCTCTCTCTCTCTCATGTTCTTGAGGAGATACGATCTTGATGTATCGCGAGCTTTCCTATTATTGTTGGATCTTATGATTTTCTCCCCTCTACTCTCTTGTGATGAATTGAGTTTTCCCTTTGAAGTTATCTTATCAGATTGAGTCTTTAAGGATTTGAGAACACTTGATGTATGTCTCGTCGTGCTTATCTGTGGTGACAATGGGATATTCATGTGATCCACTTGATGTATATTTTGGTGATCAACTTGCGGGTTCAATGAACCTATGCATAGGGGTTGGCACACGTTTTCGTCTTGACTCTCCGCTAGAAACTTTGGGGCACTCTTTGAAGTACTTGGTGTTGGTTGAATAGATGAATCTGAGATTGTGTGATGCATATCGTATAATCATGCCCATGGATACTTGAGGTGACATTGGAGTATCTAGGTGACATTAGGGTTTTGGTTGATTTGTGTCTTAAGGTGTTATTCTAGTACGAACTCTATGATAGATCAAACAGAAAGAATAGCTTCATGTTATTTTACTACGGACTCTTGAATCGATCGAGCAGAAAGGATAACTTTGAGGTGGTTTCGTACCCTACCATAATCTCTTCGTTTGTTCTCCGCTATTAGTGACTATGGAGTGACTCTTTGTTGCATGTTGAGGGATAGTTATATGATCCAATTATGTTATTATTGTTGAGAGAACTTGCACTAGTGGAAGTATGAACCCTAGGCCTTGTTTCTAAGCATTGCAATACCGTTTATGCTCACTTTTATCATTAGTTACCTTGCTGTTTTTATATTTTCAGATTACAATACTCATATCTACCATCCATATTGCACTTGTATCACCATCTCTTCGCCGAACTAGTGCACCTATACAATTTACCATTGTATTGGGTGTGTTGGGGACACAAGAGACTCTTTGTTATTTGATTGCAGGGTTGTTTGAGAGAGACCATCTTCATCCTGCGCCTCCCACGGATTGATAAACCTTAGGTCATCCACTTGAGGGAAATTTGCTATTGTCCTACAAACCTCTGCACTTGGAGGCCCAACAACGTCTACAAGAAGAAGGTTGTGTAGTAGACATCAAGCTCTTTTCTGGCGCCGTTGCCGGGGAGGTGAGTGCTTGAATGTATATCTTTAGATCTTGCAATCGAATCTTTTTGTTTCTTGTTTTATCACTAGTTTAGTCTATAAAAGAAAACTACCAAAAAAATGGAATTGAGTTTGCCTCATACGCTTCATCTTTTTAATTCTTTCGTGAGAATGATGCAAAGGAAAATTGTGCTCAAGTGCTAGAAGAAGAAGTCTATAAAATGTTTGGTATTAAATCTTTGAATGATGAGCATGATTGCAATATTGTAAGTATGAACTCCTTGAATATCCAGAGTACTAATGATGATTCACTAGTCATGATGAAAATATCTCTTATAAGCATGTACACACCAAATAGGGAAGATAGATATTGCAAGAGGCATAACCATTTAGAAACTAAATTGTTGCAAGAAAGGCTTGATGTTTGTGCTGAAAGATTCAATATTTTTCGCCATCCTTGTGAACTTTGCAATGAACATGGTCATTTAAATCTCCAATGCAAATTGTTTCATGATCGAATCGTGTCCAAAAATTGTGATAACTTGATTACCCATGAGCATCATAAAGAGCTTAGTCTTCTTTTGGGGTATGAAGAAATGAAATGTATAACTGAGGGTATTCCATAATCTTGATAGATTTCTTGATTTTGATCTAGAGAAGATTTATATGTATTGTGCGGTGAATTGCATTGAAAATCCTTATATTGCCAATTACATAAAGAAAAGAAAGCAAATATAAGATGAAGAGAACACTAATGAAACGGAAGAGACTTCCCAATATCCTCCGATTATTTCTTATGATGAATCAGGAAACGAGGAGGAGCTTTCTATTCAACAAATCTCATCAATAAGGAGCTCAGAGAAGAAGGTTGAACCCACACATAATGTGAAGAAGAAAAAGAAAAGACGGAGAAGCAAAGGTAGAAAGGTATCTCCCTCAAATGATGTTGCTCCTACTACTCATTGTGATGATGATAATTGCTATACTGTTGGTGCTATCCATACTATTAATGATGAGAGTGATATGCCTATGATATGAAAAGGCCCAAGCTTGGGGAAGCTATGTTTGATGAGGATGACATATTTGAGAATATATTTTCTGCAATTAATGTTTGTCCCAAGCTTGGGGATGCTATGTTTAATGAAGATGATATTTTTAGCCTCCCAAGTTTTGATATGCAAATTTGTTATGATGATAGCATGCCTCCTACTTATGATGATTATATTGATGAAAGTGGGTTTGGAAGAGTGTCAACTTTAGGAAGTAGTGATCCCACTATTTTGGAGGATGTTGAATCTTATTGTGATGAATATGAAAGTGGATTTGGAGATGTCATGACTTTATTTAGTGATGATTCCACTATCTTGGAAGAGGTTTCAATCGATTATGATGAGAACAAAGTTGCTACTTACGATGATTATTGTGATGAAACTTATGCCATAAAAAGTAGTGATGATTATATCTATAAAACTTGTCATGATTATGATTACCCTTTTTCTGAACATTACTCTTTTAATGTGGAAACAATTTATAGTATTCAAGTCTCTTATGATACTCCCACTATTCCGAATGAGAAGAATTTTGCTTATGTGGAGAGTACTAAATTTTCTATGCAAGTAGATCATGAAAAGAATGCTTTAGGTGCTGGTTATATTGTTGAATTCATTCATGATGCTACTGAAAATTATTTTGAGGGAGAAACATATGCTTGTAGGAATTGCAATAACGTCAAGTTTCCTCTCTATGTGCTTAAAATATTGAAGTTATGCTTGTTTTGCCTTCCTATGCTAGTTGATTATTGTTCCCATAAATTGTTTGCTCAAAAAATACATATGCATAGTAAGTGGGTTAGGCTTAAATGTGCTAGTCATATGCTTCATGATGCTCTCTTTATGTTTCAATTCTTATCTTTTATGCGAGCATCATTGTCACCATCATGCCTAGCTAAAAGGCATTAAAGAAAAGCGCTTGTTGGGAGACAACCCAATATTTATCCTTACTATTTTTGTGTGTACACATGATTATGCTACTGTAGTAATAATGTTTTATAGCTTTTGTTTCAATAAAGTGCCAAGTAAGACCTTTAGGATAGCTTGCGGTGATAGTTTTGTTGATCCTGCTCAAAATCAGGAACTTTTGCACCCAGTAAATTAGTTCTGTTAATTCACAGAAAAGATCTTTTGATCTGATTATTTTTGCTATTGATTTTTACACCTATTTCTTAGGACGTCCTAATTTGGTAGGATTTTTGGAGTTCCAGAAGTATACGTTGGATACAGATTACTACAGACTGTTCTGTTTTTGACAGCTTCTGTTTTCTATGTGTTGTTTGCTTATTTTGATGAATCTATGAGTAGTATCGGAGGGTATGAACCATAGAGAAGTTGGAATACAGTAGATATTACACCAATATGAATTTAGAATGAGTTCATTACATTACCTAAATGGTGGTTTTATTTTCTTATACTAACGGAGCTTACGAGTTTTCTGTTGAGTTTTGTGTTGTGAAGTTTTCAAGTTTTGGATAAAGATTCGATGGACTATGGAATAAGGAGTGGCAAGAGCCTAATCTTGGGGTTGCCCAAGGCACCCCAAGGTAATATTCAAGGACAACCAAGAGGCTAAGCTTGGGGATGCCCCGGATGGCATCCCCTCTTTCGTCTTCATTCATCGGTAACTTTAATTGGAGCTATATTTTTATTCACCACATGATATGTGTTTTGCTTGGACCGTCTTCTATGATATGAGTCTTTGCTTTTTAGTTTGCCACACTCATCCTTTCTGTACACAACTTTTGGGGGAGACACACATGATTTGGAATTTATTAGAGTACTCTATGTGCTTCACTTATATCTTTTGGAGTAGTTTGTCTTCTGCTCTAGCACTTCACTTATATCTTTTAGAGCACGGCGGTGGTTTTATTTTGTAGAAAGTATTGATCTCTCATGCTTCACTTATATTATTTTGAGAGTCTTTTAGAACAGCATGGTATTTGCTATGGTTACAAAAATTGGTCCTAGAATGATGGGCGTCCAAGTTGGGTATAATAAAAACTATCATAGAAAGTGAATTGGATGCTATGGTCAATTTGATGCTTGATAATTGTTTTGAGATATGAGGATAGTGATATTAGAGTCATGCTAGTTGGGTAATTATGAATTTAAAGAATACTTGTGTTGAAGTTTGTGATTCCCGTAGCATGCACGTATGGTGAACCGCTTTGTGATGAAGTTGGAGCACAATTTTATTTATTGATTGTCTTCCTTATGAGTGGCGGTCGGGGACGAGCGATGGTCTTTTCCTACCTATCTATCCCCCTAGGAGCATGCGTGTAGTACTTTGTTCCAATGACTTGTAGATTTTTGCAATAAGTATATGAGTTCTTTATGACTAATGTTGAGTCCATGGATTATACGCACTCTCACCCTTCCACCATTGCTAGCCTCTCTTGTGCCGCGCAACTTTCACTGGTTCCATACACCCACCATATACCTTCCTCAAAACATCCACCATACCTACCTATTATGGCATTTCCATAGCCATTCCGAGATATATTGCCATGCAACTTTCCATTGTTCTGTTTATTATGACACGCATCATCATTGTCATATTGCTCTTTGCATGGTCATGTAGTTGACATCGTATTTGTGGCAAAGCCACCCTCATAATTCCATACATGTCACTCTTGGTTCATTGCATATCCCGGTACACCGCCGGAGGCATTCATATAGAGTCATATTTTGTTCTAAGTATTGAGTTGTAATTCTTGAGTTGTAAGTAAACAAAAGTGTGATGATCTTCATTATTAAAGCATTGTCCCAAGTGAGGAAAGGATGATGGAGACTATGATTCCCCCACAAGTCGAGATGAGACTTCAGACTTAAAAAAAGGCCCAAAAAAATTAAAAAAAATGAGAGAAAAAGAGAGAAGGGACAATGCTACCATCCTTTTACCACACTTGTGCTTCAAAGTAGCACCATGATCTTCATGATAGAGAGTCTCCTATGTTGTCACTTTCATATACTAGTGGGAATTTTACATTATAGAACTTGGCTTATACATTCCAATGATGGGCTTCCTCAAAATGCCCTAGGTCTTCGTGAGCAAGCAAGTTGGATGCACACCCACTTAGTTTCTTTTGTTGAGCTTTCATACACTTATAGCTCTAGTGCATCTGTTGCATGGGAATCCCTACTCACTCACATTGATATCTATTAATGGGCATATCAATAGCCCGTTGATACGCCTAGTTGATGTGAGACTATCTTCTCCTTTTTTTCTGTCTTCTCCACAACCACCATTCTATTCCACATACAGTGCTATGTCCATGGCTCACGCTCATGTATTGCGTGAAAGTTGAAAAAGCTTGAGAATACTAAAGTATGAAACAATTGCTTGGCTTGTCATTGGGGTTGTGCATGATTAAATACTTTGTGTGATGAAGATAGAGCAACAACCAGACTATATGATTTTGTAGGGACAACTTTCTTTAGCCATGTTATTTTGAGAAGACATGATTGCTTTGTGAGTATGCTTGAAGTGGTACTATTTCTTATGTCAATATGAACTTTTGTCTTGAATCATTTGGATCTGAACATTCATGCCACAATAAAGAAAATTACATTGAGAAATATGCTAGGTAGCATTCCACATCAAAAATTCTGTTTTTATCATTTACCTACTCGAGGACGAGCATGAATTAAGCTTGGCGATGCTTGATACGTCTCCAACGTATCTATAATTTTTGATTGTTCCATGCTATTATATTACCCGGTTTGGATGTTTATGGGCTTTACTCTACACTTTTATATCATTTTTGGGACTAACCTATTAACCGGAGGCCCAGCCCAAATTGTAGTTTTCTTGCCTATTTCAGTGTTTCGAAGAAAAGGAATATCAAACGGAGTCCAAACGGAATGAAACCTTTGGGAGATTTATTTTTTGAATGGAAGCAATCCAGTAGACTTGGAGTGCATGTAAGGGAAGTAACAAGGAAGCCACGAGGCAGGGAGGCGCGCCCCCACCCTCGTGAGCCCCTCGTGGCTCCGCTGACCGACTTCTTTAGCCTATATATGTCCATATACCCTAAAAACATTGGGGAACACAATAGATCGGGAGTTCCGCCGCCGCAAGCCTCTGTAGCCACCAAAAACCAATCGGGACCCTGTTCCAGCACCCTGCCGGAGGGGGGATCCCTCACCGGTGGCCATCTTCATCATCCCGGCGCTCTCCATGACGAGGAGGGAGTAGTTCACCCTCGGGGCTGAGGGTATGTACCAATAGCTATGTGTTTGATCTCTCTCTCGTGTTCTTGAGGTGATATGATCTTGATGTATCACGAGCTTTGCTATTATAGTTGGATCTTATGATGTTTCTCCCCCTCTACTATCTTGTGATGAATTGAGTTTTCCCTTTGAAGTTATCTTATTGGATTGAGTCTTTAAGGATTTGAGAACACTTGATGTATGTCTTGTCGTGCTTATCAGTGGTGACAATGGGATATTCATGTGATCCACTTGATGTATGTTTTGGTGATCAACTTGCGGGTTCAATGAACCTATGCATAGGGGTTGGCACACGTTTTCGTCTTGACTCTCCGGTAGAAACTTTGGGGCACTCTTTGAAGTACTTGGTGTTGGTTGAATAGATGAATCTGAGATTGTGTGATGCATATCGTATAATCATGCCCACAGATACTTGAGGTGACATTGGAGTATCTAGGTGACATTAGGGTTTTGGTTGATTTGTGTCTTAAGGTGTTATTCTAGTACGAACTCTATGATAGATCGAACGGAAAGAATAGCTTCGTGTTATTTTACTACGGACTCTTGAATAGATCGAGCAGAAAGGATAACTTTGAGGTGGTTTTGTAATCTCTTCGTTTGTTCTCCGCTATTAGTGACTTTGGAGTGACTCTTTGTTGCATGTTGAGGGATATTTATATGATCGAGTTATGTTATTATTGTTGAGAGAACTTGCACTAGTGGAAGTATGAACCCTAGGCCTTGTTTCCTAGCATTGCAATACTGTTTACGCTCACTTTTATCATTAGTTACCTTGCTGTTTTTATATTTTCAGATTACAAATACTCATATCTACCATCCATATTGCACTTGTATCACCATCTCTTCGCCGAACTAGTGCACCTATACAACTTACCATTGTATTCGGTGTGTTGGGGACACAAGAGACTCTTTGTTATTTGGTTGCGGTGTTGTTTGAGAGAGCCCATCTTCATCCTACACCTCCCACAGATTGATAAACCTTAGGTCGTCCACTTGAGGGAAATTTGCTATTGTCCTACAAACCTCTGCACTTGGAGGCCCAACAACGTCTACAAGAATAAGGTTGTGTAGTAGATATCAAGGGGCGCGACTAGGACTGGGAGTCCTAGTAGGACTCCCCCCACTTGGTGCGCCCCCTAGGGCCGGCCTCCTTCCCTCTCCTTCTTTATATATGTGGGCAAGGGGGCACCCCAAAGAACATCAATTGTCTTATCTATGTGAGGTGCCCCCCCTCCACTGTTTACTCCTCCAGGCATATTGTCGTAGTGCTTAGGCGAAGCCCTACGCGGATCACATCACCATCACTGTCACCATGCCGTCGTGCTGACGGAACTCGTTTACTCCATCGACACTCTGCTGGATCAAGAGTTCGAGGGACGTCATCGAGCTGAACGTGTGCAGAACTCGGAGGTGTCGTACGTTCGGTACTTGAATGGTTGATTCGAGAAGACGTTCTACTACATCAACTGCGTTAAGTTAATGCTTTCATTTTCGGTCTACGAGGGTACGTGGAAACACTCTCCCCCTCTCGTTGATATGCATCTCCTAGATGGATCTTGCGTGAGCGTATGAATTTTTTTGAAATTGCATGCTATGTTTCCCAACAGTGTCACTACTTGGTGGAGAGGTAGTGTATCGAGGCTTGATTTAAGTGTTGTTTATAGAGACGGATTAGATTTAAGATTTGTTGTCCGTCCCAACCAAACATGCGCAACCACTCTACCCTTATATGGGAAAGGGCATTATTGATTACCTAGTTCGTGCTAACATGGATGCCCACATTACTAGTGACGGGAGTGGCATGGTCACTCTCGGGACGGGGTTGTGCCAGGTAGGGCGGCCATGATTGTTTTTACAGTGCACCGGACACACCGTTGGTACCCCATGCTTGTGATATGTGATGAATATGGGAGCGTGGCTCCACAAAAAAATATTATTATGTGACAATGTTTGGCACGGGGGCTGCTACCAATTGAGTGGATTCCTTGTTAGTCATGGCTAGGGGAAGGTAGTGATCGGGTGCTTACCCCGGATACTTGACGTACAGCGGGGCGTGGATGACACGGAAGTTCCCCGGATCTTGTGGGTAAACTGTGCAACCTCTGCAGAGAGTCAAACTATTCGAATAGCGTGTCCATGGTCAAGGACAGTTGGGTAGTGCTGCTTAGACTATGTCCATATGTTTCTGACAAACAACCCGGTTTGGTGATAGTGTTGATGTGATTCATGAGGAAGTCACGATGAGCTTGAGCATGAGTTGTTCATAACTCTTTCTCGATGTTGATGTTTGTAACCTCCTGATACTTGCTGCAGACGCATTCATGTCCTTGGTAAATTTTGATCATACTTGCATGAGAAAGACTAGCTTTCTGCAAAAATGTCGGTTTAGTAGTAGAGCCTTGCATAATTATTTTGTTATCACTCTTGAGTTGCTTGCGAGTACGTTCAAAGTACTCATTGGCTTCCCACTGGTTATTTAATTGGCCAGGTATGAAAGAACATGATATAAAGAAGAGTTCTTTGGTGACGATCGTGCGAGCTAGGATGCTTTCCCAGTCTAAATGCCTATAGGGTTAAGGCAGATGGCATGGGTCCAGGTTGTCAAGAAGATTTCTGCTGCAATGATATACTCAAGACTTGACCATAATGGTCATAATTTGTGTAAACCGGTATGTATGGGTGTAAGTCTCTTGTAATTTCAGCTTATGTGTGTTCACTGAGCATTGATCTCTGGGATCACTGTGCACGTGCATTCTGTGATCACGACTTATAAGTCGGGGTCCCCACATTTCAGCACCTCGGTCCCCGAAGGTAACCGATCTCTGAGAAGCTGCCACACGAAAATCTTGATCTTCACGGGCATCGGCGCCTTCCACAATGGGGATAACCACTAGAGAACCAACAACCGGCACAGTGCCTGATAGGCTGAACTAATAGAGAATACTCCCGAAGGAGAAAGACTCCAAGAAACAATGTCAGGATCCTGGGACAAAGGAATAGGGACTACTTCCCTCAAGTCTTCCCATTCCTGCACCTCAGCTAGTCCGAATGAGCGGCAGAACGAAATGTTCCATCCCTCATCCAAAGCAGCCGCAGATACAAAAACAGTCGGGTCGACACAAATTGCAAAGAGCCTCAGAAACTGAATGCGGAGAGGCTCCCCATCAAGCTAGGGGTCCAACCAAAACTGGGTCCAGACCCATTGCCAACCGAGAACCGCAAACCCAGCATAATCTCTTCCTTGATGGCCTGGACAGATTTCTAGAACTGCGACCCAGCAGAGTGTGAGCAAGACAAGAGGGGCTGACCCTGCAAGTACTTGGACTCAATCAGCTGCAGCCACAAACCCCCATATCCCCGCAAGATCCTCCAAACCCAATGAAGCATGAGCGCAACGTTCATACGGCGAGACACAGGGATACCCAACCCACCTCGGTCCTTCGGCAAGCAGATTTCAGCCCATTTCACCTGGTACTTAGGCTGACCGTCCCCTGCCTGCCACAAGAACCTAGCCAGCTCCTTGTCAATGGAGCTATGCACACCTTCCGGCAGGATGTACATCCCCATCATATACATGGGGAGGCTGGCAAGGTTAGAACTAATGAGGACAGTTTTGCTTCCTTTAGAAGTGAACCTACCGCACCAGGGCTCCGCACGGGACGCTACTTGTCCCACAAGCGGATCATACCCACTCACTAAGATCTTGGACTTAGCTAGGGGCATCCCCAAGTACGATATGGGGAATGAAGCCAACCTAAAATTGAGGTTATCCGCGATCCTGTGCTGCTCGGCCTCCGAGTAGCCAAGGACCACAACCTCGCTCTTATCAAAGTTAATCTTAAGTCTGGACATTTCCTCAAAGCAGAGCAATAGGAACTTAAGATTAACAATGTCTGAGTCCGAACCTTCCACCATAATCATGGTGTCATCCGCATACTGCAAGTGGGTAACCTTCCACCGGGGCACCCCCCCTTCACGTCCACAGTGAGGTCTGCCATAGACACCCCCGTCCGCGAGTATGAGAGGAACGTCCTGCGGCCAACAGTCGTGGCCAGGCCCAGCACACCGGCGGCAGCCATCCCGCCGGACTGGATGGGGAAGCGGACGGCCAGAGCATGCGGGACGGTGGTGGGCACAGCACGCGCAAACAATCGCTAGGACGGGGAGGCAGTGTGAGAAACGATGCCAGGAAGGAGCTTTGTCTGACCAAGTCACGAGCTTGCCTCCATATGCTTCACTTGCCTTGCCCTTGCCGAATGGCCGGGCTGGATCAGCATGGAGGCCAAGGCCATCAAGCTATGCGTCCTCAAGGATGTGCTCTCCGGGTGCTCTCCACGTCTCAAACCCAAAGCTGTCAAGGACAAGATGCCTGACGCCGTCCTCAATCCATCCCGACGTCTCCGGTACCTGAAGTGGTCGATGATTAGGCAGCCTTTTGGCCTCGTCGTGCGCCACGCGAAATGCACCTCGGGTCGTCCCGTTTGGGAGCCTTGTACGGTTGTACCGTCGGCCTATGGCCACTGCTACTGTCCTTCCCTTTGTTGTTTTTTCGGTGTCGTCGTGTGTAATGGATAATGAGTCAATTACACCGGTGATGCTAAAACTTGACGTGAACGGTCACTTTGGTATTAAGATTTGTGGCATACATCAAACTGTTGTAAAAACATAGCTCGAATGTGCAAATATGATGTAAATCGCATTTGAATGCGAAAGCGACGGTGACTAGGCTTGCCAGCTTGGGCTGGGTCCCGTTGTCAGTGACTCGAAGGCAGTGAGGAGGGTATGTGGGCTTGGTTTTTTTTCTCATCACGAAAAGCGCCAACGCAAGTCAAAATGAATAGTAGTTTTCACATGTCAACGCACACAAATTACAGACAAATAATTCACTGTTATGGGAATCGGACCCCGAATCTTATGTAAGCATTTACTAAACCAGAGTTAACCACCACACAAACCAGAGTTTCTTTGTCTTTTTTAGGGGTACCAGAGTTTCTTTGTCTGAACTGGATATGTCATGTATATTTCTTTGAATTTTATATGCGTTGCAGTCTGTTGGGCCAATTTTGCAATGTTAATATTTTTCATAAAATATATGTCTATTATAGTCATTATAAATAATATAAATACTAATAAAATAAATTACATTATAAAAATGAACACTTTTATACAATCCAAAAACATTTTATTAAAACCGCGAGCATTTTTACACATATAGGAGCATTTATTTAAATATATAGAAAAGTATAAATTACATTTTTAAGTTATGCAAATTATTACGTGAACAATTTTGTAGTTTATATTTTAATTGCAAGGATAATTTTTATTAATAAGTGAATAATTTTATTTAGATATATAATATTTATAACATATGATCATAATGTACATATATTTTATACACTTCTAGAAAATAATAGTGCAAAAAGGGCCGTATAGAATACATTTCGTTATAAGATTAAAAGGATATAAAATTTACCATCTTAATTCCTAAACAGAGGGTGTATTTATTTACTTTTAAGAAAACACACAAATTTATTAAAAACATGTGAACACTTTTTAAAACAACAAAAACATTCTTAAAACACAAACACTTAATAAATTGCATTAATCATTGTTTTGTTAAAACTCTGAACAATATTAAACTTGTGTAAGCATTTAGTGAAATATACGGAAAATATAAAATTAATTTCATATTTTGTACTAAATATGCATATTATTATATGACTATTTTTATATTTTACAATTTAATGATAGGATAAATTTCAAATTAATATGTGATTATTTAAGTAATGCAATTTATTTTATTTATCTGTATATTACTTCTAATACTAGACTATAATTCAGAAAAATCAGTGCAAAAATGGCATTTATTTGTATTGTTTTAAAGTATAAAACAATTTTATATTTCAAAATTATTCTTTTAATATATGCATATATTTTTAAATAATACATCAAAAATTTCGAAAAGTAATTTATTTTGTCTATACTTACAATGTTTTGACCGAAGAATAATCAAACATTATTTATATTGCTAAGATTAGAATTTACATATCTTTTACAAGAGAGGTTTTGTACGTATAATATTTATAACGGACTGACTGCAGCCCATTTCATCTCCAGGAGCAACTTTGTTCTACAAAACTAGACAAGAGTTATGCACCATGGACGTGAAGACATATTCGGTGGAGTTGCCAAGACAGGCTGTGTGTTAGTCACCCTCTTGGGTTCAACACCTGGGGCTCACCTTTTTACTGTACTGACGGGCGGGACCTACTGGTCATAGAGGCGAAAAAATGAAATGCCAACAGGTGCTTTTGTGTGAGAAATAAAAAAATGAGGGTGTTTTTGCGGGAAAAAACAGGCCGCGTGCCCTCCTCATTGCCTTCCCATCATTGAAAGCGGGACCCGCGCCATGCTGGCGAGCCTAGTTAGCACCACTTTCGTATCCAAACTCGATTTGCACTATATTTGCATGTTAGAGCCAAGTTTTTACACCAAGTCGATGTATGCCGCAAGTCCTAGCAATAAAGTGACCGTTCACGCCAAGTTCTAGCACCACCGGTGTAATTGACTCATGGATAATCGTACCATCCAAAAGATATCTCGATTATCCTGGAATGTGCAAGGCCTTGGTGACGACGACAAATGTGTTGTCATGCGGGGTGCCTTTGCCGCCATGGCCCCCTACATTGCATGTGTGCGGGAGACTAAGCACTCTTCTCTCTGTCGCAACAAGGCCTCATCTTTCCTGTTGGGTCGGCCATATGGACTCGCGAGAGGCATTTTCCGAAAATGAAAAAATCAAACAGATCAGACGTTCCCTCTCAAATTTTTCAAGGGTATTCTCGATACAAATTTCAGGGGTATTTCTGGTACCATTTTTATCTAGTCCATTCCCGTCACCGCAGGTCCCTCCTACGTCACAGGCGTCATCGCTAGGGTTTGACTCCTCGCGAACGGTAGGGTTTCATCCCTCGTAGGCAGGATGGAGCCATACGTCGCACGCCTCCCTTCCTCCACCCTATCACCTCACGCTCTCGCACCTCCTCTTCACCGAAGAACACGAGAAGAGGATGTCTGCCCTTCCCGCGGCAGCCACCGACAAAGATTCGACGCCATCCTACGTCCCAGAACTCTATGCATGTTCTTATAGCCACGAGGTGAGTTGCTACCTCTTCCCCCCCCCCCGTGGTTGTTTGCATCCTCTAGCTCACCTCTGCGTCATGGCCGCAGCTTGCTCTGGTCATGCATCTCCTCCGAAGGCAAGGTGGTCGGGCATCTAGATGTATTCTGTTCTCACTGCTGGCGGGATACCGCGGGACTGGATGAAGCCATCCGGACTCGACGATGAGCCCCATTTGTGTGACCTCATCCAGGCAAGATCTATGTATGTTCAATTGTTGCGTATGTACAATTATACAACTAATTCAAGCTTTATTCTTTCAATTTGGCTGATAGCTGAGACCTTGGTTTTGTTTAGGGAGAGATGATAATCTTTCAATTTTGGAATGTACTATAAACAATTGATATCTTATGTTGCTCAATATTTATGATGCTCGCTTCTTCATGTGCAATTGTTGGAATGGGGTCAATGGACTTGGGCATGTGGTTCATAAAAAATAGATTCAAAGGGGATATCCACCATTTCTGGATTATTGTAAATTCTTATTATGATGGTTTAGCCTTGTGAAAGAGAGAGGAATGATCCTCGCAAAAATAGAGAGAGAGAGAGAGAGAGAGAGAGAGAGAGAGAGAGAGAGGAATGAGCATTGGATTGTTAAAAATGTTGCATTTGATTCTTCGATGTTTAGTTATGTGCAATGTTTGTTAGCTGGATACATGTGACATGGTGAGTACAAGTAGTAATTTTTCCTCTATTGTTTAGGGCTATGACACAACATGCTATGTGAATCCTTGAGGTAGGATGGATGTACCATGGCCACCCGTTGTTCTCATGAAGGTGCCTACTACCGGGCGATCCATTCGTTCAGCGCATGCCCTGCCATGCCACACCATTATCGTCGCAGCACCGGCAGGTCCCTTTCGGTACATGCTTTACTCTTGTTATCATATGCTCTGTTTTATCGGCTTTGCGGCATGGCCTACAAGACATTTTTTTGCCATTTCCTAGGATAGCTAGGATTGAGTGTTCACTCATGCAGTATTTTACCTTTTATTGTGAGGCTATACTCATGCTCATATCTTTTTCCTCTCGTATATGTGAGAGCAAATTTTGTTGAAACATGCTTGGCCCTGCTCAATCTGGCATGACACTTGCAATTTGCGACAGAAAATTGTAAAAATAAAACCAATCAAATTCTATTATTCTTTTAGTGTTGCTCATGCTCTGTGTTATTGTTTTGATTCCTGTCTAGACATTGACAATTTAGATGTGAGTTTCACGTTCGTAATCTTGAAACAATTGACACATGGTTGTTAAAAGCAAATATAGATTTCTAGGTTCTCCCATACAAACCAAATTTACTTGAAATAAAGTAGTGGAACCAATATTATTGAATTTTTACAACTTAAATAATCCGCAATGGACTAAGAACATGGCTAGGAAACCTTCTTCAGGACTAAAACTCAACCACACCCTACTCTATCGCTTTATAGCCAAGTGTACACTCCACATATAAGAATGAAACACTGTTGGACTAACTACTTGCATCTTCATCTTCATACACAGCTGCATTCGATAGGCTAGCATGGTACATCTTGAACCTTTTATTGTATTTCAATTTGTTGTAGGGTGAATCGACAAGCACAACAGGTAGCTCTCGTCTGAATTTGTCGATGTAGGTTTGCATGGGAGGATATGTTAGTATCGTTCTGTAGTTTCAAGATATTGAAAAAACCTAGGTATTATTGTACGTACTTGGTCATATTGTAGTACCAAATCTTCTCCCGTAAATACTTCGATGTTCTTCAACATGTGGAGTGTACAACAAGAACTACAATATTTTACTATGTTAGCAGCATTTCGTGTATTAACAATGAAAAAAACAAAAGCTATATTGTTGACTGACGTGTCATCGGCTTTTGGCATGGGAACAAACTTTACTGGCCATTAGGTCACATTAATGTCTTCCCATGCATTGGTTTGTGGTCCATTGATTCGCATCGATGCTCTCAAATGTGCTTCTAACCCACATATCTGCAAGTCCATGGGATGAGAAGTTGCTTACGATTAATACTTACATATGATATTAAATTCTTTGTTTTAATGAAAGTACTTAAAGTTCTCACCACATTATTTACTTTTATGTGTACCATATAGTGGAAAAGTGAATCAAGAACCTGAATCTCCGTCCTTCTGGGGTTTACGACCACAAGGAACCAGTGGATATTTAAAGTGTTTGTAGATCGGAAAAATCTAGAGTGCACGGATAATTAGATCAACCGCTGTGGTGCACTTCTTCTTGGGCGCCATGCGATGAAGCTGACACGCTAAATGCTAGTCCAGATTCGCACAAGCAATCCCTCTGCCTGGCGCGCCAAAGATGTCGTGCGTAGGACCATCTATGGGATCATGACGACCCCTTTGTGGTTCGACCAGGGAGATCGACAAGCACAAAGAGCAGGGCTAGCGGAACATGCGAAGTTTACCCAAGTTCCGACCACTGTGAAGTGTAAACCCTACTCCTGCTTTAGTGGATTGGATGTATGAGCACAAGTACAAGGGAGTGTGATACATCTCCGACGTATCTTTAATTTTTTATGTATTCATGCCATGTTTATAATATTTCTACATGATTTTGGTATGGTTTGGTTAGAACTAACCCGGACTGACGCTGTTTTCAGCAAAACTACCTTGGTGTTGTTTTTGCGCAGAAATAAAAGTTCTCAGAATGCGCTGAAAATCAACAGAGATTTGTTTTGGAAAATATAAAAAATATTGGAACGAAAAGTTATTAGAGGGGAGTCCCGTGGACCCCACGAGGGTGGAGGGTGCCCCCACCCCCTGGGGCGCGCCCCTGTGCCTCGTGGACTCTCCGTGGGTCCCCTTGACTTGTTTGCGACGCCAACCTCTCCTATAAATCCCCAAACCTCTAGAAAATAACCTAGATCAGGAGTTCCGCCACCGCAAGCCTCTGTAGCCACCAAAAACCAATCGGGACCCTGTTCTGGCACCTTGACAGAGGGGGGATCCATCACCGGTGGCCATCTTCATCATCCCGGCGCTCTCCATGATGAGGAGGGAGTATTTCACCCGCGGGGCTAAGGGTATGTACCAGTAGCTATGTGTTTGATCTCTCTCTCTCTCGTGTTCTTGATTTGGCACGATCTTGATGTACCGCAAGCTTTGCTATTATAGTTGGATCTTATGATGTTTCTCCCCATCTACCTTCTTGTAATGGATTGAGTTTTCCCTTTGAAGTTATCTTATCGGATTGAGTCTTTGAGGATTTGAGAACACTTGATGTATGTCTTGCGTGGGATACCCTTGGTGACAATGGGGTATTCTATTGATCCACGTGATGTACGTTTTGATGATCAACTTGCGGGTTCTGTGACCTTGGGAATCTATGCATAGGGGTGGCACACGTTTTCGTCTTGACTCTCTGGTAGAAACTTTGGGGAACTCTTTGAAGTTCTTTGTGTTGGTCTGAATAGATGAATCTGAGATTGTGTGATGCATGTCGTATAATCATACCCGCGGATAATTGAGGTGACATTGGAGTATCTAGGTGACATTAGGGTTTTGGTTGATATGTGTCTTAAGGTGTTATTTTACTATGAACTCTAGGGCTGTTTGTGACACTTATAGGAATGGCCCAATGGATTGTTCGGAAAGAGTAACTTTAAGGTGGTTTCGTACCCTACAATAATCTCTTTGTTTGTTCTCCGCTATTAGTGACTTTGGAGTGACTCTTTGTTGCATGTTGAGGGATAGTTATATGATCCAATTATGTTATTATTGTTGAGAGAACTTGCACTAGTGAAAGTATGAACCCTAGGCCTTGTTTCCTAGCATTGCAATACCGTTTGTGCTCACTTTTATCATTAGTTACCTTGCTGTTTTTATAATTTCAGATTACAAAAACCTATATCTACCATCCATATTGCACTTGTACCACCATCTCTTCGCCGAACTAGTGCACCTATACAATTTACCATTGTATTGGGTGTGTTGGGGACACAAGAGACTCCTTGTTATTTGGTTGCAGGGTTCTTTGAGAGAGACCATCTTCATCCTACGCCTCCCACGGATTGATAAACCTTAGGTCATCCACTTGAGGGAAATTTGCTACTGTCCTACAAACCTCTGCACTTGGAGGCCCAACAATGTCTACAAGAAGAAGGTTGTGTAGTAGACATCAGAGTGCAACTCCGGCATGGTTACACGGGAAGTGCAACTACGCGCGTGTTTGTGCAACGTGTCGACCTTTGGAAAGGTAGCCATGGGCCTCCTTTTATAGGTTAAGGGGTCACCACAATGGCAAAATGGTAATTACATAGGGTGAATAGTGGCTACAATGCCAAATACCTAACTCTGACGAGTTAGGACAAACACATTAATGGCGTCATGATGTGTCGCGTTGATGGAGCTCCCCGGCAAGGGTTGTCTCTCCTTCTGTGCCATTCGCCCATCTACCTTTTATTCCTTTGAACGCCTCTAGGAGGGTGTCATTAAAGTCATGTCTTCTGGCACTAACGAGGACATGTACCTAGGGTAGGGTCTTTGGCCTGACCTAGACGCTCCACCCAAGGACACTGCCCCATAATCAAAGACATTCAAAGACCAATAGAAAGTACCGACTGGAATCACCTCGAAGTACAATCCAGTCGACAGAAGACTCCACTTGGATATCCCAATTCCACTCGACCACAGCTGGGTCACTCGACCATATGAAGAATCACTCGGAGTATAGAAGATCTAAAGTCGCCCCAGGATGGCAACGGTCAGGCGTTCACTCTGTAGTCTTAAAGATCATTTATGGCTGGCGTTACCAGTAACGCCCCTACCTTAACTCACATGGAACCCTGTGTAACTAAGGGTTGCGAGGGTCTTGGCGCACTCTATATAAGACACCCCCTCCTCGGGCACAAGGGTTCGCACCCCTTGTAACATCCACACATAATCCAGTCAACAAAGCCTCAGGGCACCGAGACGTAGAGCTATTACCTCCTCCGAGAGGGGCCTGAACTCGTAAACTTGCATATACAATCTCACCGTAGCTAGGACCTTGCCTCCTCCTACGTACCCCCTATTCTTACTGTTAGACTTACTCCCACGACAGTTGGCGCCCACCTTGGGGCAGGCGTCTAAGCGACTTTCGGTGAGGTCGCAAATTTCATTCTCCGTCAACATGGTTTCCGGCGGTGGTTTGGCGTTAGGCCGCAAGATCTGTCTTGGTGCGCTCATTTTCATCGCTAATGACTCCTCCTGGCTTCAAGAAGCTCCCCTCGACGTCGAGGCCTTCCCCGTCCGCGGGGCGATGCACTTCCGTGCGAGTGCTTGCGGCGTTCTTCTTGACAGTCACTGACCCACTATCGGGCGACTCTGGTGGCATCTTCGCTCCCCGTTGTTCGCCATCGCAAGCGGTCCGGCTGTTCGCAGCTCCAGCGATGGGTGAAGCATGCGGTGGCTCAGCAATTGGCCACCACTCAAGTTGCGGTGATTCAGCTTGATGAATCTCTTTACGATCTGTTCGATCTGCCGACTAGTCACTCGGATTCCCTTTCCGAGTGCGAGAGCAATGATCCAGCGACAGAAGTCCTCGTGGTCAACTCCCAGCACGGTCCACCTGGATTTCGCTGCAACATAGGCAACAACAGCGGCGACGGTGGTGCCGGCCCGTCACATGATCATGATGAGTACGTTCCCGAGGCCCTCACTATGGAGCAGAGGGAAGAGCTGCATTGTCGCAACGTCCAGGCGCTCCAGACCCCCATCATTGGGGAGACCTATGCGGCTTGGGCCTTGGAGGCTGCGCGCTTGGCCACCTTGGCTGAGTGTACACATTTGGAGAATATATAGAAGGCACTCAACGAGAATGCTCGTCAGCGGATCCCCGAATCCAGTCGACGTGCGTGACGGTTGTTTCCGACTAAAAATCAGGTATACCGTACTCTGATCCAAAATGTTGCAGCAGTAGCATGCATAGCAGAGTCAATTCAGCCGTCACGTTCAGAAGCTGGTAGAGGTTGGGAGCAGATCCGAGCACTGCTTAAAGCCGTGGGGGAACAGAATTCTGCTATCTCCCAGTCGCCTAACATAATTCATAGTAGGTCAGTGGTTGCAGACACAGTTCAGTCGGTACATAGTCCGAGGTCGCCCCGGCGTCGGGAAGATCGTGGTCCCCGCCAGGATCAGTACTTGGGGCGAGGCCACGGGCTGTATGATTGTCAGTTTTCCCGTGATGACCATCATCGAGTGCTTACGCCCCCTCCGAGGGGCGGGTCGTACACGCCCCGGCGATATGATGATAGGCACCCGTATGGTGACGAGCGGAGAGTCCTGGTCGAACCTAGAGAGCCAGGGTCCGACGCAAGGTCACTCCTTGTGCAAGGTTTTGTCAACAGAGGCCGAGCAAACAGAGAAGGGCAAGGGAGAGATCGCCCAACTAGAAATAGAGCATTTATTTCTGGCCCGAGTGTTTCAGTATGGCCATCCAATCAACTGAGATCCCTTCCTTCAGGTTGGCAGCGGGCATGAGTAAGTTCACAGGTGAATCAAAGCCAGACACCTGGCTGGAAGACTACCAAGTGGCTGTGCAGATTGGTGGAGGCAACGATGATGTTGCCATGAAGCACCTCCCCCTGATGCTTGAGGGCTCGGCCAGAGCCTGGTTGACTCAGTTGGCCCCTGGGAGTATTTTCTGCTGGGATGACTTGGCCCGAGTGTTCACCAGAACATTCGAAGGCACTTGCAAGCGACCTACTGGGCTAAATGAAGTGCAACACTTTGAGAGACTTCATCCAGAGATGGACTACCCTTCATCATATGGTGGAAAATGTGTCAGGTCACCAGGTGGGTTATGCCTTCAAGGAAAGCGTCCGGTAGAGAGAGCTTACACTGAAATTCTGTCGTTCCGGAGACATGAATCTGACCCGAATGATGGAAATAGCCACTCGGTACGCTAATGGTGAAGAGGAAGACCGACTCCACAATGGCAAAGGAAAAACAGTCGTCCAAGACTACGGGGCTGGAAATTCTAGTCAGAAGCAAAAACGTAAAGCTGAGCCTATAGGTCATGCGGAGGCTGCAGTCCTAAATGCAGGAGGAGGGAAGTTCAAAGGAAAACACAAACCACAGTGGAAACCCAAGAAGGTGAAAGATCAGTTGGGCCAGGATGTTCTGGATTTGCCGTGTTACATTCACACTAAGAAAGACGAAGAAGGTAACTTGATTAAACCTAAGCATACCACTCGGCAGTGCCGACTTCTGATTCAGAGTTTTTGAGAGAACCAGTCCAGTGAGAAAGAATCTGATAAAGAGGATGAAAAAGAGGAAGATGATAGTTACCCTCAGGTCAATGCTACCTTGGTGATTTTTGCCGACGTAGAAAGCAAAAGTCGACTGAAAGTCATTAACATGGAAGTGAATATGGTTGCTCCAGCAACTACGATGTACTTGAAGTGGTCGAAGACTCCCATTCCATTCGATCAATCGGATCACCCAGCCCACGTTGCTACTCCAGTTGCGGCAAGGGATGGTGGTTGACCCAGTAGTTGGGGGTGCCCAACTAACTAAAGTCCGTATGGATGGCGGAAGTGGGCTGAACATTTTGTATGCCGAGAGCCTTGAAGGGATGGGCATCCCGATGTCCAAACTCAGTGAGAGCAACATGCTGTTCAACGGCGTCATTACTGGAAAAATGGCAAAGTCACTCGGGCAGGTTACTCTTGATGTGGTTTTCGGTGATTCCAAGAATTACCGCAAGGAAAAGTTGACATTTGAGGTGGTGGATTTCCACAGTGCTTATCATGCCATTCTGGGCAGGCCCGCATATGCTCGTTTCATGGCTCAACCATGTTACGTATATCTAAAGTTGAAGATGGCCGGTCCCAAAGGTGTGATCACAGTCATAGGAAACAGACAGAGAGCAGAAGAGTGCCTTCAGAAAGGCTGCAAGATTGCAGATGAGCAGATGGCAGCTGTGGAGATGCAGGAATACCAGAAAACTGCAGATTCAAGTAATTTGCTGCGGTCCAAGAAGCCTGCTTCATAGTCTGCATTTCAATCAGCGGGAGAAACCAAACCTGTTCATATCCACCCGGAAGACCACAATGCAGCTCCGACTCACATATCAACGACACTCAACAGCAAATAGGAAGCCGCGCTCATCCAGTTCCTCCGTCAGAACTGGGACATCTTTGCATGGAAACCTTCTGACATGCCGGCTGTACCCAGGGGGCTGGCTGAGCACCATTTGCATGTCGACCCAAAAGCAAAACCAGGAATGAACATCTTCGACGGTCCGGCGTGGAAAAGAGAAAGGTGATTGGCGAGGAGGTGGCTTGGCTCTTGGCAGCTAAGTTCATCAGCGAGATTTACCACTCCGAGTGGCTCGCCAATGTCATCATGGTCCCTAAGAAAGTTGATTCGCTTTGTATGTGTATTGACTTCAACCATAACAATTGGGCCTGCCTAAAAGATCATTTTCCTCTCCCCTGCATCGATCAGATCGTTAACTCGACGGCAGGGTGTGAGCGTTTACCCTTATAGGATGCATATTCCGGGTACCATCAGATCCGTCTGTATGGACCTAATGAAATAAAAATAGCCTTTATCACCCCATTCGGGTGTTTTTTCTATGTTACCATGCCTTTTGGTCTAAAGAATGTTGGAGCCACATTCATGTGCATGATACAGAAGTGCCTGCTCACTCAAGTCAATCGGAACGTGGAAGCATACATGGATGATATCATGGTCAAGTCACACAAAAGTTCCGACCTGCTGACTGACCTTGTTGAAACCTTTGCCAACCTAAGAAGATATGACATCAAGCTTAATCCATCCAAGTTCACATTCGGAGTCCTAGGAGGGAAGTTGCTTGGTTTTCTTGTTTCCGAACGAGGAATCGATGCAAACCCAGAAAAGATTGGAGCAATCGTCCGAATGAAACGCCTGTGCGTGTGCATGATGTTCAAAAGCTTACGGGTTGTTTGGCTGCACTAAGTCGATTCATTTCTTGCCTCGGTGAAAAGGCATTGCCTCTTTACCGACTGATGAAAAAGTCTGATACATTCGAGTGGACTCCTAAAGCTGAAGCAGTGTTTGTAGAGCTCAAAGCCCTGCTTTCCACCCAACCAGTGCTTGCTGCTCCAGTCAGCAAAGAGCCTCTGTTGTTATATATTGCATCCACTAAACAGGTTTTCAGCACAGTGCTCACGGTCGAGCGGGAGGAAGAAGGCAAAGCCTATAAAGTTCAACGCCCTGTGTATTACATTTCTGAAGTTTTGACACCGTCCAAGCAAAGGTATCCGCATTACCAGAATCTTGTCTATGGAATCTATCTGGCCACGAAGAAAGTTGCACATTACTTCGCAGATCACTCGGTTTCAGTCGCCGGTGATGCTCCATTGTCAGAGATTTTGAATAATCGAGACGCGACTGGTCAAATGGCCAAGTGGGCGATTGAACTCCTTCCTCTTGATATCAAGTTCGAAGCAAAGAAGGCAATTAAATCTCAGGAAATTGCAAATTTCATGGCCGAGTGGATTGAGCGACAGCAACCGACTCCAGTTCACTCAGAGCATTGGACCATGTTCTTTGACGGATCTAAGATGTTGAATGGTTTCGGATCCAGAGTGGTCTTGGTGTCCCCAAGAGGCGACAAACTTAGATACGTTCTCTAGATTCACTTTGATTCCTCTAATAACGAAGCTAAATATAAGGCACTTTTATATGAGTTGTGTATGGCCATCTCACTCGGCGTCCGTCGCCTGATGGTTTACGGCGACTCGGATTTGGTAGTAAATCAAGTGATGAAGGAGTGGGATATCAGGATCCCTGCCATGACAGGATACTGCAATGCAGTGAGAAAGTTGGAAAAGAAGTTTGAAGGGTTAGAGCTTCACCACATACCTAGACACTCAAGAATCAGCCTGCTGCTGATCTGGCGAAAATAGGTTCCACTTGGAAGCCTATTCCCAGTAATGTGTTCTTGGAGCATCTCCACACCCCGTCAGTTCAAGAAGATCCCTTTACAAAGGAGCCCCCACAATCGATAAGTTCCACCAACCCGACTAAAGTTGAAGTTCCAGTAGTGGCCGACCTAATTATGGAGGTTTTGGTAACCATCCCCGACTAGACAGTGCCATTGCAAATCTTCTCAGGAGAGAGCTCCTAGAAGATGAGGATGAGGCTCATCAGATCATGCGCAGATTGAAAGCCTTCACATTCATAGGCGATCAACTTTTTAGAGAAAATGTAACTGGTGTTGCCCAGCGGTGCATCACTCTAGAAGAGGATCGACTGATCCTAAATGAGATCCACTCGGGGACCTGTGGTCGCCGTGCGTCCTCACAGACTATCGTGGCCAAATCATACCAAACAGGATTCTACTGGTCGCGGGCAAACGAAATGGCTAAAGAGATAGTTGAGAAATGTGAAGGTTGCTAGTTTTACTCAACATGTCCCACAAGCCCGCGTCAGCTTTGAAGACTATTCGACTCATTTGGCCATTTGCTATTTGGGGACTCGACATGGTTGTGCCTTTGAGGACTGGCAGAAGCGGCTCCACCCATCTACTTGTGGCAGTCGATGAGTTCACTAAGTGGATTGAGGCCAAACCCATCAAGAACCTCGACTCAAGCACAGCCATCACTTTCATCAGAGAGTTAATATTTAGATATGGAGTTCTGCACAACATCATCACTCATAATGGTTCAAACTTGATTACGATGAATCCAGAGCTTTCTATGCTTCCCAAGGCACTCGAGTCGACTACGCATCCGTTGCACACCCGCAGTCGAATAGGCAAGCCGAAAGAGCAAATGGTTTGATCCTACAAGGGCTAAAACCCCGATTGATGCGCGACCTCAAGCATGCAGCGAGCGCTTGGGTGACTGAGTTACCTTCCGTTTTGTGGGGTTTGAGGACAACTCCCAACCGGTCGATTGGTTGAACTCCTTTCTTCATGGTATACGGAGCCGAAGCAGTGCTTCCAAGCGACTTGCTCCACAATGCGTCCCGAGTGGAACTCTTCTCCAAAGTTGAAGTCGAGCAAGCATGTCAAGACGATGTTGATCTTCTAAAAGAGGAGAGGGAGATGGTTGTGATGCGGTCGACCATCTATCAGCAAGATCTTTGTCGATTCCACGCGCGAAACATTAGGGGTCGTGTGTTTCAGGAAGGAGACCTTGTGCTCCAAGTGGACCAGCAACAGTCGCACAAGCTCTCCCCTTCCTGGGAAGGCCCCTTCATCATCACTAAGGTGCTTCACAATGGAGCTTATTGATACGTCTCCAACGTATATATAATTTTTTATTGTTCCATGCTATTATATTACCCGTTTTGGATGTTTATGGGCTTTACTTTACACTTTTATATCATTTTTGGGACTAACCTACTAACCGGAGGCCCAGCCCGAATTGCTGTTTTTTTACCTATTTCAGTGTTTCGAAGAAAAGGAATATCAAACGGAGTCCAAACAGAATGAAACCTTCGGGAGCGATCTTTTTGGAACAAACGCAATCCAGGAGACTTGGAGTGGACGTCAAGAAGCAGCCGAGGCGGCCACGAGGGTGCAAGGCCCACACTAGGGGGGTGGGTGCACCCCCGCCCTCGTGGGCCCCTCGTGGCTCCCCTGACCGACTTCCTTCGCCTATATATATCTACATACACTAAAAACATCCAGGAGCACCACGAAACCCTATTTCCACCGCCGCAACCTTCTGTATCCGCGAGATCCCAACTTGGGGCCTTTTCCGGCGCTCCGTCGAAGCAGGAATCGATCATGGAGGGTTTGTACATCAACACCATAGCCTCTCCGATGAGTTGTGAGTAGTTTACCACAGACCTTCAGGTCCATAGTTATTAGCTAGATGGCTTCTTCTCTCTCTTTGAATCTCAATACAATGTTCTCCTCGATCTTCCTGGAGATCTATTCGATGTAACTCTTTTTGCGGTGTGTTTGTCGAGATCCTATGAATTGTAGGTTTATGATCAAGTTTATCTATAAGAAATATTTGAATCTCCTCTGAATTCTTTTATGTATGATTGGTTATCTTTGCAAGTCACTTCAAATTATCAGTTTGGTTTGGCCTACTAGATTGATCTTTCTTGCAATAGGAGAAGTGCTTAGCTTTGGGTCCAATCTTGAGGTGTCCTTTCCCAGTGACAGTAGGGGCAGCAAGGCACGTATTGTATTGTTGCCATCGAGGATAAAAAGATGGGGTTTATACCATATTGCTTGAGTTTATCCCTCTACATCATGTCATCTTGCTTAATGCGTTACTCTGTTCTTATGAACTTAATACTCTAGATGCATGCTGGATAGCGGTCGATGTGTAGAGTAATATAGTAGATGCAGGCATGAGTCGGTCTACTTATCGCAGACGTGATGCCTATATACATGATCAGGCCTAGATATTCTCATAACTATGCACTTTTCTATCAATTGCTCGACATTGTTCACCCACCGTAATACTTATGCTATCTTGAGAGAAGCCACTAGTGAAACCTATGGGCCCTGGGTCTGTTTTCTATCATATAAGTCTCCAATCTACTTTACTTTGCAATCTTTACTTTCCAATCTATGTCATAAAAATACCAAAAATATTTATCTTATCTTATTATCTCTATCAGATCTCACTTTCGCAAGTGGCCGTGAAGGGATTGACAACCCCTTTATCGCGTTGGTTGCGAGGTTCTTGTTTATTTGTGTAGGTACGAGGGACTTGCATGGAGCCTCCTACTGGATTGATACCTTGGTTCTAAAAAACTGAGCGAAATACTTACGCTACTTTGCTGCATCACCATTTCCTCTTCAAGGGAAAACCAACACAGTGCTCAAGAGGTAGCAAGAAGGATTTCTGGCGCCGTTGCCGGGGAGGTCTTCGCTCAAGTCAAGATATACCAAGTACCCATCACAAACTCATCTCCCTTGCATTACATTATTTGTCATTTGCCTCTCGTTTTCCTCTCCCCCACTTCACCCTTGCCGTTTTATTCGCCCTCTCTTTCCCGTTCACCTCTTTTTTGCTTGCCTTTTTGTGTGCTTGTGTATTGGATTGCTAGTCACGATGGCAAGATAATACTAAACTGTGTGAATTTTCCAATACCAATAATAATGATTTCCTTAGCACTCTGATTGCTCCTCTTAATGATGCTGAATCTTGTGAAATCAATGCTGCTTTGTTGAATCTTGTTATGAAAGATCAATTCTCCGGCCTTCCTAGTGAAGATGCCCCTACTCATCTAAACTACTTTGTTGATTTGTGTGATATGCAAAAGAAGAAAGACATGGATAATGATATTGTTAAATTGAAGCTATTTCCGTTTTCGCTTAGAGATCGTGCTAAAACTTGGTTTTCATCTTTGCCTAAAAATAGTATTGATTCATGGAATAAGTGCAAAGATGCTTTTATCTCTAAGTATTTTCCTCCCGCTAAGATCATCTCTCTTAGAAACAAAATTATGAATTTTAAGCAATGAGAATGAGCATGTTGCCCAATCTTGGGAGAGGATGAAATTAATGATACGTAATTGCCCTACACATGGTTTGATTTATGGATGATCATACAAAAAATTTATGCCGGATTGAAATTTTCTTCTAGAAATCTTTTAGATTCGGCCGCGGGAGGAACTTTTATGGAAATCACTTTAGGAGAAGCTACTAAACTCTTAGATCATATTATGGTTAATTATTCTCAATGGCACACCGAAAGATCTACTAGTAAAAAAGTACATGCGATAGAAGAGATTAATGTTTTGAGTGGAAAGATGGATGAACTTATGAAATTGTTTGCTACTAAGAGTGCTCCTATTGATCCTAATGATATTCCATTGTCTACTTTGATTGAGAATAATAATGAATCTATGGATGTGAATTTTGTTGGTAGGAATAATTTTGGTAACAACGCGTATAGAGGAAACTTTAATCCTAGGTCGTTTCCTAGTTATTCCTCTAATAATTATGGTAATTCCTACAACGACTCTTATGGAAATTTTAATAAGATGCCCTCTGATTTTGAGAATAGTGTTAAAGAATTTATGATCTCTCAAAAGAATTTTAATGCTTTGCTTGAAGAAAAATTGCTTAAAATTGATGAATTGGCTAGGAACGTGGATAAAATTTCTCTTGATGTTGATTCTTTGAAACTTAGATCTATTCCACCTAAGCATGATATCAATGAGTCTCTCGAATCCATGAGAATTTCCATTGATGAGTGCAAAGAAAGAACCGCTAGGATGCGTGCTAAGAAAGATTGCTTTGTAAAAGCATGTTCTTCTACTTTCCATGATAATAATGATGAAGATCTAAAAGTGATTGATGTGTCCCCTTTAAATCTTTGTTTTGCAATATGAATCTTGATAATGATGGGACTGGAGATAAGTCAACTTTAGTTAAAATGCGTCCCAATGATTCGGAGTTTTTAGATCTTGATGCTAAAATTGGTAAAAGTGGGATTGGGGAGGTCAAAACTTTACATAGCAATGAACCCACTATTTTGGATTTAAAGGAATTTAATTATGATAATTGTTCTTTAATAGATTGTATTTCCTTGTTGCAATCCGTGTTGAATTCTCCTCATGCTTATAGCCAAAATAAAGATTTTACTAAACATATCGTTGATGCTTTGATGCAATCTTATGAAGGAAAACTTGAATTACAAGTTTCTATCCCTAGAAAACTTTATGACGAGTGGGAAACTACTATTAAAATTAAAATTAAAGATCATGAATGCTATGCTTTGTGTGATTTGGGTGCTAGTGTTTCAACGATTCCAAAAACTTTATGTGATGTGCTAGGTTTCCGTGAATTTGATGATTGCTCTTTAAACTTGCACCTTGCGGATTCCACTATTAAGAAACCTATGGGAAGGATTAATGATGTTCTTATTTTTGCAAATAGGAATTATGTGCCCGTAAATTTATCGTTCTTGATATAGATTGCAATATTTCATGTCCTATTATTCTTGGTAGACCTTTCCTTAGAACGATTGGTGCAATTATTGATAAGAAGGAAGAAAATATTAGATTCCAATTTCCATTAAGGAAAGGCATGGAACACTTTTCTATAAATAAATTACCTTATGAATCTACTATGAGAGCCACTTATGAATTGAATACCAAAGATGGCAATACTTAGATCTATTCTCGCTGTTATGCCTAGCTAGGGGCGTTAAACGATAGGGCTTGTTGGGAGGCAACCCAATTTTATTTTTGTTCCTTGATTTTTGTTCCTGTTTAGTAATAAATAATTCATCTAGACTCTGTTTAGATGTGGTTTTAGGTTTTAATTAGTGTTTGTGCCAAGTAGAACCTATAGGATCATCTTGGGTGAAAGTTAATTTGATCTTGCTGAAAAACAGAAACTTTTGCACTCATGAGAATAATTTAAATAAATCGCGGAAACGTGATTTTTAGTTGATTCTTTTTGAAGTAGATCAATAGACAAATTGACTAGGACTTCCTATTTTGGTAGGATTTTTGGAGTTCCATAAGTATTCAAAAGTTACAGATTGCTACAGACTGTTCTGTTTTTGACAGATTCTGTTTTTCGTGTGTTGTTTGCTTATTTTGATGAATCTATGGCTAGTATCGTGGGGTATGAACCATAGAGAAGTTGGAATACAGTAGGTTTAACACCAATATAAATAAATAATGAGTTCATTACAGTACCTTAAGTGGTGGTTTTTCTTTCTTGCACTAACGGAGCTCATGAGATTTCCTGTTGAGTTTTGTGTTGTGAAGTTTTCAAGTTTTGGGTAAAGATTAGATGGACTATGGAATAAGGAGTGGCAAAAGCCTAAGCTTGGGTGTTTCCATGGCACCCAAAGATAATTCAAGGACAACCAAAAGCCTAAGCTTGGGGATTCCCCGGAAGGCATCCCCTCTTTCGTCTTCGTCTATCGGTAACTTTACTTGGAGCTGTATTTTTATTCACCACATGATATGTGTTTTGCTTGGAGCGTCTTGTATAATATGATTCTTTGCTTTTTACTTTACCACAATCATACTTGCTGTACAAACCTTTTGGGAGAGACACACGTGATTTGGAATTTATTATAATACTCTATGTGCTTCGCTTATATCTTTTGAGCTAGACAGCTTTGCTCTATGTGCTTCACTATCTTTTAGAGCACGGCGGTGTTTTTATTTTGTAGAAATTATTGATCTCTCATGCTTCACTTATATTATTTTGGGATTATTTTAGAACAACATGGTATTTGCTATGGTTATAGAATTGTTCCTAGAATGATGGGCCTCCAAGTTGGGTATAATAAAAACTATCATAGAAAGTGCATTGGATACTATGATCAACTTGATGCTTGATAATTGTTTTGAGATATAAAGGTGGTAATGTTAGAGTCATGCTAGTTGGGTAATTATGGAATTGATAAATACTTGTGTTGAAGTTGGCAAGTCCCATATCATGCATGTATGGTTAAAGTTGTGTAACAAATTTGTTGCATGGGGTGCTCTTTTGATTGATTTCCTTATGAGTGGAGGTCGGGGGCGCGTGATGGTTAACTCCTACCAATTCCCCCTTAGGAGCATGCGTAGTAGTACTTTTCTTCGAGGGCTAATAAAACTTTTGAAATAAGTATATGAGTTCTTTATGACTAACGTGAGTCCATGGATTATATGCACTCTTACCCTTCCATCATTGCTAGCCTCTATGGTACCGTGCATTGCCCTTTCTCATCTTGTGAGTTGGCGCAAACTTCGCCGGTGCATCCAAACCCTGTGATACGATACGCTCTATCACACATAAACCTCCTTGTATCTTCCTCAAAACAGCCATCATACCTACCTATTATGGCATTTCCATAGCCATTCCGAGATATATTGCCATGCAACTTTCCACCGTTCCATTTATTATGACATGTTTTATCATTGTCATATTGCTTTTGCATGATCATATAGTTGACATCGTATTTGTGGCAAAGCTGGCATGCATAATTTTTCATACATGTCACTTTTGACTCATTGCATGTCCCTGTACACCGCCGGAGGCATTCATATAGAGTCATATCTTGTTCTAGTATCGAGTTGTAATCCATGAGTTGTAAATAAATATAAGTGTGATAATCATCATTATTAGAGCATTGTCCCTTAATAAAAAACGAAAGGCCAAAACAAAGAAAGGCCAAATAAAAAAGAAAGGCCCAAAAAAAGGGGGACAATGTTACTATCCTTCTCCACACTTGTGCTTCAAAGTAGTACCATGATCTTTATGATAGAGAGACTCTTATTTTGTCACTTTCATATACTAGTGGGAATTTTTCATTATAGAACTTGGCTTGTATATTCCAACAATGGGCGTCCTCAAAATGCCCTAGGTCTTCTTGAGCAAGCAAGTTGGATGCACACCCACTTAGTTTCTTTTGTTGAGCTTTCATACATTTATAGCTCTAGTGCATCCATTGCATGGCAATCCCTACTCCTCATGTTGACATCAATTGATGGGCATCTCCATAGCCTGTTGATTAGCCTCGTCAATGTGAGACTTTCTCCTTTTTTGTCTTCTCCACACAACCTCCATCATCATATTCTATTCCACCCACAGTGCTATATCCATGGCTCACGCTCATGTATTGCGTGAGAGTTGAAAAAAGCTGAAGCGCGTTAAAAAGTATGAACCAATTGCTTGGCAGAAACCGGGGTTGTGCATGATGGGAGTATTTTGTGTAACGAAAATGAAACATAGCCTAACTATATGATTTCGTAGGGATAAACTTTCTTTAGCCATCTTATTTTGAGAAGACATGATTGCTTTGTTAGTATGCTTGAAGTACTACTAATCTTATGTCAATATGAACTTTTATTTTGAATCATATGGATCTGAACATTCATGCCACAATAAAGAAAATTACATTGAGAAATATGCTAGGTAGCATCCCACATCAAAAATTTTGTTTTTATCATTCACCTACTCGAGGACGAGCAGGAATTAAGCTTGGGGATGCTTGATACGTCTCCAACGTATCTATAATTTTTTATTGTTCCATGCTATTATATTACCCGTTTTGGATGTTTATGGGCTTTACTTTACACTTTTATATCATTTTTGGGCCTAACCTACTAACCGGAGGCCCAGCCCGAATTGTTGTTTTTTTTTCCTATTTCAATGTTTCGAAGAAAAGGAATATCAAACGGAGTCCAAACGGAATGAAACCTTCAGGAGCGATCTTTTTGGAACAAACGCAATCCAGGAGACTTGGAGTGGACGTCAAGAAGCAGCCAAGGCGGCCACGAGGGTGCAAGGCGCGCCCCCACCCTCGTGGCCCCTCGTGGCTCCCCTGACCGACTTCCTTTGCCTATATATAGCTACGTACCCTGAAAACATCCAGGAGCACCATGAAACCCTATTTCCACCGCCGCAACCTTCTGTATCCGCGAGATCCCATCTTGGGGCCTTTTCCGGCGCTCCGCCGGAGGGGGAATCGATCACAGAGGGCTTCTACATCAACACCATAGCCTCTCCAATGAGTTGTGAGTAGTTTACCACAGACCTTCGGGTCCATAGTTATTAGATAGATGGCTTCTTCTCTCTCTTTGAATCTCAATACAATGTTCTCCTCGATCTTCTTGGAGATCTATTCGATGTAACTCTTTTTGCGGTGTGTTAGTCGAGATCCGATGAATTGTGGGTTTATGATCAAGTTTATCTATGAGAAATATTGAATCTCCTCTGAGTTCTTTTATGTATGATTGGTTATCTTTGCAAGTCTCTTCGAATTATCAGTTTGGTTTGGCCTACTAGATTGATCTTTCTTGCAATGGGAGAAATGCTTAGCTTTGGGTTCAATCTTGTGGTGTCCTTTCCCAGTGACAGCAGAGGCAGCAAGGCACGTATTGTATTGTTTCCATCGAGGATAAAAAGATGGGGTTTATATCATATTGCTTGAGTTTATCCCTCTACATCATGTCATCTTGCTTAATGCTTTACTCTGTTCTTATGAACTTAATACTCTAGATGCATGCTAGATAGCAGTCGATGTGTGGAGTAATAGTAGTAGATGCAGGCATGAGTCGGTCTACTTGTCGCAGACGTGATGCCTATATAGATGATCATGCCTATATATTCTCATAACTATGCACTTTTCTATCAATTGCTCGACATTGTTCACCCACCGCAATACTTATGCTATCTTGAGAAAAGCCACTAGTGAAACCTATGGCCCCCAGGTCTATTTTCTATCATATAAGTCTCCAATCTACTTTACTTTGCAATCTTTACTTTCCAATCTATATCATAAAAATACCAAAAATATTTATCTTATCTTATTATCTCTATCAGATCTCACTTTCGCAAGTGGCCATGAAGGGATTGACAACCCCTTTATCGCGTTGGTTGCGAGGTTCTTGTTTGTTTGTGTTGGTACGAGGAACTTGCGTGGAGCCTCCTACTGGATTGATACCTTGGTTCTCAAAAACTGAGGGAAATACTTACGCTACTTTGCTGCATCACCCTTTCTTTTCAAGGGAAATCCAACGCAGTGCTCAAGAGGTAGGACTTATCACCTCTACAACATTCCCAAGAAGAAGGATGAGTCGCGCTCCTGGAACGCAGATCTGCTCCGCTGCTTTTATACCTAAAACACTCGGATCATCGAGATGTAATTAGTAAGAAGTACTTTTCAGATTGTTTATCAAATACATGATTTCTGCAGTCACAAATTTATTTTTTCGCATATACTTGTGTTCAAATCCCCCAGTGGGTGGCTTAGCCGCGAACCCAATTCGCCTAAATTTCAAAAACACTCCGAGTGAAGAGCAATCCTCTCACTCGGGGGCTTAGCTACGACCCCGTACTCGCCTAAGTTAAAAACACTCCGAGTGAAGAGCAATCGTCTCACTCGGGGGCTTAGCAGCGAACCCGATTCGCCTAAGTTCAAAAAACACTCTGAGTGAAGAACAATCCTCTCACTCGGGGGCTTAGCCACGATCCCGTACTCGCCTAAGTTTCTGAAAACACTCCGAGTGAAGAGAAATTCACTCAGTCAGAGGCTTAGCTGTGACCCCGTACTCGCCTAAGTTAAAAAACACTACGAGTGAAGAGCAATCCTCTCACTAGGGAACTTAGCTGCGACCCCATACTTGCCTAAGTCAAAAAACACTCCGAGTGAAGAGCAATCCACTCACTCGGAAGCTTAGCTGCGACCCCGTACTCTCCTAAGTTCAAAAATGCTCCGAGTGAAGAGCAATCCTCTCACTCAGGGGATTAGCTGTGACGCCGTACTCGCCTAAGTTAAAAACACTCTGAGTGAAGAGCAATCCTCTCACTTGGTGGCTTAGTTGTGACCCCGTACTCGCCTAAGTTAAAAACATTTCGAGTGAATAGCAATCCTCTCACTCGAGGGATTAGCTACAACCCCGTACTTGCCTAAGTTAAAAACACTCCGAGTGAAGAGCAATCCTCTCACTAGGGGGCTTAGCTGCGACCCCGTACTCGACTAAGTTAAAAAACACTCCGGGTGAAGAGAAATCCTCTCACTCGGGGGCTTAGCTGTGACCCCGTACTCGCCTAAGTTAAAAACACTCCTAGTGAAGAGCAATCCTCCCACTCGGGGGCTTAGCTGTGACCCCGTACTTGCCTAAGTTAAAAACATTCCGAGTGAAGAGCAATCCTCTCACTCGGAGGCTTAGTTGCGATTCCGTACTCGCCTAAGTTAAAAACACTCCAAGGTGCACTCTGAGCTGCACCACAAGTACAGCGTCTGGATGCACTCTGAGCTGCGCCACAAGTACAATGCCTGGATGCACTCTGAGCTGCACCATAAGTACAATGTCTAAACGCACTCTTACTTGCGCCACAAGTACAATGTCGACTCCAAGTGTAGAGCAACCCTTTCATTGGGAGAAACAGTTGCGATCCCAGATTCACTCAAACCAGGAAAATCCAAAGAAAAGTGAAAACGAGGCAACAATGTTCAAATAAAACAACCAAGTTCAGATAAATCCAGCAAATTTCAACTGCACAAGCAAAAGTATTCGAGCATCAGGCTCGAAGGAGTTTTAACGGTTACAAAATCACTCGGCATTCTGAGGCAAATAGATCCATGTTATCAAGTTTTTCATTCGTCTGGAGGAGGACTGGCTGGCTCGACAAACGCGTCTAAGTCGATACCATCTGCAATGCGAGTGGCCGCTTCGATGAAGGTCTCCATGAAGGATTGGAATTGGTGCTTCTTGGTGTTGTCCACCTGCAGAGCCTTCAGTGTTTCCTCCTTGACATCCCTACAGTGAACGTAGACGAGTGATAAAGCAACATCAGCACCACAGCGCGTGGCTAACTTCTTCCACGCCTCCACTCAGTCAGGGATGCTGTTACTTCGAGTCATCAGTGACTCGAGGTCATTCTGAAGCACAACCTCTGGCCAGAGCTCCTTGTTGACCTGAGACATTGCAACTTTCAGTCGGGCGATATAGTCCAAGACGCTAGCAAGTCAAGCTTCCAGTCGCAGCACGTTCATGGCAGCTTCATCTTTGATAGGGAGTTGATGGGATCCCGTCCAGTCTTGATCCGCCAGGTTTCCTCCTCAAAGTTCTGACAGAATTCTACAAGCACAGAGAGACAGTGAATTGACAACAATATGGCAGGAAAGTTTTTGCAATCAGTCGGATAAAAGGGAATACCTTCAAGCATAAGGAACATCTTCATGGCGAGACCACCCAGATAAGTGATGACCCGCAAGTATACGGGATAGCTGTAGCCTCTTTAGATAAGTAAAAGTGTCGAACCCAATGAGGAGCTAAAGGTAGAACAAATACTCTCTCAAGTCCTATCGGCCACTAATACGACTCTACGCACCATTGACGTTCGCTTTACCTAGAACAAGTATGAAACTAGAAGTACTTTGTAGGTGTGATAGGATAGGTTTGCAAGATAATAAAGAGCACGTAAATAAAAACTAGGGGTTGTTTAGATAAAGAAGCAATAAAGTAAATATAGCAAGTGTGGAAAAGTGGTGGTAGGAGTTGTGAAATCGTCCCTAAGAAATTGACTACGTTACTAGACCGGTAATCACTATTGCAGTTCTATTTGAGGGAGAGGCCTAAGCTAACATACTTTCTCTTCTTGGATCATATGCACTTAGATTGGAACTCTAGCAAGCATTCGCAACTACTAAATATCATTAAGGTAAAACCCAACCATAGCATTAAAGTATCAAGTCCCCTTTATCCCATACGCAAACAACCTACTTACTCGGGTTTGTGCTTCTGTCACTCACGCCACCCACCATAAGCAAATCATGAACATATTGCAAACCCTACAGCGGGAATCCCTCACGCTTGCGCGACACGGAGGGCACAATAGGACAGCACTGATACATCTCCAACGTATCTACTTTTCCAAACACTTTTGCCCTTTTTTTGAACTCTAACTTGCATGATTTGAATGAAACTAACCCGAACTGATGCTATTTTCAGCAGAGCTGCCATTATGTTGTTTTATGTGTAGAAAACAAAAGTTCTCGGAATGTCCTGAAAATCCACGGAGGCACTTTTTGGAAAATATAAAAAATACGGGCGAAACAATCAAGACCAGGGGGCCCACACCCTGTCCACGAGGGTGGGGGCGCGCCACCCTGTCTCGTTGGCCCCCTAAGGCTCCGCCGACCTCAACTCTAACTCCATATATTCTGTCTCACGGAGAAAAAATCAGAGAGAAAGTTTCATCGCGTTTTACGATATGGAGCCGCCGTCAAGCCCTAATCTCTCTCGAGAGGGCTGATCTGGAGTCCGTTCAGGGCTCCGGAGAGGGGGATTCATCACCGTCGTCATCATCAACCATCCTCCATCACCAGTTTCATGATGTTCACCGCCGTACGTGAGTAATTCCATCGTAGGCTTGCTGGACGGTGATGGGTTGGATGAGATTTATCATGTAATCAAGTTAGTTTTGTTAGGGTTTGATCCCTAGTATCCACTATGTTCTGAGATTGATGTTGCTATGGCTTTGCTATGCTTAATGCTTGTCACTAGGGCCTGAGTGCCATGATTTCAGATCTAAACCTATTTTGTTTTCATGAATATATGTGTGTTCTTGATCCTATCTTGCAAGTCTATAGTCACCTATTATGTGTTATGATCCGACAACCCCGAAGTGACAATAATCGGGATACTTCTCGGTGATGACCGTAGTTTGAGGAGTTCATGTATTCACTATGTGCTAATGCTTTGTTCCGGTTCTCTATTAAAAGGACGCCTTAATATCCCTTAGTTTCCGTTAAGACCCCGCTGCCACGGGAGGGTAGGACAAAAGATGTCATGCAAGTTCTTTTCCATAAGCACGTATGACTATATATGGAATACATGCCTACATTACATTGATGAATTGGAGCTAGTTTTGTGTCACCCTATGTTATAGCTATTACATGAGGAATCGCATCCGACATAATTATCCATCATTGATCCAATGCCTACGAGCTTTTCACATATTGTGCTTCGCTTATTTACTTCTTCGTTGTTATTGTTACAATCGCTACAAAGCCCAAAAAAATATTATCTTTACTTTTGCCACTGTTACCTTTATTATCATACCTCTTTGCTACTAAATACTTTGCTGCAAATACTAAGTTATCCAGGTGTGGTTGAATTGACAACTCAACTGCTAATACTCAATAATATTCTTTGGCTCCCCTTGTGTCGAATCAATAAATTTGGGTTGAATACTTTACCCTCGAAAGCTGTTGCGATCCCCTACACTTGTGGGTTATCAAGACTAATTTCTGGCGCTGTTTGGCGGGGAGCATAGCTCTATTCTCTGAGTCACTTGGGATTTATATCTATTGATCACTATGAGAAACTTGAAAGACGAAAGAACCAAGTTTTTGCCCTCAACTACGGGGGAAGGTAAGAGAACTGCCATCTAGCTCTGCACTAGATTCTCCTTCTGTTATTAGTAAGCTTGCGACGCCTAAACCTGCTACTACTATGAATTCTGATATGTCGCATGTTGATGATGCCACTTCTCCTATGCATGATACTTATGATGAAACTACTTCTGTGCGTGATACTACTTTGCCATTAGGTAAATTTCTTGATGAACAACTTGCTAGGGCTAGTGAGAATGAAATTATTGAAGATGCTATTATTGATGATAGTGATGATGAAAGTTCCCCCAATGATTATGAATTACCTATTGTTCCCGAAGGTTATGTTATGGAAGAGGCAGTTGCTAGAGCTATCTTTGCTTGTAAAGATAGATATGATCTTAAAAAGTTATTAGCTAAATGGAAGCAGCAGTCTCTTAATGCTAGAATGAAACCTGACCCTGCTTTTGCTACTTCACCTATCTGTGTTACTGATAAGGATTATGAATTCTCTGTTGATCCTGAGATTATTACTTTGGTTGAATCTGATCCTTTTTATGGCCTTGAATCTGAAACTGTTGTGGCACATCTTGCCAAGTTGAATGATATAGCCACCCTGTTTACTAATAATGAGAAGTCTCACTATTATTATATCCTTAAGATATTTCCGTTCTCATTAAAGGGTGATGCTAATACTTGGTTTAATTATCTTTCTCCTGGTTGTGTGCGTATTCCCCAGGATATGATTTATTACTTCCCTGCTAAATGTTTCCCTGCTCATAAGAAACAAGCTACCTTGCGGGAAATATATTTTTTGTGCATATCGAAGAAGAGAGTCTCCCACAAGCTTGGGGGAGGCTTCTCCGATTACTTAATGCTTTTCCTGATCATCCTCTTAAGAAAAATTAAATACTTGATATCTTTTATAATGGACTAACCGATGCTTCCAAGGACTACTTGGATAGTTGTGCTGGTTGTGTTTCCAGGGAAAGAACAGTCGATGAAGCTGAATTACTATTGAATAATATTTTGACTAATGAAAATAATTGGACTCTTCCTGAGCCGATTCCTGAGGCAATTCCTGAACCAATTGAGCCAACCCCTGAGCCTATTCCTAAACCCACTCCGAAGAAGAGAGGTGTTTTATTTCTCAGTCCTAAATATATGCAAGAGGTAAAGAAATCAATGAAAGAAAAAGGTATTAAAGCTGAAGATGTTAAGAATTTACCACCTATTGAAGAAAGACTTGGTCTTAATATACCGCCTGTTGAAGAACCACATTGTCTTGATAACCCGATACAGGTAGTAAAGGTAAATTCTCTCTATAGATATGATAAAGTTGAAATCCCCTCTACTACATTTCATAGCCCATGCTTAGATGAATTTGATGACTTTATGGCTAGACAAGAAAGTTTTAATGCTTATGTTGGTAGAGAGTTAAAGAATAATGCTTTCGAGATAGGACGCGTGAGCGATTATATGGCTAGAGTTAAAGGTGAACTTAAACTCATTAGCAAATATGCTTCTATGGTTGCTACTCAAGCTGAGCAAGTACTTAAAGCTCAAAATGATTTACTTGACGAATTAAACATTAAACCTGACTTTGCTGTTAGAGTGGCTACTAGAACTAGTAGAATGACTCAGGAACCTTTGTATCCTGAAGGCCACCCTAACAGAATCGAGCAAGATTCTCAGAGAAATAATTTAGAGGCACCTAGTTCTTCTAAAAAGAAGAAAAAGAAAAATGATAGGACTTTGCATGCTTCTAGTGAACCTACTGTAGACACACTTGAGAATCCCAATGATATTTCTATCTCGATTTGAAACACAATCGGTGATGAACATGAACCTGGTGATAATGTTAATGATAATGTTCATGTTGATGCTCAACCTAGCAAAAACAATGATGTAGAGATTGAACCTGTTGTTGATCTTGATAACCCATAATCAAAGAATCAACGTTATGATAAGAGAGATTTTGTTGCTAGGAAGCACGGTAGAGAAAGAGAACCATGGGTTCAGAAACCCATGCCCTTTCCTCCTAAATCATCCAAGACAAAGGATGATGAGGATTTTGAGCACTTTGCTGAAATGATTAGACCTATCTTCTTACGTATGCGCTTAACTGATATGCTTAAAGTAAATCCTTATGCTAAGTATATGAAGGATATCATTACAAACAAAAGAAAGATACCGGAAGCTGAAATTTCCACCATACTTGCTAATTACACTTTTAAGGGTTGAATACCAAAGAAACTTAGAGATCCGGGGGCACCAACTATACCATGCTCCATTAAAAGAAATTATGTTAGAACTGCTTTATGTGATCTTGGAGCCGGTGTTAGTGTTATGCCCCTCTCTTTATATCGTAGACTTGAATTGAATAAGTTGACACCTACTGAAATATCTTTGCAAATGGCTGATAAATCAACTGCTATACCTGCCGGTATTTATGAGGATGTGCCTGTTGTGGTTGCAAATGTCACTATCTTAACGAACTTCGTTATTCTTGATATTCCTAAGGACGATAGTATGTCGATTATCCTTGGTAGACCCTTTTTGAATACTGCAGGGGCTGTTATTGATTGCAACAAAGGCAATGTCACTTTTCATGTCAATGGTAATGAGCATACGGTACACTTTCCGAGGAAATAGTCTCAAGTTCATAGCATCAATTCTATTGGAAAAGTTCCAACTATTATTATTGGAGGTTTTGAATTTCCTCTTCCTACTGTCAAGAAAAAGTATGATATTCTTATTGTTGGGGATGTTCATATCCCGTTGAGGTAACTTAGTGTTATTCGAAATTTCTCTGGTTCCGTGTTATTCGGAATGAGTTTTTTAACAAGACTTGATCAACCTTGTTAGTGGATTCATTTTGATGATCATGAGATGGATGAAACTAGAAGGCACAACCTTTTGTACCCTCTTTTTACTTTCTGTTATTTAGAATAAATAAAGCAAAATTAGTATTATCCGTCTGTTTTCTGAATTATCCGTGCAATAAAAAATATCCCGAAAATAAAAGTGCTCCAAATGCCCTGCAAATTTAGTATGATTTTTATGGAATATTTGAGGATTTTAGGCACTGAAATCACTGCAGGAGGGGCAAGCACCAGGCCACGAGAGTGGAGGGCGTGCCCACCTTCCTTGGGCGCGCCCCCTATCTCGTGGGCCCCTAGTGGCCCCCCTCCACTTATGCCAGCACCCAAACACTCCATCTTCTTCCCAAAAAAATCCCCATCCAGCTCAAGCATGATTTCTAGCTCATTTTGCTGCAATTTTTTATCTCCTTGCTCAAAGCTCCATTCACAAAACTGCTTTGGGAGATTGTTGCTTGGTATGTGACTCCTCCATTGGTCCAATTAGTTTTTGTTCTAGTGCTTTATTCATTGCAAAATTTTGCTGCATAGGTGACCATGTTCTTGAGCTTGCATGTTAGATTTATGAGGTCCCAAGTAATTCTAATGCATGATATAGGCTCTAGGCACTTGTAGGAGTAGTTGCTACCAATCTTGTTTAGTTTTATTCACTATTATTTTGAAGTTACTACAATTTCAGAAATTTTCAGAAAATGTTAAGGAGATTGTTGAGGGGCTCTTCTAGCCAAGGCTCCCAGGAAAAACAAGCTAAAGAGAAGGAAAAAGGCAAGTACAATCTTCCTCGCATAACGGAAGTACGCCGTGTGAATGGCCATGCGATAATTTCTTGAAAGAAGCTGGAATTCACAAAGATTTTTATTCTTTGATCGAGAATGCAGGCCTCACTGATTTCCTCCACGACTGGATCGATCAGTATCTCTTACTCACCAATACTTTTGTGCAAAACTTTTATTATTATCCTAAGAAGTCATCGCCTTCAGTATCATTTCATTTATATGATGAATTCAGAGAAATGTCTTTACGTAATTTTTGCGCGGTATGTAGGATACCCTTTGAGGGAAAATTAGAGGAACCCCATCATAAAGATGTGGATGGCTTTGTCAACACTATCACTGTAGGGGATCCAAAGAAGGGTTCCGATGCGAGAATCTCTAGCATACACTTTCCTGTTTTACGCTATTTTGCCATATTTGCTAGCAGATGCTTGATTGGTCGTGGAAATAGTGGAAACTTCAATGTTCCTGATATTATCATTCTTCACCATGCCTTGTTTGGAGATAATAGTTTTAGTATGGGTGCCGTCATTGCTAAACGGCTAAGCCTTAATCGTACAAAAGGCCCCATCTTTGGAGGTATCTATGCTTCACGTCTTGCTAGACATTTTGAGATACCTATTAGGCACCATGAAAAAGAGGAGACAAAATTGCCTCCTTACATTTTAGATTACAAGAGCATGGTAGCACACGAGTTCATTGTTGACAACAAAGAGAATATGCTCTTGTATAACCTGAGAATTAATAAGAAACATAATGAGACTATTATTTTGCATGCGCCTCTGTTGTTTGATTTGATTGCAGATAATTTTCTTGTCACGCCGGAAGCGGTATACGCTCATCGAGGCCAAGCATCTACTCCAGAACCTGAGCCTGAGCCAGAACCTGCACTGGACCCTTATCGTGCATCATATTACCAGTGAGACCCGAAAATGGCCAGTGAGTGGTATCCTGATTACACCTCCCAGTACACCGGGGACAGTAGCAGCGGTTCGTGGCATTAGACCAACTTAGGCCAAAAGCCTAAGCTTGGGGCAGTATGTATTTCTCACCGACTTTACATTCACGTTCACACACTATTCTGGTGGTCGGTGCTCATACTCTTTCATTGTATTATCCATGCTAGTTTAATTTCTTTTCCTCGCTTTCTTCTTGTGTGTTTGTTAAAACCTTAAGAAAAACCAAAAAAATAGTTAGTTTAATTTCCATGCTTGTAGTAGAATTAAAACGAAAACCCAAAAAGATTTCTCATTCTTCTTCTTACTTATTGGGAGCTTTCCCATGTAAATAGTTTTATTTTCTTTTCTTTTCTTTGGGGGTCGAAAGTAGAAGACTATATTGAAAATGTTTAGTGGCTCTCATACGCATGATCGTTTATTTAACTTAGAGCCCATATTACTTGTCTTCTCTCTTGAGTTGAATGCTTGCAGATTTCAGCTTAGTCCAATGCATGTGCACTATTATTATTATACACATCATTCGGTCGTGCAAGTGAAAGGCAATAATGACGATATATGATGGATTGATTGAGATGATAAAAGCTGGTATGAACTCGACCTCTCTTGTTTTTGTAAATATGATGAGTTCATCATTCCTGATTCAGCTTATTATGAAGTAAACATATTTGCAATGACATTTAGAGATTATAGTTGCTTGTGCCATGCTTGATTAGCTATGAGTTATAATGGTTTACCTTGCATGCCAACATGCTATTAGAATGATTATGATGTGGTATGATGGGATGGTATACTCCTTTGAATGAATTGAGTGACTCGACTTGGCACATGTTCACGCATGTAGTTGAAACAAATCAACATAGCCTTCACGATATTTATGTTCATGGTAGATTATATCCTACTCATGCTTGTACTCGGTGTGAATTAATTTTAATGCATGTTTATGACTGTTGTTGCTCTCTCAGTTGGTCGCTTCCCAGTCTTTTGCTAGCTTTCACCTATACTAAGCGGGAATACTGCTTGTGCATCCAAAACTGCTTAAACCCCAAAGTTGTTCCATATGAGTCCACCATACCTACCTATATGCGGTATCTACCTGCCGTTCCAAGTAAATTTGTATGTGCCAAACTCCAAACCTTCAAATGAAATTCTGTTTTGTATGCTCGAGCAGCTCATGTTTCAACTAGGGCTGCCTATATCTTCCATGCTAGGTGGGTTATTCTCAAGAGGAGTGGACTCTGCTCCTCATTCACGAGAAAGGGCCGGTAACCGGGATGCCCAGTCCCATGATCCAAAAAGATCAAAGCAAATCAAAATAACTAAACAAAACTCCCCTAGGGCTGTTGTTAGTTGGAGGCACTCATTGTTTCGAGCAAGCCATGGATTGATGCTTGTTGGTGGTGGGGGAGTATAAGTTTTACCATTATGTTTGGGAACTGCCTATAATGCATGTAGTATGGAAGATACAGCCATCTCATAGTTGTTGCGTTGACAGTGAAAGTATGCCGCTCAAAATGTTATTCAATCTCTATTTTAAAATCAAGCTCTGGCACCTCTACAAATCCCTGCTTCCCTTTGCGAAGGGCCTATCTATTTAATTTATGTTGAGTCCTCACCCTTCTTATTAAAAAGCACCCGCTGGAGAGCACACTGTCATTTGCATTCATTATTGTTGGTTTATATTGGGTATGACTTGACTGGATCTATTTTACCTTGAATTACAATGTTTAGTCAGTCCTTGATCTTTAAAGGTGCTCTGCATTTATGTTTTGCGGTCTCAGAAAGGGCTAGCGAGATACCATTTTGTTATATCATGTCATGATTGTTTTCAGAAAGTGTTGTCATCCGAGTTTTATTATTATGGCTTGGTAGCTGATTATGCTATTGATATGAGTAATTGTGAGACCTAGGTGTTATTGTGAGTATGGTTAGTTCATAATATTTGCTGAAACCTGAATGCTGGCTTTGCATGTTTACAACAACAAGAGCAAATAGAGTTTGTAAAAGTTTTTCTTTATCACTTTCAGTTTGTCAACTGAATTGCTTGAGGACAAGCAAAGGTTTAAGCTTGGGGGAGTTGATACGTCTCCAACGTATCTACTTTTCCAAACACTTTTGCCCTTGTTTTGGACTCTAACTTGCATGATTTGAATGAAACTAACCCGGATTGAAGCTGTTTTTAGCAGAACTGCCATGATGTTGTTTTATGTGTAGAAAACAAAAGTTCTCGGAATGTCCTGAAAATCCATTGAGGCACTTTTTGGAAAATATAAAAACACTGGCGAAAGAATCAAGACCAGGGGGCCCACACCCTGTCCACGAGGGTGGGGGCGCTCCCACCCCCCTGGGCGCTCCCCCTGTCTCATGGGCCCCCTGAGACTCCGCCGACCTCAACTCCAACTCCATATATTCCGTCTCGTGGAGAAAAAAACAGAGAGAAAGTTTCATCGCGTTTTACGATACGGAGCCGCCGCCAAGCCCTAATCTCTCTCGGGAGGGCTGATCTGGAGTCCGTTCGGGGCTCCGGAGTGGGAGATTCGTCGCCGTCATCATCATCAACCATCCTCCATCACCAATTTCATGATGCTCACCGCCGTGCGTGAGTAATTCCATCGTAGGATTGCTGGACGGTGATGGGTTGGATGAGATTTATCATGTAATCAAGTTAGTTTTGTTAGGGTGAGATCCCTAGTATCCACTATGTTCTGAGATTGATGTTGCTATGACTTTGCTATGCTTAATGCTTGTCACTAGGGCCTGAGTGCCATGATTTCAGATCTAAACCTATTATGTTTTCATGAATATATGTGTGTTCTTGATCCTATCTTGCAAGTCTATAGTCACCTATTATGTGTTATGATCCGACAACCCCGAAGTGACAATAATCGGGATACTTCTCGGTGATGACCGCAGTTTGAGGAGTTCATGTATTCACTATGTGCTAATGCTTTGTTCCGGTTCTCTATTAAAAGGACGCCTTAATATCCCTTAGTTTCCGTTAGGACCCCGCTGCCACGGGAGGGTAGGACAAAAGATGTCATGCAAGTTCTTTTCCATAAGCACGTATGACTATATACGGAATACATGCCTACATTACATTGATGAATTGGAGCTAGTTCTGTGTCACCCTATGTTATAGCTATTACATGAGGAATCGCATCCGACATAATTATCCATCATTGATCCAATGCCTACGAGCTTTTCACATATTGCGCTTCGCTTATTTACTTTTCTGTTGTTATTGTTACAATCACTACAAAACCCAAAAAACTATTATCTTTACTTTTGCCATTGCTACCTTTATTATCATTCCTCTTTGCTAATAAATACTTTGCTGCAGATACTAAGTTATCCAGGTGTGGTTGAATTGACAACTCAACTGCTAATATTTAATAATATTCTTTGGCTTCCCTTGTGTCAAATCAATAAATTTGGGTTGAATACTTTACCCTCGAAAGCTGTTGCGATCCCCTACACTTGTGGGTTATCAAGCACCAATAATAAAACATGCAACTCAAACCAATCATAGAAATTCATCAATCACCGATAGGACAAAGAAAATCTACTCAGACATCATAGGATGGCAACACATCATTGGATAATAATATGAAGCATAAAGCACCATGTTCAACTAGAGGGTACAGCGGGTTGCGGGAGAGTGGACCGCTGAATATAGATGGGGGAAGGTGATGGAGATGTTGGTGAACATGACGGCAGTGTTGGTGAAGATCACGGTGATGATGATGGACCCCGGTGGCACTCCGGCGCCACCGGAAGCAAGGGGGAGAGGGCCCCCCTTCTTCATCTTCTTCCTTGACCTCCTCCCTAGATGGGAGAAGGGTTTCCCCTCTGTTCCTTGGATCCCATGGCGTGGGAGGGGCGAGAGCCCCTCCGAGATTGGATCTATCTCTCTGTCTCTCTCTGTTTCTGCGTTCTCAGATTCTGCCCCTTCACCGTTTCTTTTATATCTGGAGATCCGTAACTCCGATTGGGGTGAATCTTTCGCCTAGATTTTTCTCATAAAATTAGCTTTATTGCGGCAAAAGAAGAGCGTCAACCGCCTTATGGGTGGCCCACGAGAGTGCCAGGCGCGCCCAGGGGGGGAGGGCGTGCCCCCCGTTCTCGTGGCCACCTCGGGCACTGTTTCGCGTTGATTCTTCCTCTGGAAAATCCCAAATATTCCAAAATAATTCTCCGTCCGTTTTTATCCCATTTGGATTCTGTTTGATATTGGGTTTCTGCGAAACATAAAACATGCAACAAACAAGAAGCGCATCGGCAATCGGATCAATATGTTAGTCCCAAAAATAGTATAAAAAGTTGCCAAAAGTATATAAAAGTTGAATAATATTGGCATGGAACAATCAAAAATTATAGATACGACGGAGACGTATCATCATCCCCAAGCTTAATTCCTGCTCGTCCTCGAGTAGGTAAATGATAAAAAAGATAATATTTGATGTGGAATGCTACCTAGCATAATCTTGATCATATATCTAATCATGGCATGAATATTAAGACACGAGTGATTCAAAGCAATAGTCTATCATTTGACATAAAAATAATAATAATTAGGGCATCCCAACAAACAAACATGTCTTTCAAAATATTAATGCTTCCAGAACGTTATCCCTACAAAATCATATAGTCTTGTATGCTCCCTTTTCTTAACACAAGGTACCCCTCATGCCTATCCCTGTGTCAGCCAAGCAATTGTTTCATACTTTAGTATTCTCAAACTTTTTCAACCTTCACGCAATACATGAGCGTGAGCCATGGATATAGCACTATGGGTGGAATAGAATATGATGGTGGAGGTTATGTGGAGAAGACAAAAAGGGAGAAAGTCTCACATCGATGCGGCTAATCAATGGGCTATGGAGATGCCCATCAATTGATGTCAATGTGAGGAGTAGGGATTGCCATGCAACGGATGCACTAGAGCTATAAGTATATGAAAGCTCAAACTAAAAACTAAGTGGGTGTGCATCCAACTTGCTTGCTCATGAAGACCTAGGGCATTTGAGGAAGCCCATCGTTGGAATATACAAGCCAATTTCTATAATGAAAATTCCCACTAGTATATGAAAGTGACAACATAGGAGACTCTCAATATGAAGAACATGGTGCTACTTTGAAGCACAAGTGTGGTAAAAGGATAGTAACATTGCCCCTTTTTTTCTTTTTTTTTCTTTTTTTTGGGTGGGCTTCTTTGGCCCCTTTTTTATTTAGGCTTCTTTGGCCTTTCCTTTTTTTTGTTTTTTTCATGGGGCAATGCTCTATAATGATGATCATCACACTTTTATTTACTTACAACTCGATACTGGAACAAAGATATGACTCTATATGAATGCTTCCGGCGGTGTACCGGGATGTGCAATGATCAAGCATAGCAACGACATCAAAAAATGGACAAGCCATGAAAACATCATGCTAGCTATCTTACGATCATGCAAAGCAATATGACACTAAATGCTCAAGTCATGTATATGATGATGATGGAAGTTGCATGGCAATATATCTCGGAATGGCTATGGAAATGCCATGATAGGTAGGTATGGTGGCTGTTTTGAGGAAGATATAAGGAGGCTTATGTGTGATAGAGTGTATCGTATCACGGGGTTTGGATGCACCGGCGAAGTTTGCACCAACTCTCGAGGTGAGAAAGGGCAATGCACGGTACCGAAGAGGCTAGCAATGATGGAAGGGTGAGAGTGCGTATAATCCATGGACTCAACATTAGTCATAAAGAACTCACATACTTATTGCAAAAAGCTATTAGCCATCGAAACAAAGTACTATGTGCATGCTTCTAGGGGGGAGGTTGGTAGGAGTTAACCATCGCGCGCCCCTGACCTTCACGCAAAGATAAACAATCAAAATACAATGCGCGCCAATTTGGCTACATAGTTAGTAGACCATACGTGCATGCTTCGGGAATCACAAACCTTAACACCAACATCCATACTGAACACAACCATCTACTAGTACCTCCCAAATATTATCACCTCTATATCGCAAAACTATTGCAAGGAATCAAACATATCATATTCAGTGATCCACAAGTTTATGTAGGATTTTATGACTAACCATGTGATTGACCAATTCCTGTCATCTCTCTAAATAGATATAAGTGAAGCAAGAGAGTTTAATTCTTTCTACAAAAGATATGCCCACGCTCTAACAAGTATAAGTGAAGAAAAAGAGCATTCTACAAATGGCGGTTTTCTATGTGAAGAGAAACAGGCAATCCAAACTTCAAATGATCTAAGTGAAGCACATGAAGCGTTCTATAAAGCCATACTCAAAAGATTTAAGTGAAGTGCAATGAGCATTCTATAAATCAACAAAGGACTATCTCATACCAGCATGGTGCATAAAACAAAAATGAAAACTAAATGCAAAAGACGCTCCAAGACTTGCACATATCGCATGAATGAAACGAATACAAAAACATACCGATACTTGTTGAAGAAAGAGGGGATGCCTTCCGGGGCATCCCCAAGCTTAGACGCTTGAGTCTCCTTGAATATTTACTTGGGGTGCCTTGGGCATCCCCAAGCTTGAGCTCTTGCCTCTCTTCCTTTTCCTCATCTCAAGACCTCCTCGATCAAACACTTCATCCACACAAAACTTCAACAGAAAACTTGGTAAGATCCGTTAGTATAATAAAGCAAATCACTACTCTAAGTACTGTAGCAAACCAATTCATATTTTGTTTTTGCATTGTGTCTACTGTAATATAACTTTTTCATGGCTTAATCCACTGATATAAATTGATAGATTCGTCAAAACAAGCAAACTATGCATCAAAAACAGAATCTGTCAAAAACAGAACAGTCTGTAGCAATCTGAACATTCACCATACTTCTGGTACCCCAAAATTCTACAAAAATTAGGAAAAATAAACAAGTTGTACAGAAAGACAGTGCAAAAAGAATCAGAACCGTTTGACTTTCCAGTTAAAAATGTAAAATCCCGCACTACAGCCAAAGTTTCTGTCCTGCACCGTACAAACCAACAAGCATTGTAAACATCCTAAAGGCAAACCTTAGCACATTATTTTTATAATACAATGGAATTATACAAGGGGATAATTATTTTTGATGAAAATTTTCTGTAATCAAGATTCACAAAGTTTCCGTGAGCATGAACAAAGTTCAAGGAGCTCTCCCACTTCAACAATGCTTATCTCTCTCACTTTCACTATCCTTTTTGAAAAGTTTTTAGGTTCCCCTCTTTATTTTTTTGTTTTTAAACTATACAAAAGAACTCAACAGAAATAAATGACTCTTTAAAACTTCTGGGTTGTCTCCCTGGCAGCACTTTCTTTAAAGCCGTTAAGCTAGGCATATAGTGCTCAAGTAATGAATCCACCCGGATCCAAGGTATATCAAAGCCAATTTTAATTAACAATGATTTGTAATTTAGTAGAGAGCACAAAGTAACATATATCAAGCAATTACGAAGTCTTACTCTCTTCCTATGCATCGGCATGTCATAAAAGAACAATTCATGCACACCAAGTAAAGGCCAATGCATAGTATAAGCAGTTTCTTGCAATTCTATCGTCTTGGAAACATAAAGAGGCGGAGATGTAGTACCTCTCTCATAATAATTGCAAGTAGGAGCATCAAGAACATGCATATTATATCTATCAAAATCATCATGTGTAGTAGTAACACGCAACCCATCAATATAATCCTTAATAAGCACAAACTTCTCCGATATAGTGTAGTTTGGAGAATTCAAAAAGATAATAGGACTATCATGTGTGGGTGCAATAGCAACAATTTCATGTTTAACATAAGGAACTATACAAGTTCATTTCCATAAGCATAATTCATATTGGCATCTTGGCCACAAGCATAGCAAGCATCATCAAAAAGGGATATTTCAAGAGAATCAACACGATCATAGCAATCATCACAGCCATCATCCTTCGGTAAGCACGAAGGGGAATTAAACAATGTATGAGTTGAAGAGTTACTCTCATTAGAAGGTGGGAACGGGTGATCAATCCGCTCTTCCTCCTTTTGTTCTTCGCTCTCCTCATCATCTTTTTCATCCAATGAGCTCACAGTTTCATCAATTTCTTCTTCCATAGCTTCCTGCAAAATGTTAGTCTCTTCTTGGACAGCGGAGACTTTCTCAATAAATGCATTAATATTGTAATTGTATTCATAATTTTCATAGCAATATCTAAGTATAGCAAGATTTTCTGGTCATAAACTGAATCATCAAACTCTTTAAACATAGATTCAATCTCATAAGAACCCATAAAAGCAACAGATTCTTCTGTTTGTTCCACATCATAGTAATCATATACACCATTAGCATAAGAAGCTAAGGTTTTGTTATCATTGAATTTGCATGAAAAGGGAAGGTGTGGAGCTTTCATCCTAGAGCAACAAGTATAATCATGTATCAAGCATAGTTGACGAGCATACCAACATAATATATGAATTTGATCCCATAATAGTTTCCCTTTTTGTGTCAAACGATAATCCCTAAAGTATTCACGTTGATCCAACGTGTCTCCAATAACATAATTGAATGGGGTTTTCTCAGGATTATCAAAGTAGTACATAATATCTTGAACATAACGAACATCGAGGGTTTTAGGAGGTTCCCCATCTCCATGAGTAGCAAGTACACCTAATTTTTTTGGTATTTCGTGTTCCATATCCATAACTAAAGATAGAGAACAACTTAGAACAGCAAATAAAAATTACTTAGTGATAAAGCAAACAAGCACACACGAGAATATTCACCCCACGCTATGACTCCCAGGCAATGGCGCCAGAAAAAGGTCTTGATGACCCGCAAGTATACGGGATAGTTGTAGCCTCTTTTGATAAGTAAAAGTGTCAAACCCAACGAGGAGCTAAAGGTAGAACAAATACTCTCTCAAGTCCTATCGGCCACTGATACGACTCTACGCACGCTTGGCATTCGCTTTACATAGAACAAGTATGAAACTAGAAGTACTTTGTACATGTGATAGGATAGGTTTGCAAGATAATAAAGAGCACATAAATAAAAACTAGGGGCTGTTTAGATAAATAAGCAATAAAGTAAATATAGCGAGTGTGGAAAAGTGGTGGTAGGAGTTGTGAAATTGTCCCTAAGCAATTGACTACGTTACTAGACTGGTAATCACTATTGCAATTCTATTTGAGGGAGAGGCAAAAGCTAACATACTTTCTCTTCTTGGATCATATGCACTTATGATTTGAACTCTAGCAAGCACCCGCAACTACTAAAGATCATTAAGGTAAAACCCAACCATAGCATTAAAGTATCAAGTCCCCTTTATCCCATACGCAAACAACCTACTTACTCAGGTCTGTGCTTCTGTCACTCACGCCACCCACGATAAGCAAATCATGAACATACTGCAAACTCTATAGCGGGAGTCCCTCACGCTTGCGCGACACGGAGGGCACAATAGGACAGCACCAATAATAAAACATGCAACTCAAACCAATCATAGCAATTCATCAATCACCGATAGGACAAAGAAAATCTACTCAGACATCCTAGGATGGCAACACATCATTGGATAATAATATGAAGCATAAAGCACCATGTTCAAGTAGAGGGTACAGCGGGTTGCGGGAGAGTGGACCGCTGAATATAGATGGGGGAAGGTGATGGAAATGTTGGTGAAGATGACGGCGGTGTTGGTGAAGATCACGGTGATGATGATGGCCCCCGGTGGCACTCCGGCGCCACCAGAAGCAAGGGGGAGAGGGTACCCCTTCTTCTTATTGTTCCTTGACCTCCTCCCTAGATGGGAGAAGGGTTTCCCCTCTGGTCCTTGGCTCCCATGGCGTGGGAGGGGCGAGAGCCCCTCCGAGATTGGATCTATCTCTCTGTCTCTCTTCTCGCATTCTCGATTCTCGCCTTCATTGTTTCTTTTATATCAGGAGATCCAGAATCCGATTGGGGTGAATCTTTTGCCCAGATTTTACTCATAAATTTAGCTTTCTTGCAGCAAAAGAAGAGCGTCAACCGCCTTACGGGTGGCCCACGAGAGTGCCAGGCGCGCCCAGGGGGAGGGCGCGCCCCCTATCTCGTGGCCACCTCGGGCACTGTTTCGCATTGATTCTTTCTCCGGAAAATCCCAAATATTCAAAAATAATTCTCCGTCCGTTTTTATCCCGTTTGGATTCCATTTGATATTGGGTTTGTGCGAAACATAAAACATGCAACAAACAGGAACTGGCACTGGGCATTGGATCAATATGTTAGTCCCAAAAAATAGTATAAAAAGTTGCCAAAAGTATATAAAAGTTGAATAATATTGGCATGGAACAATAAAAAATTATAGATACGACGGAGACGTATCAATAAGCTTCCAATTCGTCCCTCTTCTGGGTCAGAGCGCCTTTTCCTCCTTTAGTTGCATGGCTTCTTTCTTCGCCTCGTCAACGGCATTCTTCAGCTTGGCATTCTCATCCTCCAACTTCCCGACTGAAGCCAACCTCCAGTCGGCAAGTTCAGTCTTCTCACGAGCCATCCTCTGCACCGCAGAAAGATCAATATCCTTCTGCTCCAGGGCCTGCTTCATTTTGTCTAATGAAATAACATTCCTCAGACAAGCTTGGAGTTGACGATTTTCATTACACACATCAATTCGAGTGGAATCACTCGGTTCAAAAGATAGAAAGGGAAAAAGGCAAGGCATACAGTCAACAAGTCATTACCTCCCATAATTGCTACTTCATCTTGAGCCTTCTTCAAGTTCACCTTGGCCAGATCCAGATCGAGCTTGATTTGGATTTTCTCCTGTTCCAAGGCAACATGCTGAGTCCCAAGCTCATAGGATTTCTACAAATAGCAGCAAGACAAGTCAGTCGACAGTTACTTACGAGTGGGAAGATGCAAGAATAAATCACATAGCAAAAGAGTTTTAAGACTGGTGCCGAATGAAACATCCAATGGCAGTATCGGGGACTACACCCAGTGGGTGCACTTAGCATGCCCCCACTGGTTACATTTTTGACTTAACATGGTCAGCCCAACTCGAGTGGAAGGAGTAAAAAAACTAAACTAAAACGATATCTTTGGGTCTCAGACCACCGCCGACTGCCCATAGTCGACCGTGGTCTCTGGGACTACACCCAGTGGGTGCACTTAGCGTGCCCCCACTGGTTCAGTTCCCACTCGACACGGCATGTTTAGGTCAAGTGGAAGTGCTATAAGAAAACATTTCGAAAAGACCCCCGCTGAATCAAACATTCGACAGCGGTCTCGGGGACTACACTCAGTGGGTGCACTTAGCGTGCCCCCACTGGACCAGGATTTTCACTCGACATGACCTGGTCGACTCAAGTGAAAGAGCTACAAAGTGAAAATAAAACACCCAGTGGGTGAACAGATGCAAGGTGCAAATTCAAGATAGATGTATGAACATCTTACGAACAATAAAGAAGCAGTTTGCAGGGAGCATGTCCTAACAGAACAAAGGCCAAGATAGAGAAACCAATCGGAAATCAACTTACAATCCCACTTACTCGGACATTCGCTTGAAGAGAAGAGCTGGCATCATATGCGGCCTTGCTGGTGTCATACACCACCTTCAGTCGGTCCATCATTAAACCCGCCTAAATCATAGCCTCATTGGCAGCTCCAAATTGATCCTCTGGGACGGGATACGCACCAAACATGCGAGATGACGGAGCAGGCGACGGGGCTGGTGTAGTAGAAGCCTGGACTTGCGCAATTGGTTCTGAAGCCTGAGCAGTCAACACTGAAGGCTGGTCAGACGATAGAGGATTAGCAAAGGAGACTGAAGCCCATACTGGATCATTGATTGGTTGGACCACAGGCTCAGATGATGAGCGAGGCGTTTTGGCTCCAGGCACCCTCCTGCTCAAAGTCCTGACTCTCCTCCCAGTATTCCTCAGAGGCACATCCTCATCCTCATCATCAGGGAGTTGAATAATATTCGTTGGTGCTGCAAACACTCAACGGTGAAATTTCAGTCGACCCAAAAGTTCATTAACAGAGCATAGACACGGTTATGAAATCATACCTGCCCGAAAGGTAGCCGCATCCGTAGTTTCCGCATCACCATGCTCCTCGTCAATGTCCACGGATGTCGCAGAAGTAGCGGCACTGAAAGTTCGGTCAAGCAATGAAACCAAATTCGCAATAACACAGAAGAACGCAAGGAGGAAATGCTTACGCTGAAGTCACAGGCACAACCACCTTGATCTTAGGCAGGGCCTTTCGAGGCATGGGCAATGGCTTGCTTGGCAACCTTCTCTGATGGCTCAGGAGTTGACGTTCGAGTGCACTTTTGAACCTTGGACCTCGACGTAGCATGTTCGCCACACCCACCTGTAGGGTCTGGTGAAGGAAATATGCCCTAGAGGCAATAATAAAGTTATTATTTATTTCCTTATTTCATGATAAATGTTTATCATTCATGCTAGAATTGTATTAACCGGAAACATGATACATGTGTGAATGCATAGACAAACAACAGGTCACTAGTATGCCTCTACTAGACTAGCTTGTTAATCAAAGATGGTTATGTTTCCTAACCATGAACAAAAAGTTGTTATTTGATTAACAAGGTCACATCATTAGTAGAATGATCTGATTGACATGACCCATTCCATTAGCTTAGCACACGATCGTTTAGTATGTTGCTACTGCTTTTATCCATGACATATACATGTTCTCGTAACTATGAGATTATGCAACTCCCTTTACGGAGGAACACTTTGGTGCTACCAAACGTCACAACGAATCGGGTGATTATAAAGGAGTACTACAGTGTCTCCAAAGGCGATGTTGGGTTGGCGATTTCGAGATTAGGTTTTGTCACTCCGATTGTCGGAGAGGTATCTCTGGGCCCTCTCGGTAATGCACATCACTTAAGCCTTGCAAGCATTGCAACTAATGAGTTAGTTGTGAGATGATGTATTACGGAACGAGTAAAGAGACTTGCCGTAACGAGATTGAACTAGGTATTGATACCGACGATCGAATCTCGCAAGTAACATACCGATGACAAAGGAACAACGATGTTGTTATGCGGTCCGACCGATAAAGATCTTCAGAGAATATGTAGGAACCAATATGGGCATCCAGGTCCCGCTGTTGGTTATTGACCGGAGACGTGTCTCGGTCATGTCTACATTGTTCTCGAACCGTAGGGTCCGCACGCTTAAGGTTTCGGCGATGCTTTATTATGAGTTTATGAGTTTTGATGTACCGAAGGAGTTCGGAGTCCCGGATGAGATCGGGACATGACGAGGAGTCTCAAATGGTCGAGACGTAAAGATCGATATATTGGACGACTATATTCGGAGTTCGGAAAGGTTCCGAGTGATCCGGTATTTTTCGAGTACCGGAGAGTTACGGGAATTCGTATTGGGCCTCATTGGGCCATACGGGAAAAGGAGAGAAAGGGCCAAAAGGTGGCGCGCCTCCCTTGCTCTAGTCCGAATTGACTAGGGAAGGGGCGCCTTCCTTCCTTCTCCTTCTCTTCCCTTTCCTTCTCTCCTACTCCCCTACATGGAAGGATTCCTAGTTGGACTAGGAAAGGGAATCCTACTCCGGTGGGAGTAGGACTCCCTGGCGCGCCAAACCTAGGCCGCCTCCTCCTCCCTTGCTCCTTTATATACGGGGCAGGGGCACCCATAGACACAAGTTTGATCTACGGATCGTTCCTTAGCGCAGCGGTGCCCCTCCACCATATTCCACCTCGGTCATATCGTCGCGAAGCTTAGCGGCTCTGCTACCGGTAGAACATCAAGATCGTCACCACACCGTCGTCCGACGGAACTCTCCTCGACACTCGGCTGGATCGAGTACGAGGGACGCCATCGAGCTGTACGTGTGTCAAGAACTCGGGCGCCGAGTAACGGCGCCGGATCGGTCGGATCGCGAGGAGAACGACGACTACTTCCTCTACGTTGTGATCGCTTCCGCTTGGTCTCACGAGGGTACGAGACAACACTCTCCCTCTCGTTGCTATACATCACCATGATCTTGCGTGTGCGAGGAATTTTTTGAAATTACTACGCTCCCCAACAAATGGCATCCGAGCCTAGGTTTTTATGGTTTGATGTTTTGCATGAGTAGAACACAAGTGAGTTGTGGGCGATACAAGTCATACTACCTACCAGATGTCATACTTTGGTTCAGCGGTATTGTGAGATGAAGCGCCCGGACCGACATTACAGCAGACGCTTACGCGAGACTGGTTTCACCGCCACGAGCACTTGTTGCTTAAAGGTGATGGCGGGTGTCTGTCTCTCTCACTTTAGTTGAACCGAGGCTACGCCCGGTCCTTGAGAAGGTTAAAACGGAGTCTATTTGAAAGTATCGCTGTGGTTTTGATGCGAGGTGAGATTGGTTCTTGCTTAAGCCCGTAGCAGCCACGTAAAATTTGCAACAACAAAGTAGAGGACGCCTAACTTGTTTTTGCAGGGCATGTTGTGATGTGATATGGTCAAGACGTGATGCTATATTTTATTGTATGAGATGATCATGTTTTGTAACCGGTTATCGGCAATGGCAGGAGCCATATGGTTGTCGCTTATTGTATGAAATGCAATCGCTTCAGTAATGCTTTACTTTATCACTAAGCGGTAGCGATAGTCGAGAAGCATAAGATTGGCGAGACGACAACGATACTACGATGGAGATCAAGGTGTCGCGCCGGTGGCGATGGTGATCATGGTGGTGCTGCAGAGATGGAGATCACGAAGCACAAGATGATGATGACCATATCATATCACTTATATTGATTTGCATGTGATGTTTATCTTTTATGCATCTTATCTTGCTTTGATTCGACGGTAGCATTATAAGATGATCTCTCACTAAATTATCAAGAAGTGTTCTCCCGAGTATGCACCGCTGCCAAAGTTCGTCGTGCCTGCACACCACGTGATGATCGGTGTGATAAGCTCTCACGTCCATCTACAACGGGTGCAAGCCAGTTTTGCACACGCAGAATACTCAAGTTATACTTGACGAGCCTAGCATATGCAGATATGGCCTCGAACACGGAGACCGAAAGGTCGAGCGTGAATCATATAGTAGATATGATCAACATAAGATGTTCACCATTGAAAACTACTCCATTTCACGTGATGATCGGTTATGGTTTAGTTGATTTGGATCACGTGATCACTTAGATGACTAGAGAGATGTCTGTCTAAGTGGGAGTTCTTAAGTAATATGATTAATTGAACTTAAATTTATCATGAACTTAGTCCTGGTAGTATTTTGCAAATTATGTTGTAGATCAATAGCTCGCGTTGTTGCTTTCATATGTTTGTTTTTGATATGTTCCTAGAGAAAATTGTGTTGAAAAATGTTAGTAGCAATGATGCGGATTCGATCCGTGATCGGAGGTTTATCCTCATTGCTGCACAGAAGAATTATGTCCTTAATGCACCGCTAGGTGACAGACCTATTGCAAGAGCAGATGCAAACGTTATGAACGTTTGGCTAGCTCAATATGATGACTACTTGATAGTTTTGTGCACCATGCTTTATGGCTTAGAATCGGGACTTCAAAGATGTTTTGAACATCATGGACCATATGAGATGTTCCAGGAGTTGAAGTTAATATTTCAAGCAAATACCCGAGTTGAGAGATATGAAGTCTCCAACAAGTTCTATAGCTAAAAGATGGAGGAGAATCGCTCAACTAGTGAGCATGTGCTCGATTGTCGGGTACTACAATCGCTGAATCAAGTGGGAGTTAATCTTCCAAATAAGATAGTGATTGATGTAATTCTCTAGTCACCATCACCAAGTTAGTAGAACTTCGTGATGAACTATAGTATGCAAGGGATGACGAAAATGATTCGAGCTCTTCGTGATGTTGAAATCGTGAAGGTAGAAATCAAGAAAGAGCATCAAGTGTTGATGGTTGACAAGATCACTAGTTTCAAGAAAAGGGCAAAGGAAAGAAAGGGAACTTCAAGTAGATTGACAAGCAAGTTGTCACTCCCACAAAGAAGCCCAAAGCTGAACCAAAGCCTGAAACCGAGTGCTTTAATCGCAAAGGAAATGGTCTTTGGAAGCTTAAACTGCCCTAAATATTTGGTGGATAAGAAGGATGGCAAAGTGAAAAAAGGGTATATTTGATATACTGGTGTTTGATGTGTGCTTTACTAGTGTTTATAGCAACCCCTCGGTATTTGGTACTGGTTCGGTTGCTAAGAGTAGTAACTCAAACGGAGTTGCAGAATAAATGTAAACTAGTTAAGGGTGAAGTGACGATGTGTGTTGAAAGTAGTTTCAAGATTGATATGATCATCATCGCACACCCCTATACTTTCGGGATTAGTGTTGAACCTAAATAAATGTTGTTTGGTGTTTGCGCTGAGCATGAATATGATTTGATCGTGTTTATTGCAATACGGTTATTCATTTAAGTAAGAGAATAAACTGTTGTTCTGCTTACATGAATAAAACCTTATATGGTTACACACCCAATGAAAATGGTTCATTGGATCTCGATCGTAGTGATACACATATTCATAATATTGAAACCAAAAGATGCAAAGTTAATAATGATAGTGCAACTTATTTGTGGTAATCGCCGTTTAGGTCATATTGGTGTAAAGCGCATGAAGAAACTCCATGCCGATGGGATTTTGGAATCACTTGATTATGAATCACTTGATGCTTGCGTAACCATGCCTTTTGGGCAAGATGACTAAAACTCCGTTCTCGGAACAATGGAGCGAGCAACAGATTTGTTGAAATCATACATACTGACGTATGTCGTCCGATGAATATTAAGGCTCGCGACAAGTATCATTATTTTCTGACCTTCACAGTTGATTTGAAGCAGATATGGGTAAAACTACTTGATGAAACATAAGTCTGAAATAGTTCAAAGGTTCAAAGAATTTCAGAGTGAAGTGGAAAAATCATCGTGACAAGAAAATAAGGTTTCTACGATCTGATCGCGGAGACAAATATTTGAGTTACGAGTTTGGTCTTCAATTAAAACAATGTGGAATAGTTTCACAAATTCATGCCACCGAACACCACATCATAATGGTGTGTCCGAACGTCAGAACTGTATTTTATTGGATATAGTACAATATGATGTTTCTTACCGATTTACCAATATCGTTTTGGGATCATGCATTAGAGACAGCTGCATTCACGTTAAATAGGGCACCATATAAATCCGTTGAGACGACACTATATGAACTGTGGTTTAGCAAGAAACCAAAGTTGTCGTTTCTTAAAGTTTGGGGTTGCGATGCTTATGTGAAAAAGGTTTCATCCTGATAAGCTCAAACCCAAATCGGAGAAGTGCGTCTTCATAGAATACCCAAAGGAAATTGTTGGGTACACCTTCTATCACAGATCCGAAGGCAAAACATTCGTTGCTAATAAATGGATCCTTTCTAGAGAAGGAGTTTCTCTCGAAAGAAGTGAGTGGGAGGAAAGTAGAACTTGATGAGGTAATTGTACCTTCTCCCTTACTTGAAAGTAGTTTGTCACGTAAACCGGTTTCGAGACATCTACACCAAGTAGTGAGGAAGTTGATGATGTTGATCATGAAACTTCAGATCAAGTTACTACAGAACCTCGAGATCAACCAGAGTAAGATCCGCACTGAGTGGTACGGTAATCCTGCTCGAAGTCATGTAACTAGATCATGATGAACCCACGAACTATGAGGAAGCGATGATGAGCCCAGATTCGCGAAATGGCTTGAGGCCATGAAATCTGAGATGAGATCCATGTATGAGAACAAAGTGTGGACTTTGGTGGCGTTGCTCGATGATCGGCAAGCCATAGAAAATAAATGGATCTTCAAGAGGAAGACGGACGCCGATAGTAGTGTTACTATCTACAAAGCTCGACTTGTCGCAAAAAGGTTTTTGACAAGTTCAAGGTGTTGACTACAATGAGATTTTCTCAACTGTAGCGATGCTTAAGTCTGTCCGAATCATGTTAGCAATTGCCACAATTTATGAAATTTGGCAAATGGATGTAAAACTGCATTCTGAATGGGTTTCAGGAGGAAGAGTTGTATATGATGCAACCGAAGGTTTTATCGATCGAAGGAGCTAACAAAGTGTGCAAGCTCCAGAATCCATCTATGGACTGGTGCAAGCATCTCGAGTTGGAATATACGCTTTGATGAGTTGATCAAAGCATATAGTTTTATCTGAGACTTACGGTGAAGCCTGTATTTACTAAAAAGTGAGTGGGAGCACTACAAAGATTTCGATAAGTATATGTGAATGACATATTATAGATCGGAAATAATGTAGAATTATTCGCAAAGCATAAAGAAGTGTTTGAAAGGAGTTTTTCAAAGAAAGACCTCGGTAAAGCTACTTACATATTGAGCATCAAGATCTATAGAGATAGATCAAGACGCTTGATAAGTTTTTCAATGAGTACATACCTTGACAAGATTTTGAAGTAGTTCAAAATGGAGCAGTTAAAGAAAGAGTTCTTGCTCGTGTTACAAGGTGTGAAATTGAGTAAGACTCAAAACCCAACCACGCGCAGAAGATAGAAAGAGAATGAAAGTCATTCCCTATGCCTTGGCCATAGGTTCTATAAAGTATGCCATGCTGTGTACCAGATCTATTGTATACCCCTGACCGAGTTTGACAAGGAGTACAATAGTGATCTAGGAGTAGATCATCGACAGCGGTCAAAATAATCCTTAGTGGAATAAGGATATGTTTTCGATTATGGAAGTGACAAAAGGTTCGTCGTAAAGGGTTACGCCGATGCAAGTTTTGACACCGATCCGGATGACTCTAAGTCTCGATCTAGATACATATTGAAAGTGGGAGCAACTAGCTAGGTAGCCGTGCGAGCATTGTAGACATAGAGAAATTGCAAAATACATAACGGATCCGAATGTGAAAGACCCGCTGACTAAGACTCTCTCACAAGCAAAACATGATCACACCTTAGTACTCTTTGGGTGTTAATCACATAGCGATGTGAACTAGGTTATTGAATCTAGTAAACCCTTTGGGTGTTGGTCACATGACGATGTGAACTATGGGTGTTAATCACATGATGATGTGAACTATCGATGTTAATCACATGGTGATGTGATCTAGATTATTGACTCTAGTGCAAGTGGGAGATCAAGGAAATATGCCCTAGAGGCAATAATAAAGTTATTATTTATTTCTTTATTTCATGATAAATGTTTATCATTCATGCTAGAATTGTATTAACCGGAAACATGATACATGTGTGAATGCATAGACAAACAATGTGTCACTAGTATGCCTCTACTAGACTAGCTTGTTAATCAAAGATGGTTATGTTTCCTAACCATAAACAAAAAGTTGTTATTTGATTAACAAGGTCACATCATTAGTAGAATGATCTGATTGACATGACCCATTCCATTAGCTTAGCACACGATCGCTTAGTATGTTGCTACCGCTTTTATCCATGACATATACATGTTCCCGTAACTATGAGATTATGCAACTCCGCTTATCGGAGGAACACTTTGGTGCTACCAAACGTCACAACGTAATCGGGTGATTATAAAGGAGTACTACAGGTGTCTCCAAAGGCAGATGTTGGGTTGGCGATTTGAGATTAGGTTTTGTCACTCCGATTGTCGGAGAGGTATCTCTGGGCCCTCTCAAGAATGCACATCACTTAAGCCTTGCAAGCATTGCAACTAATGAGTTAGTTGTGAGATGATGTATTACGGAACGAGTAAAGAGACTTGCCGTAACGAGATTGAACTAGGTATTGGGTACCGACGATCGAATCTCGCAAGTAACATACCGATGACAAAGGGAACAACGATGTTGTTATGCGGTCCGACCGATAAAGATCTTCAGAGAATATGTAGGAACCAATATGGGCATCCAGGTCCCGCTGTTGGTTATTGACCGGAGACGTGTCTCGGTCATGTCTACATTGTTCTCGAACCGTAGGGTCCGCACGCTTAAGGTTTCGGCGATGCTTTTATTATGAGTTTATGAGTTTTGATGTACCGAAGGAGTTCGGAGTCCCGGATGAGATCGGGGACATGACGAGGAGTCTTGAAATGGTCGAGACGTAAAGATCGATATATTGGACGACTATATTCGAGTTCGAAAGGTTCCGAGTGATCCGGTATTTTTCGAGTACTGGGAGAGTTACGGGAATTCGTATTGGGCCTCATTGGGCCATACGGAAATGGAGAGAAAGGGCCAAAAGGTGGCGCGCCTCCCTTGCTCTAGTCCGAATTGACTAGGAAGGGGCGCCTTCCTTCCTTCTCCTTCTCTCTTCCCTTTCCTTCTCTCCTACTCCCCTACATGGAAGGATTCCTAGTTGGACTAGGAAAGGGAATCCTACTCGGTGGGAGTAGGACTCCCCTGGCGCGCCCAAACCTAGGCCGGCCTCCTCCTCCCTTGCTCCTTTATATACGAGGCGGGGGCACCCCATAGACACAAGTTTGATCTACGGATCGTTCCTTAGCCGTGTCAGTGCCCCCTCCACCATATTCCACCTCGGTCATATCGTCATGAAGCTTAGGCGAAGCTCTGCCGATAGAACATCAAGATCGCCACCACGCCGTCGCGGCCGACGAACTCTCCCTCGACACTCGGCTGGATCGAGTACGAGGGACGCCATCGAGCTGCACGTGTGTCAAGAACTCGGGGCGCCGGAGTAACGGCGCCGGATCGGTCGGATCGCGAGGAGAACGACGACTACTTCCTCTACGCCAGATCGCTTCCGCTTCGGGTCTACGAGGGTACGTAGACAACACTCTCCCCTCTCGTTGCTATACATCACCATGATCTTGCGTGTGCGTAGGAAATTTTTTGAAATTACTACGTTCCCCAACATCTGGCAGCTGTTTGGAACGACGCTCTGAGCGGGGTGGTGAGTCAACTTCTTCACTGATGCTGCTCGAGTCCTCGCTCTCATATTCACTATCTTCGGCATAATGGTTGTCGCTGCCCTCACTGTCGCTGTCAATTCCTTCCTGGTACGGCTCTCCGTTGGGCATCGAGTGCAGCTTGGTGAAAACCTGCAATACACAAGTTATGGTTATGAGTCGGATTCAAGAACAACCGCAAAACAAAGGAAAAAACACTCAGATATTTGAGCCTGACCTCTCCTGGAGCATTGTTGGCGTCGAATGGCAGAATTCTCCTAGACCCCCTGGGGTTGTCCTTGTTGCCAGTAATGCTTCGGAGCCACTTGGCCACCATCTCCTCGTCAACCTCCTCTGGGTGGGTTCGAGCGGTGTCCTCTGGACCTGAATACATCCACATGGGTTGGTCACGGGCTTGCAGGGGCTAGATCCATCGACTGAGGTACACCTTCAATAGATCCATCCCTGTCACTCCATCTTTAACCAATTCAACAATGGCCGCAACCAGCATCTGCACTTCCTCTCTCTCCTCCGAAGCTACAACTAGGGAGCGAGGGGTGCGGAGTCTCTCCATAGTGAAAGGAGGGAGGCCAGTCGACTGACCAGGAGTTGGAACATCCTTGCAATAAAACCAGGTCGACTGCCACCCTCCAACTGAATCGGGAAAAGTCACAGGAGGAAAGCAACTCCTACCCCTCATTTGGATCCCTAACCCCCCACACATCTGAATCACGTGCGTTTTTTGGTCGTCTAGGTTAGCTTTCTTCACCGTCTGAGAATGACAAGTGAATATATGCTTGAAGAGACCCTAGTGCGGCTGGCATCCCAGGAAGTTTTCGCACATGGAAATGAATGCGGCAAGGTACAAGATTGTGTTGGGAGGGAAGTGGTGAATCTGGGCTCCGAAGAAGTTCAAGAATCCTCGGAAAAATGGGTGCGGAGGAAAAGCCTTGCTCCACACGAGTGGTGAGGAGAACACACTCACCATCGTGCGGCTGAGGCTCAGATTCATCCCCCAGCAGCCTCCAGGACCCGTGGGCAATCAAGCTGTCGTGGGCGAGATTGTCCAGGTCTTCCTTGATGATCGTGGAACAGTCCCCCTAGATCCAACCAGGCGGCAGACCGGACCGCGACGACGAGACCCTCACCGTCTTCTTGCCCTTCGTCGCCGCCGATGCCTTCTTCGCGTGCTCCAGGGCCACGGTCTTCTCCTTCACCATTGCGGTGGAGCTTGGGAGGGCCGAGCGGTGGCGTGGGGAGCATAGAGAAGGGAGGCGGAGAAGAAGAGAGAAAGAGGATCGAATGGAGGGCATTGTACCTCACATCGGCCTCGCCGCCTTTTGTGACGCCCGGATAATCAAGCTACAGTAAACCTTTGCTAATGATGCCACGTCACCTCGATTACTGTTGCTAATCTCGTGTTAGTTCGAAACCAATTATAATTCAAAATTCAAAATCAAGCAAACAATAAAAGTTTTCAAATATTAAAACTAAAATGTTCACTAAATAGTAGTTAAATCAGATCTATGATAAAATTGTGAAAAACATTATTGAAATTTGATAAGTGACTTAAACAACCTCAAACAGTGTCTAAAAACATTATTTAATAACCTTTTTATTAATACAAAAGAAATATGAAATGATATTTACCCCAAACTAGTTTTTGGTGGTAGGATATATTGTGATGTGATTTGTGGGACAGCTCTCATATTTTTCAAAACTCATTTGGTGCCCAAACAATTAGCCAAAACAGAAAATATTAAATAAAATAAAATAAAATAAATAAAGTAGAAAAATAAAAAGTTTAAAGGCCTATTCTACTGGGCACTATGGCCCAAGGAGCAAACTAGCCGGCCTAGCCCACCTCGCTCCATCCCCTCCTCACGCTACAGAGGACAGAGCAGGGCGTGGCGGCCATCCGCCGGCCATGGCCGCGCCAGGCCGTGCGTGGCGCCATCCCCGACCTCCCTGACGTCTTTAAGGCATCCCCGCAGCCCCCAAACCCTAGCACACCCCAGAACCACTTGCCTCTCGCTCCCTCTCGCTCTCCCTCTCGGTTCCCCTCCCCGCCATGGCTGTCGTCGACCTCGCGACCACCGTCGCCCCCGCGCCGAGCTTGGGAGCCCCGCGGATCCGCCTCGACGCCCTCTTTCTCCTCCCCAACGCAGGAGAGACCAGGGGCTCTACATCGTCGCCATCGACTTCGTCTTCTTCATCGGTGCCCGGAGCTCGCCACCGACGATTCGCCGCCTTCTGCAGCTACTAAACTTCCACCGGCCTTTCTTGCGCCTCGCGGTGAGCTCCGCCACCAAATCCACCCTATTTCCCCTCGATTTTGTCGCACTAGTTGTTTGTGCATCGCCATGGCCACCATGCCCAAGCTTCGTTCCCGCGCCCGGGGTGCTTTCTGCCGCCGTCGTATTGCTGCTCCTGCTGCCACCCGTGGAAACGCGCCCGCGCACGTCCAACCTCGCCTCGTGGCCTCCCCGCGCCTCGCAGGGCACGCTGCGCACGCGCCCGTCCATGGCCACGTCCGTCGTTGCCTGCTCCTAGCTGCCCCGCACACCGCGCCCCTGGCCGTGCTCAGCCCCGTGTCCGCTGCGCCCCGGCACGCTGGCTGGCCCGGCCGTCCGCCGGCTCGCCCGCCCGTGCGCCCATGCGTGTCGCGCCGCAGCCGCCCGCGGCCCTGCCGCTGTCCCCGCACACCGCGCCCCTGGCCGTGCTCAGCCCCGTGTCCGCTGCGCCCCGGCACGCTGGCTGGCCCGGCCGTCCGCCGGCTCGCCCGCCCGTGCGCCCATGCGTGTCGCGCCGCAGCCGCCCGCGGCCCTGCCGCTGTTCTGCTGCTCCCTGTACTGCTGTCGCTTCTGCGTACTGCCGTGGCCTCGCGTCCGCTTGCTGCTGCTCTATTTCTGCTGCCGCGCTACTGCTCTCTGCTCTGCTTTGTGCTGCGCACTACTGCAGCTGCCTTTGCACTGCTACTCCTGCCGTTGTGGTTCTGCTAATGCCTAACTGCTGCTGCTGCTCCTTTGGCCATGGCCGCCAATGCCCACTGTGTGTGCTTGTGCGTGAGCACTGCCACACAATGGCTGGCTAGTGCCACTACCATTTGGGGCCGGGCCTAAATAGACTAAAAGCTAATTATTGTTAGTTCTAATAATCCTACTACTAATAGTCACTGACGCTTGTCCTCGCTGCCAAAGTAAAACAAAAAAAATCAAATCATGTGTTAAGATATGAGTCAATGACACCTAGGTCACACAGAACCTCTGTTGACTAGTCAACCATTGACTGTGTCAACTGCCGCTGACTGGACGCCTGGGTCCCGGCTGTCATACACCTAGTCTAGACAACTAGTGTGTACAAAAAGTATTCTGCCATAATTATCATTTAAAATTAAGCTTTAAAAAATCCAAAATATTGATTAAAACTTTGAAAATTCATAGAAAAATAACCGTAACTTTGATGAAAATGTTTTGAACACGTAAGTTGCTCAGAATTTCGAGACGAAGCCGAATACACAGCCGTTCGTCAGCCACACGTCCCTAGCATAGCGAACCTGCAACATTTCACCTCCGGTTCATCTGTCCGAAAACGCAAGACACCGGGAATACTTTCCTGGATGTTTCCCCCGTTCGCTGGTATCACTTACTACCGCGTTAGGGCATACTTAGCACCGTGTATTACCTCATTATATTTTGTGATGCTTTGCTTGCTATGTATTCACCGTTTCTCCCCCCATCTTCTCTCCGGTAGACTACGAGACCGACGCCGCTGCTGCCCCGGTCGACTACGATGTTGACGACCCCTCCTTGCCAGAGCAACCAAGCAAGCCCCCCCGATCACCAGATATTGCCTATTCTTCTCTCTACTGCTTGCATTAGAGTAGTGTAGCATATTCCGCTCGGTTACTCCTATTACATTGCAGCCTTTGTCATTGTTGCTACTGCTTGTTGATACCTTACGCGCAATCCTAAATGCTTAGGTAGGATGCTAGTTTATCATCGATGGCCCTACATTTTGTCGACCGCCTTGCTATACTATCGGGCCGTGATCACTCGGGAGGTGATCATGGGTATATACTATACGTATATACATACTATACGATGGTGACTAAAGTCGGTTTGACTCGCTGAGTACTGCAAGTGATTCGGATATGAAATTTGAAGGACGGTGGCTCCATCCGGTAGAGGTGGGCCTGGGTTCCCGACGGCCGCGGATCGTTTTTTGGCGGAGCGGCAGGCGTGTTGAGACCACCTAGGCGAGAGGTGGGCCGGCCTGGTCGGCGTCTGCGGTTACTTCAAAATAACACGCTTAATGAGATCTTGGTATTTGATCCGAGTCTTGGCAACCGCCTATACGCACTAACCAACTACGCTGAAAGCTTATGGGCACTCGACGTCGTGGTATCACCAAGCCTTCGACGGCGTCGGCCGACTAAGCGGGCGCGCGGGTTGGACCGCGAACGCAACTTCCTTTGTAATGGAGGTTGCTAGGTCCGCCACCGCCACAGACGCAATATGCGGTGTCTGATGGGCGATGGGCCCGCACCCTACATGCATATGATTTAGACCGGCGTCTTGACCTCTCTGTTGTGCCTAGCGGGCTGCGACGTGTTGATCTTCCGAGGCCGGGCATGACCCAGAAAGTGTGCCCGCCAAAGGGATCGAGCGTGTTGGGTAATGTGGTGCACCCTGCAGGAAGTTTATCTATTGAATAGCCGTGTCCCTCGGTAAAGGACGACCGGAGTTGTACCTTGACCTTATGACAACTAGAACCGGATACTTAATAAAACACACCCGGACAAGTTCTCTGAACAACCCGGTGTGAACGCTTCCACATGGCGACGAGGGAGGATCACCGGTAGGATTATGCTATGCGATGCTACTTGGAGGACTTCAATCTACTCTCTTCTACATGTTGCAAGGCGGAGGTCGCTGAAGCATAGTCTTCGATAGGACTAGCTATCCCCTATTATTCGGCGCATTCTCGCATTCACCCACCGATATTGCCTCTTTACACATATACCCATGCATATGTAGTGTAGATCCTTGCTTGCGAGTACTTTGGATGAACACTCACGGTTGCTTTGCTCCCTCTTTTCCCTCGTTTTCCTCTTCTTCTCGGATGCCGCAACCATACGTTGGAGCCTAGGAGCAGACGCCACCGTCGATTTATTTACTACTGATCGGAGGTGCCTACTACTACGTGCGTGTCGCGGCGACGACCGGGAGTAGTTTGGGAGAATCGAGGCGGGAGGCTGCGCCTCTTTCGATCAGATCCTAGTTTGTGCTAGCCATCTTATGGCAACTTGTTCACTTATGTCCAGATCAGATATTGTTGCTTCCGCTGACTCGTCTATGATCAAGCACTTGTATTCGAGCCCTCAAGGCCCCTGGCTTGTAATATGATGCTTGTATGACTTATTTATGTTTTTAGAGTTGTGTTGTGATATCTTCCCGTGAGTCTCTGATCTTGATCGTACACGTTTGCGTGCATGATTAGTGTACGATTGAATCGGGGGCGTCACACCTTTTATGAGGATGGTTAAGAGTGGCTGACCGGTGGGTCCAAGCAATCAAATCACATCTCATCACAGGCATAGGCTCGATACGTGGCAAAAAAGGCAGCGCGAAAATGGAGGAGTCCCTATCCGATTCATTCCGTTTACTGCGCCGCGCCCCGTCCGGCGCGTTTCTTCGAAATTTTGAATCCCTCGAAATCCGAAAACCATAGGGCAGTCAATAGCGTCTAAGATTTCGTGTCCAGATTCACTCGAAGACTTATCACATTAATTCACTCGGTGACTCCAAGCTACCAGAATCGATCGAGCCGACTGAAGCAGGATTAAATATACCAATGTGCTTTCCAGACTTCTATGAAATGCCTCCGAAGCATTGAATTGAGTCGGAACCAACTTCAACCCTTCTTCACTCGGACCTCAATCCATTCGGGGGCTAATGACAAGGACATGTACCTAGTGTAGGGTCTTAGGCCTGACCTAGACACCCCACCCAAGGACACTGCCCTATAATCAAGGACATTCAAAGACCAATAGAAAGTACCGACTGGAATCACCTCAAAGTACAATCCACTCGACAGAAGACTCCACTCGGATATCCCAATTCCACTCGACCACAGCTGGGTCACTCGACCATATGAAGAACCACTCGGAGTACAGAAGATCTAAAGTCACCCCAAGATGGCAACGGTCAGGCGTTCACTCTGTAGTCTTTATGATCATTTAACGCCCCTACCTTAACTCACATTGAACCCTGTGTAACTGAGGGTTGCGAGGGTCATAGCGCACTCTATATAAGCCACCCCCTCCTCAGGCACAAGGGTTTGCACCCCTTGTAACATCCACGCACAATCCAGTCGACAAAGCCTCAGGGCACCGAGACGTATGGCTATTACCTCCTCCGAGACGGGACTGAACTCGTAAACTTGCGTGTACTCACCGTAGCTAGGACCTTGCCTCCTCCTACATACTCCCTATTCTTACTGCCAGACTTACTCCCACAATAGGCACCGATCTGACATGTGCCCAGACAAAGCTCACCTAACTACCTGGTCGCTCAACACCTGTCTGACAAGTGACAAGCTTGTCTCTAAGGTGGAGTGGTGGCCAAGTAGTGGGATCTTGTCGGGCGCAGAGCTTCCCGGGCCGTTGCAATCTTGCTGGCAACTCTAGGCTTGGTCTTATACTTTCTTGATTATTGGCTTGGATGTCTTGTTCACATCTTGTCATCTTGATCTTGAGCCTATCTTCTAGTTGCCCTTCGGCAAGCCTTGCCGTTGAGAAAGCTGCTACTACATGTGCATAAGTCTGTTGTGCTAAGGGCCCAAATCTTTGTACACCGACAGGTCATGGGTGGCACGGAGTTGCAACGGATCTGACGAAGGAGGAGGGGAGAGGGTGGGGGTGCGACGCCAGGCCAGGGCAGCCGGAGTAAAGGCGGACTCAGAAGCCAGCGAGACGTCTCGCAACGCCCAAACCGTCGTGTCCACAACACGTCATGGGTGACGCAACGGGTCAAACTGACCGCCCGTCAGCCACGCGACGCGGCGCATGTCCGATTCGACCATGTGTTGCGGTGTGCCCGTCGTGCATACATCAGGTTGGGTGCGTGTATTCGTACATACACGATGGACGTATCGCTGCGGATGGGTGTGTGACGTCTTTTATAAACTAGATGATACCCCGCACGATGTTGCGGGAATATTTTGCAACATATTTCAATGTGATTCGTTGTATGAAACATGAATATTTGAAGTAATAATATAAAAGGCTATAACTAAAAATTTATTATATTTGATTACTATATAGTTGTAATTTTTTATTAAAAATAGATTGTATAATAGAATGAAAATTCTCATGTATGTTTGCATGTTGATATGGCTCTTTGTTTCATGCATGTCATGATGAAGTGTCATGCTTGCATGTTGAGAGACGCATGGTATATAGTGGGAGTTGGCATTTTCTCATGCATGAATGCGAAGATGTGGCATACTTGCATGTTGAAAGAAATAGTTAGTGGGGCCTAACTATTTAGATAGTTAGTGGGCCTAGGCTCAGAAATGAATTTGCACCCGGTCAGAAAAAAATCAAAAACTTCTATTTTTCTTGTGTGTGGTAGATAATTTGATGCACGAGGTTCGCTCCAATTTTTAGATCATTTGGGCATCTGAGCAGTGCTCAGCAAAAAAGACAAATCAGGTCAGAACAGCGCGTGAACAGTAAACATTTTTATAGACCTTAAATTTGTCTTTTTTGCCGTGAGCTTCTCAGATGTCCAAATAATTTGAAACTTGAAGCGAACCTCACGCATCAAATTATCTACCACACAAAAAAATTAGAATTTTTTGAATTTGTCTAGTATTTGTTTTGATTGTTTTTTCGTCAGGGCGGGTGTAGCTGAGTCTGGGCTCAATAGTGGATTACCGGTTAGGAGTGCGGCGTTTCGATGTCCAGGCTCATCTGCACCCTGTCAAAAAAAATTTCAAAACAAATACTCGAAATATTCAAAAGAAATCGAAAAACAAATTGTGTGGTAAATAATTTGATGCGTGAGGTTTGCTCCAATTTTTAGATTATTTGGACATCTGAGCAGCTCTCAGCAAAAAACACAAATCGGGTCAGAACAGTGTGAACAGTAAACATTTTTACAGACCCCAAATTTTTCTTTTTTGCCGAGAGTTTCTCAGCTGTCCAAACGATTTGAAAATTGAGCGAACTTCACGCATCAAATTACCTACCACACAAAAAAATGGAATTTTTTGAATTTGTCTAGTATTTGTTTTGATTTTTTTTTCGTCAAGGCGGGTGCAACTGAACCTGGGCTCAGGAGTGGATTGCCAGTTAGTGGGGACTAACTATTTAGATATAGATATAGAAGATAAGACTATCATGCCATTCTTTATGAAGGGGTAAGCCATAATTTCAGCCGTTGAAGCAGAAGTGTAGTAGTCTCATGTCTTACTTAGATCGTGGAACGGGAAAGCTGGGGTTTTGATAGTGTACCCTGGTGAATGATGATCATAGATTTCTGGCCTTCTTTTTATATGTACAATGCTCTATTCTCACCTTTTGGTGATGCGTTCCTAGCATGGCTGGGTGACCACCAAGTACCAGTTCAAGGCCACTTGACTCCATTATGCATTGGTGCATAGGCATCAGGCAATTAACAATTTCTCCCTGGCCTGAACTGCTTGCCGCCGTTAACAATGTCTGTCGCCTGCTACGCGTTGGCCAGCGGATCTTTTAAAACGATTCGCCGCCTCCGCGGCCCTTAGATGAGGTGTCATCGGTGGCTCAACACCGTCCTATCATTGCAACAACCTTTGTGTTGCAGAAACATTTGTAACAGAGGTCTTATTGAAATAACGTTTGCAACAAAGACTTTGTTGCAGAAACATTTGCAACAAAGATTGTGTTACAGTTCATTTTTGTCTTTATATTTTTGCAACATAGATGATTTTGTGGAACGACTTTTGCAACATGAATAATGTTGCAGAATTTTTTTACTGAAAAAGATGACGTGTCTACGGTGTGAATCGTGAAATTTCTGTAACAGAGATAATGTTGCGGGTGTACTTCTGCGACAAGGCCGCTGTTGCGGAAAGTGTAAAAAAAACCATCTCCAGCCGGAGCAATGACGGAGGCGAAAGGGGAGGCCGAAGCGGAGCTTGGGCGTGCCCTCGAGCCGCGGTCATGGTAGCGAGGCGACGACGACGACGCTTGCAACACCATGGCGTGCGGGGTCGGGCTGCAGAAGCTGGGCCCTCTCACACCAGTGGCGCGGCGGACGGATCTCGGCTATGAATCAACACGGCGAGCTCGGGGCAGTTGGAGCAGCGTGGTAAGTAAGCAGACTCGGTGGGAGCTCGGGAGGAGCACAAGGAGCGATTTCTCTCAAGGATCCAGATCCTGCAACAGAACCCTTGTTGCGATGAGAGAGAATGCAACAACAAGCTAGTTGCAAAATTTTGTGATGGTGACCATGAGGCACGTAGCGTGCAGAGAAAGGGCGGACACCAACCTGCGATCCGCCGGGTGGTTTATAACGTTTTCCTAAATAATAATAGTATCACGCAACACATGTTCCCATGGATGAAAAGAAATGGATCCGAATAAGGTCGGGGGTATGGACCCGGAAAAAAAATAGGACTTGTATTACTCAAAATCAAGAATCACAATCAGCACGGCATCTGTCCTATACATCTTCAGGACCACCCCATCATCGGACTAACGGAAATTTTCAGAAAATGAAAGCAAACGGGAGCTGCAAGTTTCAGAAAACTGACGGCTGAGAGAAACTGAACTGGGCACATACTCGGATTCAGAAAAAGGAAATCTGACGCGTCCTCCATCGCCAGCGTCTTTAAATATCAGCACAGACCACCTTCGCGTCCCGCAACACCTCCCGATCCTTCGCGCCTCGCCAAAATCCCAATCGCCCGCCCTTTCCTAGCCACAACCCTAGCAGCAGATCGGGCAGCCGCCGGCCGGGATGGAGGGGCTCGACGTCGACGACGTCTTCCACCACTACCGGCTGAGCCCTACGGAAGTGGAGGCCGTCACCTACTACCTGCCACGCCTCCTCTCCGGCGAGACGCTGCACGGCGCCGACAAGCTCATCCACAGCGTCGAAATCTCCGGCTGCGAGCCCAAGGATCTCGCCGCCCGATACGCGCCCGTGCCGCAGGCCGTGAGCAGCGGCGACCGGTTCTTCTTCACCACCTGCAAGAGCAAGAACGGGAGCAAGGTCCAGAGCGTGCGCGTCGCCGGCGGCGGCACCTGGAGCATTCAGAAGACCACGGAGATTAGCCACGCGGGAGTCAAGGTCGCGAGGTCAAGAACCTGTCCTTCAAGAAGAAGGGCAAGTCCACCGGCTGGGTCATGGAGGAATACCGGTGCCTGCTGCCGGAGGCCATCGTCTGCAAGATGCACTTGGCTCAGCATGCCCCTGACGCGGCCCGCCAGGAATCGGAAGCGTACAAGCTTCAGCAACAGCAACCAGAGGCCGTGACCCCGAGCACGCACGCGCAGAAGAGGCCAGCGCCCGCTGCCGCCGCCGATCCTCATCCGCCGCGCCCCAAGAAGAGGATGCGCGGTGCCGTCCCGGTCCCGGTGGCACTTGCCACATCGTTGTTCACCGCTGCAGCACCGGTTTTCTTGCCGGACGAGTCCGTACCTGAAGCTGACGACGACATGGTCCGGTTCTGTTGCACAATCGATGAGCTTATCGGGTCACAAGTGGAGGAAAATCTCCCGGTCGGAGCTACTAACAACATCGAACAGAATTTCTACTTGGAACCAGAGGGGCCGCAAAAGCTTTTCGCTGATGCTGGAGAAGAAATCGTCCCGCTCGAAGCTGACGAACTGGAGTTCCTTAGGGCTATACTCGATGAAGAAGCAGAAGAGCAGGAGCGGGAGGCTGTCTCGACGAACGACAAGTCATCCATTGTCCAAGACGAGCCGCCGCCGATCATCTTCCATGGTCCATCTGAAGCAGAGTGGCAGGATGACGAGGGGCTGGAGAAGGAGAAGAGGAACAATGCCGCGCCGGATCTTGATGCTCCATCGCTTCAGGGCTCCTTTGATCCATTTGAAGAAGCGTGGAAGGCCGAAGAGGCGCTCGAGAAGGAGAAGAGGTGCAATGCCGCGGCCAATCTTCACGCTGGAGGGCACAGCAACTTCTTCTCGCCTGCAAGTGTCTATTAAATCGGATGCTGAAGTTCTTTTCAAAGTGTATACGAGGATACTCACTGGCTGATGTATTAGTTCGTCCATGTACGATCGCCACGGATGTACCTCTGAGCAATTTGCTCCACTTGTTCATGCAAGATAGTAAAATTGTTGTTCTTCTTCTTGCTCCTGTGATGGATTTTCTGAACCTTGCATTCGCTTCTGCACTAGTACTTCTTCTGCTCTGTTTAAAACTGCTCTTATCTTTTTGCATAAGGCTCAGATAAGCAAGCATGATGCAGTTATTATCTGGGCAACCGCAGATAAGTAGTAGGACTAACTATATTTGTAAATCAAAATTATTTCACTCCTCGTGATAATATGCAGAACAACCTTCAAGCTCATAAGTTGCCGAGCAAATTCAAGTTGTGGCAAAAAAAAATTGTTCTCTCTATTTTTATGCAACTACTAAAACTGTTGTTGTTCCTACTCCTTTATAGATTATCTGAACCCCCTGCGTTCACAATTTTGCATGCTGCAGCTCATATATATTTTCTTAGTTAGTACAACTTGTCGATTTTGATTCATGGTCAACTATTAAGCTTTGGTTCAGTTCTTTCGCTCACATTTGGTTCTATATGAATCAACTCTGAAGTCACGTTTTGAGTGAGGTTTTCCCTCTACTATCGTTTCGGCAAACTTAGGCAAGTACTCCGACGTGTCTCAACTCTCACTGCAGTATGCTCTGGCAGTTCAAAACATTTTCACTTAAGACTTAAAAGAATACCCTGCGGCCATGGTTTCACCTGTTTTACGTGTGCAAGGAGGTATATTTCCACTCCGGAGTCTTTTTTTTAACTGAAACTTTCCACTCCGGAGTCAGGAGGTCCAGCTAGTGCAGCTTAGATTAAGTTTTACAAGTATGATTAACTTGTGGGTGTGCTCTTGAGAACAAATCTACAATCTGGGGTTCATAAGTTGTTAAACCTGAACTTGCAAATCTTGTTTAGCTGTCAAACATAACCTTGAGGAGGTCTCTCTGAACATTTCACACTTATTTGGTTGGAGAAAGCTTATTTCAGATTAGTTTGACTAACACCTTCACAGATTTTTTGAATGGAATAATTGGAAATGGGATGTCACTGAAGAATTGGTTATCATCGCCGCAGGATTGTGCAGGGTGACAACAAGACCTATCCAGTCTCTCCATGGATGTAGCCAAAGGAGGTCTCTTGGTATTTCCTCTATCAAGAGGTCAGGGAAGGAGGAAAAGGTAGCTTCTGTCACCGTGGTACCTCCGCAACCCACCATTGTAATGACAGTAATATCCTTCTCGTCCATAAGGGTAAATGTTATGTGGTCGACTTCACACAACATCGAGAAGAACATTAGCATAAACATTCAGGGCTCATTTGTTTCGGGAGTGGATGATTTGCCCTGTTTTACTTTGTAGTAGATTATCACTTCCGCTTCGGTACAACCACCCTGAACACATTGATGGTTGAGATTAAACCGTCCCCTTTTATAGTTTGCATGTTTGGCCGGTTTCAAGAAAAATAGTTCAAAGGGCATGATGGTCATATTTAAAGTGCATGTACGTATAGTACTGCCGGCCAAACAAGCGGCCCCACCGACCCTGACAAGTGGGACCCACATGCAAGGCCCGCTACAACTAAACTAGTAAAGTATGAAATAAAAATGAGGGGATGGGGGATTGAACCCACAGAATCACTACTTTTTTTTGAGTAACACGGAATCACTACTGGGCGTGCTAGTCGTAAGTCGTAACCACTGGACCAAACCATGTTACATGATTCCAAATAAGGCCGTGTTCGGTTGACAGGGTTGTGCGGCGGTTTTGGCAGGGATTGAGGTGGATTTAATCCTCTTCAAGTCAAAATCCCCCCAAATCTCCTCCAATCCTCTTGACAAAGGGTGTAACGGAACAAGGCCTAAGAAGAATTCCTTTCGTAGTCTCATAGTCCATGCTGGGCCAAAGCTCTTTTCCAAAAACATGGAGGGCTAGACCCAATGGTTGACTTGGGATAAAATTGAAAACAATAAATGCTTTTGCATTTAATAAATGTTTGAAGGAAACTAATTTAAAATTGTTACTTAAAACTGTTATTTTGCTATTGCAAACACTATTTCAAATTTTGAACGGTTTCAAGAAAAATAGTTCAAAAAGGAGAAAATGAAATAACGAAAAAAAGAGAAGGAACATAAAAAAAATAAAAATAATGCTTAGAGCTGGGCCCAACTAGGTGATGGCATCGCTCCCGTTGGGCACCTGTTGGGTTGGCCCAAGCGCTCACGGATTTGGAAAAAAAAATCGATTCGAAAAATGTCCCCACTTTCAAAATTTGTTCATAAATTCTAATAATGTTCCATTTTCCAAATTTTGTTCATGAATTCAAAAAATGCTCGGAGAGCTCAAATAATGTTCACTTTCAAATTTTGTTTGGAATTTAGAAAATATTCCTATTTTAAAAAAATTCTACACAAATACGAAAAGTGTTCGGGTAAATTAAAAAACAACTGGTTTCAATTTGTTTTCGTATTTTTATGATTTTTTTTCGAAATTCCCAATTTGTCAATGTTTTTCAAAAAAATCATATTTTTTAAATGTTAGTGTGGAAATTTTGTGTTAGTCCATGAAGAATGAAAAAGAAACAAAAAAAAAGAAAAAGAAATCATGAGAAAAATATCGGTAGGGATGTCAATGGGTAGGGTATGGGTGGGTACAACCTTTTTGTACCGAAATCCATACCCCAATCATTTTTCTATACTCACCAATTCAATATCCATGTGCACAAATTGGTATACATGCCCATACTCATCGGGCATCTTATATCCTATGGGTACAATATATAACGCTGGCATGATAAAGGTAAGACAAGAAAAGGGTCCAAAACTAAATTTAGGTACTCGGCTAGCACAATCTGATTTGCACTTACATCAAAAGTTCGCAAGACGATCGAACACATAATGGTCTTAATATCATTACAAACAAACTTTGAAAAAAAAAAGTTTGCAAACTTGGAATGCTAATTACTGTAGGTTTACCTAGATATTATAGGATTTAATTTAATTTATTAATTTTTAGGGTATCCATTGGGTTATCCATGGTACAATTCAGACCCATACCCTACCCATGCATTTTGCGGGTATGGATACCCATTACCCATGTGTATGAAGCGGTAGAAAGTCTTAACCATGCCCACTATTTTCGGGTAGGTACCCATGGGTACCCATATCCATGGGCAAAACTGCCATGTCTAAATATCGGTTTGCTACAGTAATCCGATAGCTGAGGGATAGTTGTTGTAGTCCATGTTTCCTACTTAGACACTGAAGCTTATTAGTTGATGTGGCTAGCGACTAGCGGACAGCAGCGCGAGTTATAGAGTTTTGATCCCTCGCACTGCTATTACTTTTTGGTGATTTAAAAAAACTCAAAAATTGTTTGGGAATTTAATTTTTTTACGGTTTTGAAAATTTCTTGGAAACTTAAAAGATGTTCACGTGTACGAAATATATTCGATAATTTTAAATATTGTTTGTGCTATTGCAAAATTGTTCAAAATTTCAATAAATGTTGACATTATCAAATCTTGTTCTCAAAATTCAAAAAATGTTCAGGATTTTCAAAAAATGTTTGTATAAAAAATACACTTTAGAAGAAAGGAAATTTCAAAATCTGTTCGAGTTGTTCAAGAAATTGTTGGATTTTCATACATTGCTTGCTTTTAAAATTTTGTTCACAATTTTCAAGAAATAATCCAAAAATTCAAAAATAAATCCAGATTATGTGTTGTATTTAGTTCTTAATAGTCCACGTTCCAATTTGTTTACCAAGGCTTGTTAGCCCGGCCGGTAAGGTACTATCATATTCGACCTGGTGCCCTGTTTCGTATTCTAATGAATTCTTAATCCTTTTAAATCTGAAATCCACGTGGAAATGATCTTTATGCCACTATGGCAGGTTGCAATTTGTCTACTTGATCTTCGACCAAGCTTCACCCTCCTCTCCTACAACTAGTCCTGCTCGGCTACTCCCACTGAACCAGTGAATTGACAAACCACGCCGTTGAGAATACAAACCGCTGCTGCTCGGAGGCCCGGCGCGTCCGCTGCTGCACGCCCGGCTAAACACGCCTCCTCTGCACCCTAGTGGCTCCAGCCGCCGCTCGACGGCCCGGCGGCTCCCTCTGCACCCCGGCGGCACCCTCTCCTGCTCGGTGGCGCAGCGGCCCCAGGCGACACTTATTTTCTTTCGAGATAAATACATTGAGGGTCATTTAAGTTGAGTCAAAAGCACAATACAATCACTGGACTTCAGAATACGCTCGTTACGATCACTATATACGTAAAGTGATGATTATACGGTCACTGAGTCACCGTAGAGCACTGTATAGCAATCTATTGACCGATCAAACTTGCAGTGGGCGTGTAAAAAGAACTTTCAGTGGGCCCATCTGTCAGTGGGGGGTGGGAGAAATAAAAAAAAGGAAACAAAACGTACACGTTGCAGGTACTGGATTCGAACCCGCTCCTCGGGCTTGCGGCTTGCGCTCTGTAGCCAGTAGAGCGAACCGAACCAGATGGCCAAAATGCACGCGCACATATATATATATATATTGAAAATTACTTTCATTGTATCTAATTTATGTAACTGTGCCCCCAAAAAGTGATACATTTTTTCCTGCAACTTTTAACAAGTGTTTGCATCTTTTGCTAGAAAAGTTCATGCATTTTTTTGAAGTGTTTGTATATATTTTATAAAACTTATTAGTGTAACTGTATATTAAAAATGCATCAAATATTTATTAGAAAACACTACTTTACACAGAAATTCCTATAAAAACACTACATAAATATTTTTAAAAGATATGAACATAAAAGCGAACATTTTTAGTTAATTTTTTTGCGTTTGCATGAATATTTTTTGTTTGTGATTCATTTATATCGCACATGCCGTTGCAAAAAAAGAACTAAGCTCCTCCATATCATATCATCGCACTTGTGCGTGGGCTCGATTTGCTAGCGTGCCTTTGGATTCGTGTGCGAGGTCCTGGTCTCGAACCACCAACCCGCGCATAATTATTTATTAGCTTTTCCTTATTTCTTCGGCTTATTGACAGGTGGGACAAAAGGCTGCTTATTGGATTCCCATCTGGTATAAATGTAAGCGCTTCCGGAAAATCGCATAGTAGCAAAGTTCTCAACTGGCTAGCACGCGGAGCTTCCATGCGCGAGGCCGCGGGTTCGAATACCCAACCCTTTAGTTTATTTTTTTTCTTTTATTTACCCACTGAAAGATGGGCCCAAACCGAGTGCCATGTAGGTCGTTTGACCGGTCAGTATGCAATACGGATGCTATACAGAGAGTCAGTGACCGTATAATCATCGCTTTACGTATATAATGACCGTAACGAGCGTATTCTAAAGTTCAGTGACCGTATTGTGTTTAGGACTTAAGTTTAGTGACGACTAGTGTATTTATCTCTTTTCTTTCCCAGCTCGGCCACTCGATCCCCTTACTCCTGTCAATTCCTGCGCATGCAGCGTGCAACGTGCAACAGTAAAGAGAGAATCAGTCTCAAAATTTGACCGTAACGAGCGTATTCTAAAGTTTAGTGACCGTATTGTGTTTAGGACTCAAGTTTAGTGACGACTAGTGTATTTATCTCTTTTCTTTCCCAGCTCGGCCACTCGATCCCCTTACTCCTGTCAATTCCTGCGCATGCAGCGTGCAACGTGCAGCAGTAAAGAAAGAATCAGTCTCAAAATTTGACCAGTGCAACGTGAAACTTGGCAAAGAGATCCAGGCCAACAAATTAGTCTCACCCATCAGGAGTGGCAGCCGTTGCAGGCTTGTTATTCTCGTGACCGACGTCGCCGTGGAGCATCGCCACCGTGAAGATCCGAAGTCATCTCACCCTGGCGTGGTCGCAAGAGTGGTCGTGTCCAGATGTATGGCTTCTTCTGGCCGACGACGTTTGCTGTAGTGCCTCTTGCACTTGAGAAATGAGAACGAACAAAGAGTTTTTTTAGAACGAAGACGCCGGAGGCGTCCGGCTTTGAATTAATAAAGCCCACATAAGGCAGAATCCAACAAGTTCAACACAGAACAACATAAAGTAGGTCGTTTGACCGGTCAGTGTGCAATACGGATGCTATCTGAGAGTCGATGACCGATAATCATCGCTTTACATATATAATGACCGTAACGAGCGTATTCTAAAGTTCAGTGACCGTATTGTATTTAGGACTCAAGTTTAGTGACAACTAGTGTATTTATCTCTTTTCTTTCCCAGCTCGCCACTCGATCCCTTGCTCTGTCAATTCCAGCATGCAGCGCGGCAACGGCAAAGAAGAAGAGAGAATTAGTCTCAAAATTTGACCAAAGGTAACGCGAAACTTGGCAAAGAGATCCGAGCCAACAAATTAGTCTCACCCATCAGGAGTGGCAGCCGTTGCAGGCTTGTTATTCTCGTGACCGCCGTCGCCGTGGAGCATCGCCACCGTGAAGATCCGAAGTCATCTCACCCCGGCGTGGTCGCAAGAGTGGTCGTGTCCAGATGTATGGCTTCCTCTAGCCGACGACGTTTAGGAAGCCGACGACGTTTGCTGTAGTGCCTCTTGCACTTGAGAAATGAGAACGAACAAAGAGTTTTTTTAGAACGAAGACGCCGGAGGCGTCCGGCTTTAAATTAATAAAGCCCACATAAGGCAGAATCCAACAAGTTCAACACAGAACAACATAAAGTAGGTCGTTTGACCGGTCAGTAATACTGGATGCTATCTGAGAGTCGATGACCGATAATCATCGCTTTATGTATATAATGACCGTAACGAGCGTATTCTAAAGTTCAGTGACCGTATTGTGTTTAGGACTCAAGTTTAGTGACCACTAGTGTATTTATTTCTTTTCTTTCCCAGCTCGGCCACTCGATCCCCTTGCTCCTGTCAATTCCTGCACATGCAGCGTGCAACGTGCAACAGTAAAGAGAGAATTAGTCTCAAAATTTGACCAGTGCAACGTGAAACTTGGCAAAGAGATCCAGGCCAACAAATTAGTCTCACCCATCAGGAGTGGCAGCCGTTGCAGGCTTGTTATTCTCGTGACTGCCGTCGCCGTGGAGCATCGCCACCGTGAAGATTCGAAGTCATCTCACCCCGGCGTGGTCGCAAGAGTGGTCGTGTCCAGATGTATGGCTTCTTCTGGCCGACGACGTTTGCTGTAGTGCCTCTTGCACTTGAGAAATGAGAACGAACAAAGAGGTTTTTTAGAACGAAGACGCCGGAGGCGTCCGGCTTTAAATTAATAAAGCCCACATAAGGCAGAATCCAACAAGCACAAAACAGCATAAAGTAGGTTGTTTGACCGGTCAGTGTGCAATACGGATGCTATACAGAGAGTCAGTGACCGTATAATCATCGCTTTATGTATATAATGACCGTAACGAGCGTATTCTAAAGTTCAGTGACCGTATTGTGTTTAGGACTCAAGTTTAGTGACGACTAGTGTATTTATCTCTTTTCTTTCCCAGCTCGGCCACTCGATCCCCTTACTCCTGTCAATTCCTGCGCATGCAGCGTGCAACGTGCAGCAGTAAAGAAAGAATCAGTCTCAAAATTTGACCAGTGCAACGTGAAACTTGGCAAAGAGATCCAGGCCAACAAATTAGTCTCACCCATCAGGAGTGGCAGCCGTTGCAGGCTTGTTATTCTCGTGACCGACGTCGCCGTGGAGCATCGCCACCGTGAAGATCCGAAGTCATCTCACCCTGGCGTGGTCGCAAGAGTGGTCGTGTCCAGATGTATGGCTTCTTCTGGCCGACGACGACGCTTGTAGTGCCTCTTGCACTTGAGAAATGAGAACGAACAAAGAGTTTTTTTAGAACGAAGACGCCGGAGGCGTCCGGCTTTGAATTAATAAAGCCCACATAAGGCAGAATCCAACAAGTTCAACACAGAACAACATAAAGTAGGTCGTTTGACCGGTCAGTGTGCAATACGGATGCTATACAGAGAGTCAGTGACCGTATAATCATCGCTTTACATATATAATGACCGTAACGAGCGTATTCTAAAGTTCAGTGACCGTATTGTATTTAGGACTCAAGTTTAGTGACAACTAGTGTATTTATCTCTTTTCTTTCCCAGCTCGGCCACTCGATCCCCTTGCTCCTGTCCATTCCCGCGCATGCAGCGTGCAACGTGCAGCAGTAAAGAGAGAATTAGTCTCAAAATTTGACCAGTGCAACGCGAAACTTGGCAAAGAGATCCAGGCCAACAAATTAGTCTCACCCATCAGGAGTGGCAGCCGTTGCAGGCTTGTTATTCTCGTGACCGCCGTCGCCGTGGAGCATCGCCACCGTGAAGATCCGAAGTCATCTCACCCCGGCGTGGTCGCAAGAGTGGTCGTGTCCAGATGTATGGCTTCCTCTAGCCGACGACGTTTAGGAAGCCGACGACGTTTGCTGTAGTGCCTCTTGCACTTGAGAAATGAGAACGAACAAAGAGTTTTTTTAGAACGAAGACGCCGGAGGCGTCCGGCTTTAAATTAATAAAGCCCACATAAGGCAGAATCCAACAAGTTCAACACAGAACAACATAAAGTAGGTCGTTTGACCGGTCAGTGTGCAATACGGATGCTATACAGAGAGTCAGTGACCGTATAATCATCGCTTTATGTATATAATGACCGTAACGAGCGTATTCTAAAGTTCAGTGACCGTATTGTGTTTAGGACTCAAGTTTAGTGACCACTAGTGTATTTATCTCTTTTCTTTCCCAGCTCGGCCACTCGATCCCCTTGCTCCTGTCAATTCCTGCACATGCAGCGTGCAACGTGCAACAGTAAAGAGAGAATTAGTCTCAAAATTTGACCAGTGCAACGTGAAACTTGGCAAAGAGATCCAGGCCAACAAATTAGTCTCACCCATCAGGAGTGGCAGCCGTTGCAGGCTTGTTATTCTCGTGACCGCCGTCGCCGTGGAGCATCGCCACCGTGAAGATTCGAAGTCATCTCACCCCGGCGTGGTCGAAGAAGTGGTCGTGTCCGGATGTATGGCTTCTTCCGCCGACGACGTTTGTTGTAGTGCCTCTTGCACTTGAGAAATGAGAACGAACAAAGAGGTTTTTAGAACGAAGACGCGGAGGCGCCCGACTTTAAATTAATAAAGCCCACATAAGGCGAGAATCCAACAAGCACAAAACAGCATAAAGTAGGTTGTTTGACCGGTCAGTGTGCAATACGGATGCTATACAGAGAGTCAGTGACCGTATAATCATCGCTTTACGTATATAATGACCGTAACGAGCGTATTCTAAAGTTCAGTGACCGTATTGTGTTTATGACTCAAGTTTAGTGACTACTAGTGTATTTATCTCTTTTCTTTCCCAGCTCGGCCACTCGATCCCCTTGCTCCTGTCGATTCCTGCGCATGCAGCGTGCAACGTGCAGTAGTAAAGAGAGAATCAGTCTCAAAATTTGACCAGTGCAACGTGAAACTTGGCAAAGAGATCCAGGCCAACAAATTAGCCTCACCCATCAGGAGTGGCAGCCGTTGCAGGCTTGTTATTCTCGTGACCGCCGTCGCCGTGGAGCATCGCCACCGTGAAGATCCGAAGTCATCTCACCCTGGCGTGGTCGCAAGAGTGGTCGTGTCCAGATGTATGGCTTCTTCTGGCCGACGACGTTTGCTGTAGTGCCTCTTGCACTTGAGAAATGAGAACGAACAAAGAGTTTTTTTAGAACGAAGATGCCAGAGGCGTCTGGCTTTGAATTAATATAAAGCCCACATAAGGCAGAATCCAACAAGTTCAACACAGAACAACATAAAGTAGGTCGTTTGACCGGTCGATTGTCTACGGATGCTATCTGAGAGTCGGTGATCGTATAATCATCGCTTACGATATAATGACCGTAACGAGCGTATTCTAAAGTTCAGTGACCGTATTGTATTTAGGACTCAAGTTTAGTGACCACTAGTGTATTTATCTCTTTTCTTTCCCAGCTCGGCCACTCGATCCCCTTGCTCCTGTCAATTCCTGCGCATGCAGCGTGCAACGTGCAGCGGTAAAGAGAGAATTAGTCTCAAAATTTGACCAGTGCAACGTGAAACTTGGCAAAGAGATCCAGGCCAACAAATTAGTCTCACCCATCAGGAGTGGCAGCCGTTGCAGGCTTGTTATTCTCGTGACCGCCGTCGCCGTGGAGCATCGCCACCGTGAAGATCCGAAGTCATCTCACCCCGGCGTGGTCGCAAGAGTGGTCGTGTCCAGATGTATGGCTTCTTCTAGCCGACGACGTTTGCTGTAGTGCCTCTTGCACTTTCAGAAATGAGAACGAACAAAGAGTTTTTTTAGAACGAAGACGCCGGAGGCATCCGGCTTTAAATTAATAAAGCCCACATAAGGCAGAATCCAACAAGTTCAACACAGAACAACATAAAGTAGGTCGTTTGACCGGTCAGTGTGCAATACGGATGCTATACAAAGAGTCAGTGACCGTATAATCATCGCTTTATGTATATAATGACCGTAACGAGCGTATTCTAAAGTTCAGTGACCGTATTGTGTTTAGGACTCAAGTTTAGTGACCACTAGTGTATTTATCTCTTTTCTTTCCCAGCTCGGCCACTCGATCCCCTTGCTCCTGTCAATTCCTGCACATGCAGCGTGCAACGTGCAACAGTAAAGAGAGAATTAGTCTCAAAATTTGACCAGTGCAATGTGAAACTTGGCAAAGAGATCCAGGCCAACAAATTAGTCTCACCCATCAGGAGTGGCAGCCGTTGCAGGCTTGTTATTCTCGTGACCGCCGTCGCCGTGGAGCATCGCCACCGTGAAGATCCGAAGTCATCTCACCCCGGCGTGGTCGCAAGAGTGGTCGTGTCCAGATGTATGGCTTCTTCTGGCCGACGACGTTTGCTGTAGTGCCTCTTGCACTTGAGAAATGAGAACGAACAAAGAGGTTTTTTAGAACGAAGACGCCGGAGGCGTCCGGCTTTGAATTAATAAAGCCCACATAAGGCAGAATCCAACAAGTTCAACACAGAACAGCATAAAGTAGGTTGTTTGACCGGTCAGTGTGCAATACGGATGCTATACAGAGAGTCAGTGACCGTATAATCATCGCTTTACGTATATAATGACCGTAACGAGCGTATTCTAAAGTTCAGTGACCGTATTGTGTTTATGACTCAAGTTTAGTGACTACTAGTGTATTTGTCTCTTTTCTTTCCCAGCTCGGCCACTCGATCCCCTTGCTCCTGTCGATTCCTGCGCATGCAGCGTGCAACGTGCAGCAGTAAAGAGAGAATTAGTCTCAAAATTTGACCAGTGCAACGTGAAACTTGGCAAAGAGATCCAGGCCAACAAATTAGTCTCACCCATCAGGAGTGGCAGCCGTTGCAGGCTTGTTATTCTCGTGACCGCCGTCGCCGTGGAGCATCGCCACCGTGAAGATCCGAAGTCATCTCACCCCGGCGTGGTCGCAAGAGTGGTCGTGTCCAGATGTATGGCTTCTTCTAGCCGACGACGTTTGCTGTAGTGCCTCTTGCACTTGAGAAATGAGAACAAACAAAGAGTTTTTTTTAGAACGAAGACGCCGGAGGCGTCCGGCTTTAAATTAATAAAGCCCACATAAGGCAGAATCCAACAAGTTCAACACAGAACAACATAAAGTAGGTCGTTTGACCGGTCGATTGTGCAATCTGGATGCTATCAGAGAGTCGATGACCGTATAATCATCGCTTATGTATATAATGACCGTAACGAGCGTATTCTAAAGTTCAGTGACCGTATTGTGTTTAGGACTCAAGTTTAGTGACCACTAGTGTATTTATCTCTTTTCTTTCCCAGCTCGGCCACTCGATCCCCTTGCTCCTGTCAATTCCTGCACATGCAGCGTGCAACGTGCAACAGTAAAGAGAGAATTAGTCTCAAAATTTGACCAGTGCAATGTGAAACTTGGCAAAGAGATCCAGGCCAACAAATTAGTCTCACCCATCAGGAGTGGCAGCCGTTGCAGGCTTGTTATTCTCGTGACCGCCGTCGCCGTGGAGCATCGCCACCGTGAAGATCCGAAGTCATCTCACCCCGGCGTGGTCGCAAGAGTGGTCGTGTCCAGATGTATGGCTTCTTCTGGCCGACGACGTTTGCTGTAGTGCCTCTTGCACTTGAGAAATGAGAACGAACAAAGAGGTTTTTTAGAACGAAGACGCCGGAGGCGTCCGGCTTTGAATTAATAAAGCCCACATAAGGCAGAATCCAACAAGTTCAACACAGAACAGCATAAAGTAGGTTGTTTGACCGGTCGAGTGTAATACGGATGCTATCTGAGAGTCAAGGATCGTATAATCATCGCTTTACGTATATAATGACCGTAACGAGCGTATTCTAAAGTTCAGTGACCGTATTGTGTTTATGACTCAAGTTTAGTGACTACTAGTGTATTTATCTCTTTTCTTTCCCAGCTCGGCCACTCGATCCCCTTGCTCCTGTCGATTCCTGCGCATGCGGCGCAGGCAACGTCAGCAAATAAAGAGAATTAGTCTCAAAATTTGACCAGTGCAACGTGAAACTTGGCAAAGAGATCCAGGCCAACAAATTAGTCTCACCCATCAGGAGTGGCAGCCGTTGCAGGCTTGTTATTCTCGTGACCGCCGTCGCCGTGGAGCATCGCCACCGTGAAGATCCGAAGTCATCTCACCCCGGCGTGGTCGCAAGAGTGGTCGTGTCCAGATGTATGGCTTCTTCTAGCCGACGACGTTTGCTGTAGTGCCTCTTGCACTTGAGAAATGAGAACAAACAAAGAGTTTTTTTTAGAACGAAGACGCCGGAGGCGTCCGGCTTTAAATTAATAAAGCCCACATAAGGCAGAATCGAACAAGTTCAACGTAGAACAACATAAAGTAAAACGGCCGCAACCAAGGTGCGTTACATGCTACCGGCCGAAGCCTGCAAGGGAATGAGAGAAGTAGCAGCAGCGTGCAAGTAGCCGGTCCAAAAGGGCACAACCAACGGCAAGCTAGTGGCGGGCACCAATCTGGATCAACCGAATCCGCTCCATAGCCTCCGTCATCCGATCCACATCACGCCGTTTCCCCAACGGCGTCCATGTCTGAAGGAACAAGTGGCATTTGAAGATAATGTCAGCCGGGTGAGAAGGAAATTTGTGCTCAATAGTCATCTTATTGCGTGTAGTCCAAATGTTCCATAGCAAAGCTCCCACACATCTCCATAAAACACGGCCGAAACCGCCCCTATGAGCGACAAGAATAGCGCGAAGGTCCAAAGCTGAGCGGGGATTCCAGTTCTGGTCGAACGCCTCCCTAACTGCACTCCAAGCAAAGCGTGCAAGGTAACAGTTGAAAAAGATGTGGTTGGCATCTTCATGGTGTCCACATAGTACGCAAGAGCCATCGGAAGGCCCGTTCCTACGCGCGATATTATTGGAGGAGGGAAGGCAATCACGAAACATCTGCCACAAGAAAATTTTGATCTTCAATGGGATAGATGCTTTCCATAGCCCCCTAGCTATGTCCAGGGCCGGCCCCTCGGTCAGTTTGTTGTACAAGGATTGGATGGTAAATTTCCCCGAGCGCGAGAGAGCCCAGGAGACCGAGTCGGCCTCAGGGCGAAGGACCACTCCCGCTAGAGCAGCTACGAGCCCGTCCCAACAGGCTCATTCGTTATCGAGGAGGGGTCTTTTGAAGGATACCACGGGCGGGTTGGTCGCAGCGCGTCAGCCACTAGGATATCAACGTTAGTGGCTAACCGATAGGCAATGGAGTGGCTTTTCCACAAGAGTTCCGTGCCAAACCAATGGTCCAGCCAAAATCGCATTGAGGACCCATTGTTGACGCAAAACTTGGCTCCTAATGTGAATGCAGGCATAACTTTTTGGATCCCATTCCAAAAAGTGGAGCCCTTAGCTTTGGAGGTGAGAAAATTCGCATCTGGGAAGTATTTGGCGCGAAGAATATCCGCCCAAAGCCCCTGCTCGTTTTGGGAGAGTTTCCACATCCACTTGGTTAGGAGAGCGACATTCATGAGTTTGGAGTTAAGAATCCCAAGTCCTCCGAATTTCTTAGGGCGGCAGAGCGCGGCCCATTTGATCAGGTGGTACTTCTTTTTGATCCCAGTTCCTTCCCAAAAGAACTTGGATCGGGGCATATCAAGCTTGGCATGAACCCCATCAGCCAGCAAGAACATGCCCATCGTGAACAGAGGAAGGGAAGAGAGGCTGGAGTTAGTCAGGATCAGTCTGGCCACCGAGGAAAGGAACCGACCGCGCCAGGGCCTAACCCTGTTTGCCACCTTGCCGTACAAGGGCTCCCATTCCAGAATAGAAATGTGTTTATCCAAGATAGGCAGGCCCAAGTACTTAATTGGAAAGCTCCCTAGCTTGCAATTAAGCAGGTTGGCGACTCGAGTAGCGAGCAGAGGGTCCATCCCAATGGCTATTACCTCACTCTTAAGGAAATTGATCTTAAGGCCGGAAATGATTTCAAAAGCAAGGAGGATGAGTTTGATCGAGGCTACGCTATGATCGTCAGGCTCAAAGAGCAACAAGGTGTTGTCCGCAAATTGAAGGTGTGTGAGTCCACCCAGAATAAGGTGAGAGACCACCCCGCGGATTTGACCGACGTCCTTAGCCTTATGCACCATGGCTGATAGGGCGTCCGCAACAAAGTTAAAGATCAGAGGCGAGGAGGGATCCCCTTGCCTGAGGCCTCGTTTGTTGCGGAAGAAGTTCCCAACCTCTCCGTTGATCGACACAGCAGTCTGGCCTCCCGAGACCAGGTGCATGATGCGGTGAACAAAGCCTGACTCGAATCCCTTCCGAGTCAGCACCTCGCGGATGAACTCCCAGTTCACGCGATCGTATGCTTTCTCAAAGTAGAGCTTGAGGAGCACGGCCGGTTGCCCAGTGCGTTTAAGCTCGTGGACGGTCTCCTGCAACACTATCGACCCTTCGAGAATGTTGCGACCTTTGACAAAACCAGACTGGCTACGGTTGATAACACGCTGCGCTACCGGGGCAAGTCTGGTCGCATAAGCCTTTGAGCATATCTTGAAAGGCACGTTAATAAGAGTGATAGGATGGTACTGCTTGATAGTGTCGGCCCCTTTGACTTGGAAATGAGGCTGATAACTCCATATTTAAGGCGCGAAACGTCTATCGTACCTAACGCAAAACCATTAATAATCCCGTAGAAGAGGTCTTTAAACACATGCCAGAAACGGCGGAAAAACGCGACCGGCCAGCCGTCCGGGCCAGGCGCAGTGTCAATCTTCATTTCTCCCACGGCTTCGTCGATCTCCTCCGTGGAGAAAGTCAAAGCCAAGAAGTCATTTTTGGCTTGAGACACGCGGCCATATTCCCCCCAGAAGTCCGCCCAAAGCTGTAAGGCCTTCTCCTCGGCTGTTCCCAACAAGTTGAGGAAGAAGTCGTAGATGTGTGCCACAATGTTAGCCTGACTCACCAACAACCCTTGATCAGATTGAAGTCTCAAAATCGAGCACTTCCGTTTACGGCCGTTGGCAAAGGCGTGGAAATATCCCGTATTCGCATCGCCCTTGGTGATCCACTTGACGCCGCCCCGGCGATGCCTGTCGGTGTCAAAACCGGCGGATCTCGGGTAGGGGGTCCCGATCTGTGCGTCTTAGGCTGATGGTAACAGGAAGCAAGGGACACAATGTCAGGACCCCGACTCAATGTCACATCGATCTAGCCTGTAACACCTCATATCACTTTGCGGCCTCACGCACGGTATCCCCACGGGTGTCGCCTTACCTTTGCGGGACCGTTTAGCCTTTTGGCACACGATATGATAGTGTCGCTAGCATCCATATGAAAAGGAGCCCGGCTGACATGGCTAATCGTAAACCCAAAGTGGCACAGACTTACGAGGATAGGCATTCATGACCAAAGATCGAACGTGTCGGTCATCACGAGTAAGTTCCGGCTGTAGCCTTTGGCTAGCAGGACTCGTAAACCGGGCAGAAGCGGCTAACAGGACTCCGGTACTCAACGCGTGACATTTCCCGAAGGGACGTATACGTGAACGAAGGAGGACACATGCCGGCCAGCCTAAGTGTTCCGGAGCAGTAGCAAGCTACCATGGCTCGGTGGAAACACTAGGAGACATTTCCCGGTAAGAGAGGCTACTAAAGATAAACAACTAGATAGTCAGATCCCACACATACCAAGCATTTCAATAGCATACACACAATATGCTCGATATGTGCAAACATAGGTCTCATAGGTCTCATGACCCAACATTCAGAGCATACAAATCAAAGCACAAGCGGAAGCTTAACATGTCTGAGTACAGACATCTATAAATGAAAAAGGCTAAGAAGCCTGACTATCTACCAGATCCTGCCGAGGGCACAAGATCGTAGCTGAGGTAACAAGCTAAACGTCGAAGTCCACGTGGAACTACTAGCGAGACTGAAATCTCTCTGCAAAACATAAAATAGGCAAACGTGAGTACAAGTGTACCCAGCAAGACTTACATCGTAACTAACTACATATGCATCATTATCAACAAAGGGGATGGTGGAGTTTAAGCCGCAGCAAGCCAGCTTTGACTCGGTGGCTATCCTAAACTACGATCGCAAGTAACTCTTTTGAGGTGGCACACGAGTCCACAAATTCACCATATCAATACACCACTATGGATCCGCTCCGCCTCCTCACGAGAACGCCATCCATAGCACTCACGCTTATCTTGCGTATTTTAGAGTATCCACTTTCACTTGTCTATGAACCGATATAAGCAACCCGAAGTCCTTTTCGCGGACACGGCTATTCAATAGATGATGTTAACCTGCAGGGTGTACTTCTTCACACACGCTCACCACTTACCGCCGTTTACGACATGTACTCGGCAACCTTCAAGCGGAAGCCCAACGTGGGTGTCGGCCACGGCCTACCTAAACACTCAAGTCCCTAGTCCAGGTTTATCGCCTATTTGGGTTCCATCTATGAGGAGTTTCGCCAAGTTTCGCTCACAGCCCCAAACGATGTGAACAGGGTTCCCGAGACACCAAACGGGCGCCCGGTACACGTGCCACGTGCCTACCGTGATCACAGCCCACCCCTACGGTCGGCCACAAGACGGCCTCCAAAGATACTACAAACACTGAAACTACTTGCAACTCTTGGACAGAGGACAAGGGTGATTAAGAAGCCGAGAGGGTCCATTGGTTTCGGGCCCAATGCGTGGTAGTAGCTGAATCATGGATCACAAACACAGAACTCAGTTCCTAAGGACGGCTTCAATGAGACAACCCACCATGTACTCCTACATGGCCTCTCACCGATACCTTTACCAAATCGTGTTCACACACTTAGCTCACACACAATAGGACATGTTCACACACCTCTGATTCATCCTCGATGAATCGGACCGACTCAACTCTAAGCAAGAGCAGGCATGACAAACAAGCATGTAAGAGTAGGCATAACAGGCTCAAACAACTCCTACTCATGCTAGTGGGTTTCATCTATTTACCGTGGAATGACAGTCATGCAAAGGATAAAGGGTTCAGCTACATGCAGCAAGTAACAAATGATTTGTTGTTGTCCTAATGCAATAAAAGAGAGCAGGAGCGAGAGAGTGGGATTATATCGAATGAACAAGGGGTTTGCTTGCACAGCACTTCAAGATAATATAGTTCTTCATCGGTGTCATCGAACTCATCGTCAAACATCGCTCACCGAGAGGGGACAGATACTGCAACAGAGAAGAAATACAATCAATGCAATGCACAATATGATGCATGCTCATGACATGGCAATATGCATGTGTTTTGGCTAATGCAAGCTAGAACAGATTGAAATGAATCCATTTGAACCAAAGATTCAAATGCAAACCCATTATATGAAGTCATAAAGGTGCATTAACTTGTTTCATCTAAACAGCAGGGTTAAGTTGCTCTAACATGCATGAGACCAGTGCAGATGGATAGATTGGATTTTTTTGATCATTTTTCATATATAAATTATTTCATTCCAACTTACGGTTGATTTTCTATGATTTATTGAAGTTTAGGGCATTTTCTGAATATATTAAATCATTTAAGATTTATTTGAATTCCAGAAAGGAATTATTGCGTCAAGATGACCTCATAGTGACGTCATCAGGTCAACGGGCTGGTCCAGTCAAACCGACTGTGGGTCCCGCGATGTCGCTGGCTAATTAACTAATTTAATTTGGTTTAAACTCGTCAGGTAATTAGCGTAAGGGGCCCCACCGTCATTGACTCAACGGAGTCAACAGGGCCCACCCGTGGACAAAGTCGACACGGCTGCACCGGCGTTTAGCCGGGCGAAGCCGACGCGGCGGCGAAGTGTTTGGCCGTTCCGCAACCAAACGAGCCGCGAGGCATCGGAGTGGAGATGAGGACGAGCCGCTCTTGGCGGAGTCCGTTGGGGTCGGGTGGCGGAGTTGGCGCCGGCGGCGATTTTATGCCACCGGAGTTCGGGTGAGAGCGAACTCGGGCTGGGGTGTGCAGTGAGGTGCGGGGAGTGCACGGTTAGCCTCAGCGCGGCGTGCTGAATGCGTTGGACAAGGTGAGGTGGCCGGTGGTTAGCCGGAGGCACGTCGGCGATGTGGTCCGCGGCGGCGCGTGCGGTCGATCTTCGTGCGGTGGCTACACGGCTCGGGGGCGAGGGAGGAAGGGTAGGAGGGGTAGCTAGGCTCACTGGGCACTCGTAGAGGCCTCCGGCGGGGTCGGGGACGAGCTGAGGTGGCGGCAGCGTTGAAAGGGATCTCCGGCGACGGCGAACTCGGCGAGGTCGGTGCGGTGGACTCGGGCCTCGCGAGCACACGGGGCTCGGGTAGCTCGACGGAGTGGACGGCGGCGGAGCTCCTGGACACGACGAGAAGACGCACGGGCGACGGGGAGCACAGCTACGACGTGGGCACGGCGGCGGTGGCGCGGCCATGGTGGGGAGCGCGAGGGGAAGGAGCCGGAGAGGAGAGGAGGCGCCTGGGGGTTCTGGGAGAGAGGGGAGGATTCACGGCGTTAGCCGGGCGAGAGAAGCAGCGAGGCGGGCGAGAAGGTGCGTGGCACCCATGCGGTGCTCGCCGTCGAGCACACTCGCCGCCGCCGGGCAAGCAGCAGCCATTGGCCTTGGCCAAGGCTGGGCCGGGCAGTGGGCCATTAGGGCGCCTGTAAGTCTTTCTGTTATTTTCATTGTCATATTTTCCTTTTCTATTTTTCTGCAACTTTGTTGAATTATTAAAATACCTAAAAGGTTCTAAAATTCACCAAACTACTCTGGTCCATTGTTGGAATAATTCCAACATGAAACATTTTAGATTGGGAATATTTGGACATTTGAAATATTTTATATAATTTTAAATGCCCAAATTCAAATACTTATGATTTAATTCAAAGACCTTAGGATGACCTAGGAAATTGTGCAACACTTTTGGCAGAGGTTACGAACCAAGACAAAAATGATGGACATTTTAGAAGGGCATTTCGTGTTCATCGAAAATATTTTTAGTAAACCCTAGTTGATTCAGAGGGGGTGGGAGTTCATCATTCCCATTTCAGGTTTAAATGAAATTTAAACATGATGCAACACTCTAATGCATGCACTAGGCATTGTCGAACTAGGATGTGACAACTCACCCCATTTAAACAAGAATCTCGCCCCGAGATTCAAGCGTAGGGTAAGGCGAAGGGGGGGGGACGCAAACGAACACAACCTTCACGATCCAGGGTGCACTTCAAATGAACGTTGATTCGCTCACCATCATTATCTTGATGTCTTGATCTAAGAACTCTAATCGACATGACAACAAGAGGAGAAAGAAAACTCTAGAAGGATCGATCTTCTCGAAGATCGAACAACTTAGGATCAGCTCGCGGGATGAATCAAAAAAAAACATCTCTCAAGCTGAGATACAAAGCATACGTCTAGAGGAATGGAGTGGAACAGATGACGAAGGTTCACTAGGTAGACAACAATTCCACACCTAAGAGGGTGGTGAACGGTTGTCAACGTAGCGAGGAGTTATTTTGACATGACACCATAATGATGCACCTTAGGGAAGGTGACTCGAAGATATATCCCCTTAAGTGGCAAAAAGAATTATATTTGATTTAGAGATCATTGAAACTCTTTATACCAGCCTAAGGCAATTCACAATCGATCATTTGAAGGAGTCCGAAGGAATGACATTCCCGGGCCAGAATGGATGATGTGGATTACCTTGTTGAAGACAACATAAGGAATGATTTTGGTAACTGGGGAGAAACTCAACAGTAGAGAGTGATTCCACTATTGGAGTGGTTATAGCATAACCGAAAAGACTAGGAACAATTCCAGTTAGTGCCGGTGATAATACATAGTGCTTGTGCGTGCTCTCAAGAACTTGAGCATTTCCATATTCATCAAGGTTTTACCAACATCCGTGTCAAGGGTGCTGACAACACATCATACCACCATGATGAACAACAATGGACGATGCAGATGCAAAGAAAGATAATACTTTCTCAGATTTCACCTTAGCGAAACCAAGGGGACAAAATCTGGATGATTGACCGAGGGACACTTAGCACTCCGCTTCTAATGTTTTCCTTGATGTACTAGCGTATCCCATTCATTGAGATGGTCTGGCATCTAGAACATCAAGTAAAGGTCGGACTTCGGGAGCTCAAGAATACATAAGGAACAACTACTAGAATAAATTCTACGAGATCCTTATGGGGAGGTGGCCAACTTCTTCAATCAAGATACTACAATAATAGGTCTTCCGACGGGGTGTGTTGGCCACGACATCCACTTTACCGGTTATCGCGAGACCAATATTATAGTTCTTGGGAAATGTTCCAACCATCATATCTGCCTGAGATTCAGATCTGGTTGGTGTCAGAATAATCCAGACTCATCGAGTCTAGAAAGAAAAATGAAGGTTTGCAACACAAATCGACGAGATGACGTCGCGAGATTCTCGGGAAATGAACTACGATAGCAAACTCCAAAACATGAGCTGGTGCTGCTACAAACCTGTGAACACGCTGTCCAAGGCAAGCATGACCACATAGTAGTCTTATAATAAAACACTAGTAAGTTCAGGAGGGAAACCATCATCGAGGATATCAAGTCTGGCATAAGTCTCGAGCCCACGAAGGAACTTCTTCTCCTTGAACAAATCAATCGGTGGCTTGGTGTGCTAGGAACACATATGGAGTGGAGGTAATTAATCTACCAAACCATAGAATACTTCGTACGTATGCATGACTGATTTGGGATGACTCCAAAGGAAGCAACATTGACTTTCTCGAATTCACGGCGGCAACTTGCATCAAATGTACATGAACTAGAGGAAGTCACTTACATCCGAACATATGCTTCATGAGCTAGCATGAACAAATGCTTTAAAAAGTTTCCAACACTAGCTTAATGTTCAACAAAACTATGGAGAAGACAAGGATGTTGTCGATGGGCTCAACAGCAATTTATCCAGACTCCCATGGAGTTGGAATTCCATAATTATGTGAACAAGGTGATAGTATTGGTCAGACCCAAAAGATATAATGGTGTATGCTCGAGGAAAATCCACGAGTAAGACAACATTATGAACATCGTTGGTTCTGATTTGATTTGAGAATAGCCCACACTCAAATCAAAGTTTTGGCAAGACAACAGCTCCAACAACTGGTCTCGAGGATCAATTGATGAAGATATCATCTTTCTTCAACACACACACAAGATATCCCTTAACATGAACCAAGTCATACAAGCTTTTATCTTCCAACTCTCCAAGTTGTTGTTTAGCTTAACCAACTAGCTCAGGGGTATCCAACATGGATTCTTGGAGAAAGGGTGGTTTACAGGAAATCAACTTGATCACGAACTCAACATAGCGGTCAGGTGACGACCTGGTGATACTTCCGAGAAGATATTCAGAAAATCACGAACCACCGGTATGTCACTAAGCTCGAGAACGATCTTGCTTTTCAGGGCAAGACGATATGATCATAAGAGCGAGGGATTGGCACAATCCTAACTCATTGATCGAAGAGTGCACCAGAAATAAGGACTAGGTAGCACAATCAACCTTAGGGTGACGATTCAATAATCAACACGCTAAGAATGAGGTTATCGTCCATTTAACTACCAAGCAACGGAGTTGCCAGCAGTATTGATTTCACACACCACGATTCACTTGTCGGCATTCCGGTTGTGACAACACGGGACCGAGGAATGAATAATGATGGCGAGAAGTATCACTGTATCAAGAGTTCATAGGATGGTGTGCAATTCCCATGACATTCTTGATATAAAGATGGTAATACTCCAAGGTAGAACAGAACAAAAGCTGGATTAGCATTTTGATCTGCGAAGTACAATTGCTTTGACCCAATCCTGGATATGGATGAGGTACTGGAGTTTGTTTCTCCTAGTCATTCTGGAATAGAATGGCTTGACGGACCACAAGAGTGATAGGCATCGATAAACGAATGCACGCATACTCTTGACTATCAATTGATAGACGGGGGTCAGAATATAACTAAGAGGGACAACTCAAGGAACATATGATTTTCTGAGTTGTGGATGCATAGATTAGTATGTCGAACGAAGTTCAACAAATTTCTTCCGGATAATCCATGCGGAAGGGTAGAACTGGCAGAGTCACCCTATAAAATGGAGAACTCATCAAGAGCACCCCTGTTGTGATCTTTTGATCCAACAAACTTCTGCCATAAGCGGTTCATAGTATTTGGAAGAAGGAAATACCACGGACCTCGAGGACTAATGCAAAGGTTACTAATTTCCTAGAGGAACTAGCATACACTATCAACATGAAATAAGTAGGGTGAATCTCGGGTTCAAAACCCAGGAATAGAATACCTACTAACTAAATTGCATCACGGGATGCTTTCGAGAATAAAGGCCAGAATCATCACACTGGGAACAAAAGCACGGCTAATCTACTAGGTGATACTCTAGACACCTAGGGTCATAATATTAGCTCCAACATAAATGCTGAGGCAATGAAATACCCCAACACACTAGTTAGTGTGGTTGATCTGGCGCAAAGGATCTTCAGAACGGTAAAAAGGAATTTGCAAATGCATCAGACTATTTAGAAACCTGGGATGACTCGGACAGCATAACGGCTGTAAGTGCTCAAAAAATTGGAGACATGCTACAAAAATGGTGGCATAGCCACTCCGAAGCACAATATCAAAGTTTCGAGATCAACAGTTATGAACATACGGAAGTAGTAAAAACTGAGCTGAGATTTGGAGCTAACAATTGCATAAGTCTATGGATTAGTAACACGTCATCCTCGATAGATAGATGAGAAGGCCTAGTTCTTAATCCCAGAGAAGAGAAGAGGATGACTCGGATCGAAGGCCATGAGGTATAAGGAGTAAAAAGAGCCTTACGCTCCCATCCCACAATCAATTCCCTACATATAACTAAAGCATTTCTAGACTCAACTTCACCAGTTTGGCTTGGTAATCCTACAGCAACGAAAGCTCGATACCAAAGCTGTCAGACCCGACTCAATGTCACATCGATCTAGCTGTAACACCTCATATCACTTTGCGGCCTCACGCACGGTATCCCCACGGTGTCGCCTTACCTTTGCGGGACCGTTTATGCCTTTTGGCACACGATATGATAGTGTCGCTAGCATCCATATGAAAAGGAGCCCGGCTGACATGGCTAGTCATAAACCCAAAGTGGCATGACTTACGAGGACATGCATTCATGACCCAAAGATCGAACGTGTCGGTCATCAGCGAGTAAGTTCCGGCTGTAGCACTGGCTAGCAGACTCATAAACCGGTCAGAAGCGGCTAACAGACTCCGTTACTCAACGCGTGACATTTCCCGAAGGATGCATACAGAACGAAGGAGGACACATGCCGCCAGCCTAAGTGTTCCGGAGCAGAGCAAGCTACCATGGCTCGGTGGAAACACTAGGAGACATTTCCCGGTAAGAGAGGCTACTAAAGATAAACAACTAGATAGTCAGATCCCACACATACCAAGCATTTCAATAGCATACACACAATATGCTCGATATGTGCAAATACAACATGGCATCACAACATGTCTCTACGACTCAAGTATTTATTGATTAGGCTCCGAGGAGCGAGATATTACAAACATAGGTCTCATGACCCAACATTCAGAGCATACAAATCAAAGCACAAGCGGAAGCTTAACATGTCTGAGTACAGACATCTATAAATGAAAAAGGCTAAGAAGCCTGACTATCTACCAGATCCTGCCGAGGGCACAAGATCGTAGCTGAGGTAACAAGCTAAACATCGAAGTCCACGTGGAACTACTAGCGAGACTGAAATCTCTCTGCAAAACATAAAATAGGCAAACGTGAGTACAAGTGTACCCAGCAAGACTTACATCAGAACTAACTACATATGCATCATTATCAACAAAGGGGGATGGTGGAGTTTAACTGCAGCAAGCCAGCTTTGACTCGGTGGCTATCCTAAACTACGACTGCAAGTAACTCTTTTGAGGTGGCGCACACGAGTCCACAAATTCACCATATCAATACACCACTATGGATCCGCTCCCGTCTCCCTACGAGAACGCCATCCATAGCACTCACGCTTATCTTGCGTATTTTAGAGTATCCACTTTCACTTGTCTATGAACTGATATAAGCAACCCAGAAGTCCTTTTCCGCGGACACGGCTATTCAATAGATGATGTTAACCCGCAGGGTGTACTTCTTCACACACGCTCACCACTTACCGCGTTTACACGACATGTACTCGGCAACCTTCAAGCGGAAGCCCAACGTGGGTGTCGGCCACGGCCTACCTAAACACTCAAGTCCCTAGTCCGGGTTTATCGCCTATTTGGGTTCCATCTATGAGGAGTTCCGCCAAGTTTCGCCACAGCCCCAAACGATGTGAGCAGGGTTCCCGAGACACCAAACGGGCGCCGGTACACCATGCCACGTGCCTACCGCATCACAGCCCACCCCTACGGTCCAGCGCAAGCACGGCCTCCAAAGATACTACAAACACTTAAACTACTTGCAACTCCCGGACAGAGGACAAGGGTGATTAAGAAGCGAGAGGGTCCATTGGTTTGGGCCCAATGCGTGGTAGTAGCTGAATCATGGATCACAAACACGTAACTCAGTTCCTAAGGACGGCTTCAATGAGACAACCCACCATGTACTCCTACATGGCCTCTCACCGATACCTTTACCAAATCGTGTTCACACACTTAGCTCACACACAATAGGACATGTTCACACACCTCTGATTCATCCTCGATGAATCAGACCGACTCAACTCTAAGCGAGAGCAGGCATGACAAACAAGCATGTATGAGTAGGCACAACAGGGCTCAAACAACTCCTACTCATGCTAGTGGGTTTCATCTATTTACTGTGGAATGACAGGTCATGCAAAGGATAAAGGGTTCAGCTACCGCAGCAAGTAACAAATGATTCGTTGTTGTCCTAATGCAGAAAAGAGAGCAGGAGCGAGAGAGTGGGATTATATCGAATGAACAAGGGGTTTGCTTGCTCGGCACTTCAAGATAATATAGTTCTTCATCGGTGTCATCGAACTCATCGTCGAAACATCGCTCACCGAGAGGGACAGACACCGCAAACAGAGAAGAAATACAATCAATGCAATGCACAATATGATGCATGCTCATGACATGGCAATATGCATGTGTTTTGGCTAATGCAAGCTAGAACAGATTGAAATGAATCCATTTGAACCAAAGATTCAAATGCAAACCCATTATATGAAGTCATAAAGGTGCATTAACTTGTTTCATCTAAACAGCAGGGTTAAGTTGCTCTAACATGCATGAGACCAGTGCAGATGGATAGATTGGATTTTTCTGATCATTTTTCATATATAAATTATTTCATTCTGACTTACGGTTGATTTTCTATGATTTATTGAAGTTTAGGGCATTTTCTGAATATATTAAATCATTTAAGATTTATTTGAATTCCAGAAAGGAATTATTGCGTCAGCATGACCTCATAGTGACGTCATCAGGTCAACGGGCTGGTCCAGGTCAAACTGACCTGTGGGTCCCGCGTGTCAGTGGCTAATTAACTAATTTAATTTGGTTTAAACTGGTCTGGGTAATTAGCAGAAGGGGGCCCCACCTATCATTGACTCAACGGAGTCAACCGGGGCCCACCCGTGGACAAAGTCGACACGGCTGCACCGGCGTTTAGCCGCCGGCGAGCCCGACGCGGTGGCGGAAGTGATTTTGGCCGTTCCGGCAACCAAACGAGCCGCGGAGGGCATCGGAGTGGAGATGAGGACGAGCCGCGGCTCTTGGCGGAGTCCGTTGGGGTCGGGGTGGCCGGAGTTGGCGCCGGCGGCGACTTTGGCGGCCACCGGAGTTCGGGTGAGAGCGAACTCGGGCTGGGGTGTGCAGTGAGGTGCGGGGAGTGCATGGTTAGCCTCAGCGCGGCGTGCTGAATGCGTTGGACAAGGTGAGGTGTCCGGTGGTTAGCCGGAGGCACGTCGGCGACGTGGTCCGCGGCGGCGCGTGCGGTCGATCTTCGTGCGGTGGCTACACGGCTCGGGGGCGAGGGAGGAAGGGTAGGAGGGGTAGCTAGGCTCACTGGGCACTCGTAGAGGCCTCCGACGGGGTCGGGGACGAGCTGAGGCGGCGGCAGCGTTGAAGGGGATCTCCGGCGACGGCGAACTCGGCGAGGTCGGTGCGGTGGACTCGGGCCTCGCAAGCACACGGGGCTCGGGTAGCTCGACGGAGTGGACGGAGGCGGAGCTCCTGGACACGACGAGAAGACGCACGGGCGACGGGGAGCACGGCTACGACGTGGGCACGGCGGCGGTGGCGTCGGCCATGGCCGGGAGCGCGAGGGGAAGGAGCCGGAGAGGAGAGGAGGCGCCTGGGGGTTCTGGGAGAGAGGGGAGGATTCACGGCGTTAGCCGGGCGAGAGAAGCAATGAAGCGGCGGCAGTGCGTGGCACCCATGCGGTGCTCGCTGTCGAGCACTGCCTGCTCGGCCGGCCGCAAGCAGCAGGCATTGGCCTTGGCTGGCCGGGCCGGCAGTGGGCGGTTAGCGGCGCCTGTAAGTCTTTCTGTTATTTTCATTTTCATTATTTTCCTTTTCTATTTTTCTCGCAACTTTGTTGAATTATTAAAAATACCTAAAAGGTTCTAAAATTCACCAAACTACTCTCGTCCATTGTTGGAATAATTCCAACATGAAACATTTTAGATTGGGAATATTTGGACATTTGAAATATTTTATATAATTTTAAATGCCCAAATTCAAATACTTATGATTTAATTCAAAGACCTTAGGATGACCTAGGAAATTGTGCAACACTTTTGGCAGAGGTTCTGAACCAAGACAAAAATGGTGGACATTTTAGAAGGGCATTTCAGGTTCATCGAAAATATTTTTAGTAAACCCTAGTTGATTCAGAGGGGGCTGGGAGTTCTGTCATTCCCATTTTAGGTTTAAATGAAATTTAAACATGATGCAACACTCTAATGCATGCACTAGGCATTGTCAGAACTAGGGATGTGACACACAATGTTTACCCAGGTTCGGGCCCTCTCGATGGAGGTAAAACCCTACTTCCTGCTTGATTAATATTGATGACATGAGTAGTACAAGAGTAGATCTACCACGAGATCGTAGAGGCTAAACCCTAGTAGCTAGCCTATGATGATTATGATTGTAATTGTGATCGGCCTTCTAAGGACCATCCTCTCCGATTTATATAGACACCGGAGAGGGCTAGGGTTTACACGGAGTCGGTTACAAGGAAGGAAATACAATATCCGGATCGCCAAGCTTGTCTTCCACGCAAAGGAGAGTCCCATCCGGACACGGGATGGAGTCTTGAGTCTTGTATCTTCACGCTCCAATAGTCCAGACGATGTATATAGTCTGGCTGTCCGGATACCCCCTAATCCAGGACTCCCTCAACGCCAGTATTCCTCCTCCTCCCTAAGAATGGCAAGCACCTGGTTCTCAAGTGCGTAACGATTGGCCCATTCAGCTTCCAGGAAGGGTCTGGAATCAGCTTGCTCGTCTAGGGCTTTAATTTCAGCAATAATAGCTTCCCTAGCGTGCTTCGCTTCGCTCCCGTGGTTTGCACCCCACCCATGGAGGAAACCCTGAAGGGCACCAGCCGCCAAGATCCAAGTGTCCAGGGGACCCCTGGAGCAGCCGACCGCAGCTCTTGCACGCTCCCAGCTCGCAATGAGCAAGGGACAGAAGCCCTCGACCTCAAACCACCCTGTTTCAAACAAGAAATGAGGGCTGCCGCTTGATCCGGTCCTCCCCAAAGGCCAGGATCAGCGGCACATGATCCGACCCAATACGCATTTCCGCTACCAGCGTACACATGGGAAATAGCACTTCCCAGTCGAAGGTCACAAAGACACGATCTAGGACACTGTGCACAGGCGAAAGTTGCTTGTTGGTCCACGTATATGTAGCGCCAGTCCTAGCGATCTCCCGCAGGGCACATGCCGCGATCGTATTATTGAACAAGTTCACTCTAGGCCAGTTAATGTTAGGGTTGTTCTTATCCGCTCCCGAACGAATAAGGTTAAAATCGCCCCCAAGGACGATGGGGACATTGGCGGCTTGCTTGGCCCCAACCAAGCTTTGAATTTCACCCAAGAAATCATCCGACCTAGAATGATCGGCCGGACCGTAGACGCAAATTATCGCCCATGAAACAAGCAAAATCATGTGTTTAATCGTAACTGAAATGAAAAACGAACCCACATCCCAGCTTACAACATCACATACATCACTGTTACATCCCAAAAGAAGACCGCCAGAGTGGCCCACAGAAGGCACCCAGCCCCAAACAAAACGATGAAGGGGGTCGTAGGCTGCCAAATCTCTATATGTAAAATCGGCTTTAATCATTTCCTGAAGCGCAACCACGTCAATACGCTCCCGAGCAATGTATTCTTTGAGCTGGGTACGACGACCAGAGTGGCCGCAGCCCCGAATGTTCCAAAAAAGGTAGCGCATCTATATAATTCGATTGTGAAGGCGCACACCTCTGGATGTCACCGGTTTTGCCACACGTTTTTTAGCCGGGGCACGGCTTGTCGAGGGGGTAGCCTCCACCTACCTGGTTTCAGCATTCCCACTCGCCACCACAACAGACCCAACAGGGTCTGAAACGACCAGCACCGTGGCGGAGGCCTCCTGTCCTTTGCCAACACGGCAGCTTCGGCCAAAGCCGCTTGGGAATCTTCGCGAGCACGAATCAACGACACTAACTCACTGCTCTCCGCACCTACTTTAAAACCGATGTCATCTAGAATCGAGACAAGTTCCAGATCCGTAAAGGCATTCAGAATCTTAAAGGAGGGTGGGGGATTACCTGAAGTTTCAAGATTCTTCTCCGCAAGGTGCAGCTGCGGACTCTCCATGGAAGATAGCTCGCCCAACTGTGCCTTGGCCTGGGCACTTGGCGCGCGCTGGGACACTGGAGAAGTGCGAGAGCGCCGAGCCTTGGCCGAGACGCCCGCGGAGCCCAGAGCTGCCTGCAGGTCAATGCACGCTGGCGCAATAGGCGAAGGAAGGGAGAGCACAGCGACGTTGGCCGAAGGCTTGCGACCAGCCGTCTTCTTGGGAGCACGACTGGAACCCCCCGCGCTGCGGCGGCTTGACAACGGGGTTTGCATGGATGGTTCGTTGAGCACCACACCCGTGTCAGAGCCCAGCAGGCTGGGGGAGGCCGGGGCACCCGAAAGCATGGAGCCAGCACCAGCCAACTCCTTAGAACCAGACTGGTCAAAAGCCCTCAACAGCATGTGCGCCGGAGGCGGACTACTCCCAGTCGTGTCCGCAATCGCAAGAGCTCCCGGCGCCACCACTTCTTTGTCCGCATCGAGCGCGAGAGATGTGAGACCCAGCTTATCCCAAGTCTCTGTGTCAATCGACGTGTCCGGCATGTTGTCCTCATTCTCCTCATCACGGCAGGCCATCTCCACATCTTGCTGGTGGCTGCCAATGGCGGTACCCGGACCTCCCTGAGCCACGGTCGAGCCCTGCAGCAGACCAGACGCACCCTCGGTCCTCGAACCCGGCTGGCCCTGATTGTCGCTAGGGCGGGGAGGGGCCTTGTCAGAGCCAGACGCCACTGGTCCCGTGCGCTTCGGGAGTCTTTCCACCTCCACCATGATGTCAAAGCCCTCATGGTTGAACCAAACTTGCACGAATCCGTTTATCTTGTCCGGAGCTTTGCAGCCAAACTTCATCCTCACCGGTCCCATCCGGATGAGAGAGAGCTCGTCCACCACAATAGGTCTGCCCAATATCTTCATTCCTTCCATCAGGCGATCGACGCGCCGGTGCTTCTTGGGGATACCGTGGAGGCGGAGCCACACCTCCGGCATGGAGAGGGGCACAATGGTCTCCTCGATAGAATCACGAACCCGCACCGTAATATCATTGATAGAGAGGAATAGTTTACCACTAGTCTTAGCCATGTGCAACAGATCCGCAGAGGGAAAGATAACTGCAAAGTCGTCATCCCCCACTTGAGAGATCTGCCAATCTCAGTCCCCCGCAAACATGTGCTTCAGTTCCTGCTTGAGAACACGTAGCGAGAGCCTCCCTGGCTCCGCCGACAGAATAGCCCCATTGGCAGCCTGGATATCGTTGCCCTCCACCTCCTCTTCTTTCTCGAAGTCCAAGCAGAAAAAACCTTCCCCCGGGATCGCACTACCCATGATCTGAAGGTGCAGATGCTTGCCCCACAATGGGCAGAAGTCCGAGGCGTGCCCTTCCTGTTTACAAATCACGCAGAGGGGAGGAAAGGTGCACTTGGCCTGGAAATGCCCGGTCCTGCCGCACTTGAAGCATTCGCCCCCTCTTCTTCGACGGGGATGGGCGCGTCCAGCGACCCTCATGGCGCATCCAGCAGCACCACCGCTAGCGAGGCAGCCGACGCCCGCGGCTTCTTGGCCGGCGGGTCCCCATGGCCCCCACCACAGAGAGGGTGCTCCTGCGGCTTGCGCTCTAGTTCACGCCGCTTCGAACCAGACTTGTGCTTCTTCTTACGCTCCTGCTGGCCCCACCAAGGGGGAGGAGGACCCCAATCCCCCTCGCGCCCGTGAGATCCAGAACTATAACCTTGGCCATAGCTACCCCCATAGCCCTGGCCGAATCCACCACCTTGGCCTTAATCGAAACCACCGCCACCATCTTCACGCCCCGCCGCCCTGGCCCACTGGCCACGCTTCGCCTGCTCCCTCATCGCCTTCTCACACCGCCGCTCTTCGTCGGGGATCGGAGGATCCATCGGCCTCTTCTCCGCTCGCCGGTCACCCATGTCTACCACTGCAGTAAAGGAGCGAGTGAGTGGTGAAGGAGGAGGGAGGGGGAGAGAGATCTGGCAAATCGCCTAAAGCGCCACACCTCACTGGGACGGGCAGGAAACCCTAGAGAGGGGTCGCGCATGCCCCTGCGCAGCCATATAAAGCACCGCGCCCCGGGCTCACGGGCTCCATCCTAGGCAAGTCGAGGGGCACAAGGCCCAGCTGAGCCAGGCCCAGAAGCAGCAACGACCCCCTGGCCCCCCGCAGCCCCACGGGCAACCTCCCCAGTGGGCGGTTGGGCCCTAAGGCAGCCCGAGGCCGGCCCAGGCCCAACGAGCGCGAGCTGAACCAAGGCAGGCACCTCGCCCGACAGCGGCAACCCTAGCGCGTTGGCCGTCTCCGCCACCCGCGCCGCTGCCGCCGACAACAACGCTGGCGCAGGCACGAGAGGGAGCGGAGGCCACTCCTCGTCCACCGCCGGGGCCGCCACGCGACCAGGGGCGGCGAGGAGGCGCACGCCACCTGCGGGCACAGCGTAGAGGGCGACGGCGGACTCCAACATCGCACCGCCGTAGCTCAAGATCCACTGCCCCCGGAGCAAAAGGACAGTGATGATCGCTCCGACCAACGCCAGCCGCCGCCGCCACCTGCACGAAGTCACCGAGGGTCACGATTGCCGTCGGAGGAGCCAGTCGCGGCGAAGAGGTCCCATCCTCCTCGTTGGACTCGTCCATCGCCAGGGCCCAGAAGCAGCCACCACACGCCCCCCGCCCCGACTCCGAGGAGCACACCGGAGCAGGGCGTACCAGAACACCACTCGGGCCGCGCCGGACCTGCTCCCACGTGTCAGCCGCGGTGAGATCACCGAGGGAAGCGGAGATGCCGCCCGCGGCACCTAGGACCGCCGCCAACAACTTGCCCGAGTTTGAAACCAGCGCCATCCTCCCAAGACAGCGCTCAAGCTGCACATTCTTTCACTACTACCACCGGAAGCCAGCCTCTATTCTGCGCACCCCTAATCTTCCAGTCGATGGCACTACGGAGCTGAAGTAGGCACCTAGAATCAGGTCCATGGGGCAGAGGTAGGAGTACTCCCTGCTGCTAGTAGTTGATTTCTGGGAGGATGGCGCTGGTTTCAAACGAACAAAGAATTGAGACACTGGTTGTGTATGACTCGATGGGTTTGTTGGTGTACTAGTAAGTGTGCACATGCAACACACGCATTACGTGTGAATTTTTTTATCATTCGTCCTAGGAATAAAATATATCAATAAAATGAAAGCATTACGTGTTTTTGCTACACATATAAGCGAGGCAATAGATAATTAGAGATGTCTAACAATTGTGGAAATAATCACAACTTCATGTAGAAAAAATAAGATAACAACTTGCAAAAATTAAATGTGTAGCAAAAATAACCTAAACTTGCCAAAATAATAGAGAATCTACGTAGCATCTTCTACTCCCTTCATCCCAAAATAAATTTTGGAATATTAAAGTTGTTTAAGAATGTACAACATATGTACTACTATCTTCCAGAAACTGAAGTTTCTTGTTTCTCTATCACAATGTTTGTGGTGTGCAATAGTGAACAAAAGATCCTATAGGAACATGTAGTGTTTTTAGCACAAAAGAAGTTGTACAAGTTATTCCAGGACAAGGACATGATTTTCTGGCGTGTTATTTGTGAAACACAATTGAATTGGGACAATGAAAAATAAAAAATGTTCAAGATAAATGTCAGTATGAGATGTGCCAATTTGTTTATTCAGAACTGAGTTTCAAGGAAGTCATTTCAAGTTACATTCAAAAAATTTGTTGCAAAAATAACAAGGTACATAAATAAATTGAATAGCCACAACCTAATTCAAGGTACATTATGGAAAGATCTGCCACCATTGATTGCTCTTGTGTGATTGTTGTTGGGCCTAGAGATGCCGTGGGCGCTTACTCAAGCCACAAAAGCTGACATCAGGAAACTTGCTAGGCCATTGTTTTGAGGTCTTAAACTACAATGTTGCATCTGGGTATGGACACTCTAGCTACAGTTACACTCCATTGCACATATGAACTCTGGACCCCCTAACCATTTTTCAACTCTCACATGCTACACCTCCGAGAGTTTCGGGAAAAGTAGAAGTTCAAATATTAGCGAAGATACAAACATTAAGAAACTTGATGTACAATCATCCATTTGTTTGCATAGAAACCAATAAACAAACATAACTTCAGTACAGAGTAGCAAGGCTGAAAGCACAAGTGCTCCCTGGGTGATTTTGGTAATTAATGTCAACATATCTCTTGTTGGACTAATATTTTTATCAAGTGCATTTCAGATAAGTCCAACAATGGAGTGGCAAGGACAAGAGGATGGGGAATCCCTTCAAAATGCTAAGGACAAAGATTGGCAAAGGCTCAAGACTCTTCATTTTCATTTTAGTGATCGAAGATCACATTGAGTCCATAGGAAAGCCAATACTATTAAAAGGGGATGAGGTGTTGCTTAATGGTCTACTTGCTCAAAGTGCTTAGTGATATTGCTCCAAAAACCCTCACCCACTTTCTCATTTCCACATATGTCCAAAACCTAAAGTCAAACTCAGCCCCACCGATTTGATCTATTCGGCGCCCGAGTTCATTGACATAGCCACTGCCAGAAACCCTAATCAATTTGGTCACACTGATACAGATCTCGGTCTCACCGAGATGGCCTTGCAAACTCTCTGTTGCCTATTGCAATTATTTCGGTCTCACCAAAATGTGCAGTCGGTCACACCAAGTTTTCCTGACCAACTCTCTGTTTGATCAATTGCTGAAATCGGTCTCACCAAGTTCATGCGATCTGTCGCATCGAAATGAGGTTTTGCCCTAGCCCTAGCACATCGGTCCCACCGGGTTGATCTTGTTGACCCCACCGAGATTCTTAATGTTCACATTTTGAACTAATCGGTCTCACCGAGTTTCTCTATTCGGTCTGACCGAGTTGGGTCAAATGTGTGTAATGATTAGATTTTGTGTGGAGGCTATATATACCCCTCCACCCCTTCTCCTTTTGTGAGAGAGCCATCAGAACGTGCCTACACTTCCACTACTCATTTTCTGACAGAGAGAACCAGCTACTCATGTGTTGAGACCAAGACATTCCAATCCAACCACAAGAATCTTGATCTCTAGCCTTCCCCAAGTTGCTTTTCACTCAAATCATCTTTCCACCATAGCCAAATGTGTGTGAGAGAGTTGAGTGTTGGGGAGACTATCATTTGAATCACAAGAGCAAGAAGTTCATCATCAACACACCATCTATTACCTTTTGGAGAGTGGTGTCTCCTAGATTGGTTAGGTGTCACTTGGGAGCCTCCGTCAAGATTGTGGAGTTGAACCAAGGAGTTTGTAAGGGCAAGGAGATCGCCTACTTCGTGAAGATCTACCCAAGTGAGGCAAGTCCTTCGTGGGCGATGGCCATGGTGGGATAGACAAGGTTGCTTCTTCGTGGATCCTTCGTGGTTGGAGCCCTCCGTGGACTCGCTCAACCGTTACCCTTCGTGGGTTGAAGTCTCCACCAATGTGGATGTACGATAGCACCACCTATCGGAACCACGCCAAAAATCTCCGTGTCTTCATTGCGTTTGCACACTCCAATCCCATCCCTTTACTTTCTTGCGACTAGCATGCTTTACTATTTCTGCTGCCTATACTCTTGCCATGCTTACTTGAAGTATGTTGGGGATGTTTAAATTTGTGCTAATCTACAACCTGAACTTAAAGAACTTAAAAACTGCTACTTTTGCTTGTTGAGTGTCTAATCACCCCCCCCCCTCTAGACATCTCTTCTCGATCCTTTTAATTGGTATCAGAGCATTGTTCTCCATTGCTTTGGTTTAATCACCATTGGAGGAAGATGGATGAGTCTACGATTGGGAGTATTAGACATAGAGTGCCTATGCTTGATGGAGAGTTCTTTAATGCTTGAAAAATGAGATGCTTGAGATTTTCAATGAATATGATTTGAACAAGTACATTACTAGCCCTTGTGTGCCTCCTATTAATCCCTTGCACCCTACCCCTGATGAGTATCTTGACATGACCCGCAATCTTAGAGCTATCAATCTTATCATAAGAGGATTGCCTAGAAACTTGTTTGCATGCTTGCCTACTTTTGATTGTGCTTATACTATATGGAGATATCTTGAGGAACGCTTTCCAAACTACTCTTTGAAAAATCTAGATGAGATTCTTTGAAAGTCCATAGCTTGTCATAAGATGAAACCTAGTGATCCTAAATTTGATAATTGCCTATTTGAGCTTCGTGATCTCATGCGTGCCAAAGGAGATGTTGGAGTCATTAGTAGCATCATTTATCAAGTCATTAGAATTTATAAAGATGCACATTGTCATGAACATAAATCTAATGAATCACCTTCTCTAGGTGATGATCAATCCCAAGACGATGTTGAACATGGATATTATGATGAGGATGCTGATAGTGACTTTGATCTTGATGAGTCTATGAGACACTTTGGTCTTATGGCTAGCCTTCATGGTCACATGGCCGGAGGAAAGGAATGGGTTCTTGATAGTGGATGTATCGATCACATAACCGGTGACAAGGATATGTTCCGAGAGCTTGCTGAACACAATGGTCCCCGAAAGTATGTCACTTTTGGTGATAACTCAAAGGGTAAGGTGGTTGGCCTTGGTAAGGTGGCCATCTCACATGACAGCTCCATTCAAAATGTTATGCTTGCTCAATCTCTTGGCTACAATTTGCTTTCTGTATCTAGACTAGCCGATTTTGGTTTCAATGTCCTATTTACTAAAGTAGATTGCCAAGTGTTTCGAAGAGATAATATGGTCTTTACCGGTATATGTAGAGGTGAACTATACATTGTTAACTTCATTAAAAAGGCTCAACCTAGAACTTGCTTAATTGCTAAATCTTCTAAAGGTTGGTTGTGGCATAGAAGGATAGGTCACGTGGGCATGCGAAATCTTGATAAGCTTATTAAAGGTGATCATATCCTTGGAATTAAAGATGTTGTGACAAGGATAGACTTTGCAGTGCTTGTCAAGCAGGAAAACAAGTTGGAAGAAGTCATCCCGTGAAGAACATCACGACCACAAGAAGACCACTCGAGCTGCTTCATATGGATCTCTTTGGTACCAACGCCTACAAGAGTCTCGGGGGTAACTCGTTCAGTTTGGTCATTGTTGATGATTTTTCCAGATTTACGTGGGTGTTCTTTCTTGATGATAAATCGCAGGTCCAAAAGATCTTCAAAAACTTCGCTAGGAAGGCCCAAAATCAATTTGAAGTGAAGATCATGAAGGTTTGAAGCGACAACAAAACTGAGTTCAAGAAAGCCAATGTGGATATCTTTCTTGACGAAGAAGGTATTTCACGCGAGTTCTCGGCTACGTACATGCCTCAACAAAATGGAGTTGTTGAGAGGAAGAACCGGACGCTCATTGAGATGGCAAGAATGATGCTTGATGAATACAAGACGCCAAGACATTTTTGAGCAGAAGCGGTTGAGACAGCTTGTCATGCAACAAATCATCTATATCTTCAGAAGCTTCTTGGGAAGACGGCATACGAGCTTATCACTGGTAAAAAACCCCAAGTTGGATACTTTCGAGTATTTGACTCAAAATGTTACATTCTTGATAAGCATCATCGTTCGAAATTTGCCGCTAAATCTCATGAAGGTTTTCTACTCGGTTACGGCTCAAACTCTCACACTTACCGTGTCTACAAGAATTTCACCCGAAAGGTTGAAGAGATGGTAGATGTGAAGTTTGATGAATCTAACGGCTCACAAGTATAGCAATTGCCGATTGATGTAGGAGATAAAGATCCCTCGGAAGCAATTCAAGACTTGTCTATTGGCAAGATTCGCCCAACAAAGGTGAAGGAGAGTACCTCATCTGTTCAAGTGGAAGCCTCAACTTCACGCCAAGGTGAACCACAAGTTGACTTGGAGGCATCCACAAGTGGAACACATCAAGATGACCGTAACGAGGACGTACAACAAGAGGAACCTCATCGACCTCCTTCTCCACCTCCACAAGAGAACAACAACACCAACGACAATGAAGAAAGACAAGAGGAAGAACAAGACAATGAAGAGGATGTTCCACCTTGACACAAACAAAAGCTCTCACGAGTTCGAGCAAGAGTCTCAAGAGATCATCCCGTCGAACAAATCTTCGATGATATTCAAACCGGGAGAATTACTCGCTCTAAAACTCGTTTGGCTAACTTTTGTGAACATTACTCATTCATTTCTAGTATTGAACCTATGAAGGTTGAAGAGGCTCTTGATGATCTGGATTGGGTGGACGCTATGCATGAAGAGCTATACAATTTCGAGAGGAACCAAGTATGGACGTTGGTTGAAAAGCCTGATGAGAAGCACAATGTCATTGGAACCAAATGGGTGTTTCGGAATAAGCAAGATGAAGATGGACAAGTTGTGCGCAACAAGGCTCATCTCGTTGCTCAAGGCAACACTCAAGTCGAAGGTATGGACTATGGTGAGACATATGCCCCTGTTGCTAGACTTGAGTCCATACGCATCTTACTTGCTTATGCCAATCATCATGACATTACTCTAAATCAAATGGACATAAAAAGTGCTTTTCAAAATGGTCAAATTGAGGAGGAAGTTTATGTTAAACAAACTCCCGGCTTTGCTAATCCTAAGAAGTTTGTGTTGGGGAACGTAGTAAATTCAAAAAAATTCCTACGCACATGCAAGATCATGGTGATGCATAGCAACGAGAGGGGAGAGTGTTGTCCATGTACCCTCGTAGATCGTAAGCGGAAGCGTTAGAACAACGCGGGGTTGATGTAGTCGTACGTCTTCACGGCCCGACCGATCAAGCACTGAAACTACGGCACCTCCGAGTTCTAGCACACGTTCAGCTCGATGACGTCCCTCGAACTCCGATCCAGCCGAGTGTCGAGGGAGAGTTCCGTCAGCACGACGGCGTGGTGACGATCTTGATGTTCTACCGTCGCAGGGCTTTGCCTAAGCACCGCTACAATATTATCGAGGAGGACTATGGTGGAGGAGGGCACCGCACACGGCTAAGAGATCAAGAGATCAATTGTTGTGTCTAGAGGTGCCCCCCTGCCCCCGTATATAAAGGAGCAAGGGGAGGAGGCAGCCGGCCAAGAGGAGGGTGCGCCAAGGGGGGAGTCCTACTCCCACCGGGAGTAGGACTCCTCCTTTCCTTGTTGGAGTAGGAGAGAAGGAAAGAGGATGAGAGGGAAAAGGAAAAGGGGTCGGACCAGAGGGGGGGCGCAGGCCTCCTTCCTTTTGGCCTCTCTCCTCTATTCCGGTATGGCCTAATAAGGCCCATATACTCCCCGGCGAATTCCCGTAACTCTCCGGTACTCCGAAAAATACCCGAATCACTCGAAACCTTTCAGATGTCCGAATATAGTCGTCCAATATATCGATCTTTACGTCTCGACCATTTCGGGACTCCTCGTCATGTCCGCGATCTCATCCGGGACTCCGAACTCCTTCAGTACATTAAAACTCATAAACTCATAATATAACTGTCATCGAAACCTTAAGCGTGCGGACCCTACGGGTTCGAGAACTATGTAGACATGACCGAGACACGTTTCCGGTCAATAATCAATAGCGGAACCTGGATGCTCATATTGGCTCCCACATATTCTACGAAGATCTTTATCGGTCAAACCGTATAACAACATACGTTGTTTCCTTTGTCATCGGTATGTTACTTGCCCGAGATTCGATCATCGGTATCTCAATACCTAGTTCAATCTCGTTACCGGCAAGTCTCTTTACTCGTTACGTAATGCATCATCCCGCAACTAACTCATTAGTCACATTGCTTGCAAGGCTTATAGTGATGTGCATTACCGAGAGGGCCCAGAGATACCTCTCCGACAATCGAAGTGACAAATCCTAATCTCGAAATACGCCAACCCAACATGTACCTTCGGAGACACCTGTAGAGCTCCTTTATAATCACCCGATTCGTTGTGACGTTTGGTAGCACACAAAGTGTTCCTCCGAAGAACGGAGTTGTATAATCTCATAGTCATAGGAACATGTATAAGTCATGAAGAAAGCAATAGCAACATACTAAACGATCAAGTGCTAAGCTAACGGAATGGGTCAAGTCAATCACATCATTCTCCTAATGATGTGATCCCATTAATCAAATGCCAACTCATGTCTATGGCTTGGAAACTTAACCATCTTTGATTCAACGAGCTAGTCAAGTAGAGGCATACTAGTGACACTATGTTTGTCTACGTATTCACACATGTATTATGTTTCCGGTTAATACAATTCTAGCATGAATAATAAACATTTATCGAAATAAGGAAATAAATAATAACTTTATTATTGCCTCTAGGGCATATTTCCTTCAGTGTCCCACTTGCACTACAGTCAATAATCTAGTTCACATCATCATGTGATTTAACACCAATATTCATATCTGTATATGATTAACACCCATAGTTCACATCGTCATGTGACCAACACCCAAAGGGTTTACTAGAGTCAATACTCTAGTTCACATCTCTATGTGATTAACACCCAGAGAGTACTAAGGTGTGATCATGTTTTGCTCGTGAGAGAAGCTTAGTCAACGGGTCTGTCACATTCAGAGCCGTATGTATTTTGCAAATATTCTATGTCTCCAATGCTTTGTACGGAGCTACTCTAGCTAATTGCTCCCACTTTCAATATGTATCCAGATTGAGACTTAGAGCCATCTGGATTGGTGTAAAAGCTTGCACCGATGTAACTCTTTACGACGGGCTCTTTTATCACCTCCATAATCGAGAAATATTTCCTTAGTCCTCACTAAGGATATTCTTGACCAATGTCCAGTGATCTACTCCTAGATCACTATTGTACTCCCTTGCCAAATTTAGAGCAAGGTATACAATAGGTCTGGTACATAGCATAGCATACTTTATAGAACCTATGGTCGAGGCATAGGGAATGACTTTCATTCTCTTTTCTATTTTACGTCGTGGTCGGGATTTGAGTCTTACTCAATTTCACACCTTTGCAACACAGGCAAGAACTCTTTCTTTGACTGTTCCATTTTGAACTACTTCAAAATGTTGACAAGGTATGTACTTATTAAAAAACTTATCAAGCGTCTTGATCTATCTCAATTGATCTTGATGCTCAATATGTAAGTAGCTTTACTGAGGTCTTTCTTTTAAATAACTCCTTTCAAATACTCGTTTATGCTTTCCAAAAAAAACTACATCATTTCTGATCAACAATATGTTACTCACATATATTTATCAGAAAGGCAGTAGTGCTCCCACTCACTTTATTGTAAATACAGGCTTCACCATAAGTCTGTATAAAACTATATGCTTTGATCAACTTATCAAAGCGTATATTCCAACTCTGAGATGCTTGCACCAGTCCATAGATGGATCGCTGAAGCTTGCACATTTTGTTAGCACCTTTAGGATTGACAAAACATTCTAGTTGCATCATATACAACTCTTCTTTAAGAAAACCATTAAGGAATGCAGTTTTGACATCCATTTGCCAAATTTCATAAAATGTGGCAGTTGCTAACATGATTCAGACAGACTTAAGCATCGCTACAGTTGAGAAAATCTCATTGTAGTCAACACCTTGAACTTATCGAAAACCTTTTTGCGACAAGTCGAGCTTTGTAGATAGTAACACTACTATCAGCGTCTGTCTTCCTCTTCAAGATCCATTTATACAATATGGCTTGCCGATCATCGGGCAACTCCACCAAAGTCCACACTTTGTTCTCATACATGGATCCCATCTCAGATTTCATGGCCTCAAGCCATTTCGCGGAATCTGGGCTCATCATCGCTTCCTCATAGTTCGTAGGTTCATCATGATCTAGTAACATGACTTCTAGAACAGGGTTACCATACCACTCTGGTGTGACTGTACTTTGGAAGACCTACGAGGTTTTGTAGTAACTTGATCTGAAGTTTCATGATCATCATCATTAGCTTCCTCACTAATTGGTGTAGGAATCACTGGAACTGATTTCTGTGATGAACTACTTTCCAATTCGGGAGAAGGTACAAATTACCTTATCAAGCTCTACTTTCTCCCACTCACTTCTTTCGAGAGAAACTCCTTCTCTAGAAAGGATCCATTCTTAGCAACGAATATCTTGCCTTCGGATCTGTGATAGAAGGTGTACCCAACAGTTTCCTTTGGGTATTCTATGAAGACACACTTCTCCAATTTGGGTTCGAGCTTATCAGGTGAAACCTTTTTCACATAAGCATCGCAACTCCAAACTTTAAGAAACGACAACTTTGGTTTCTTGCTAAACCACAGTTCATAAAGTGTCATTTCAACGGATTTTGATGGTGCCCTGTTTAAAGTGAATGCAGCTGTCTCTAATGCATAACCCCAAAACGATAGTGGTAAATCAGTAAGATACATCATAGATCGCACCATATCTAGTAAAGTACGATTACGACGTTCGGACACACCATTACATTGTGGTGTTCCAGGTGGCGTGAGTTGCGAAACTATTTCACATTGTTTCAAATGAAGACCAAACTCGTAACTCAAATATTCGTCTCCACGATCAGATCGTAGAAACTTTATTTTTCTTGTTACGATGATTTTCCACTTCACTCTGAAATTCTTTGAACTTTTCAAATGTTTCAGACTTATGTTTCATCAAGAAGATATACCCATATCTGCTCAAATCATCTGTGAAGGTCAGAAAATAATGATACCCGCCACGAGCCTTAACACTCATCAGATCGCATACATCGGTATGTATTATTTCCAATAAGTCAGTAGCTCATTCCATTGTTCCGGAGAACGGAGTTTTAGTCATCTTGCCTAAAAGGCACGGTCGCAAGCATCAAATGATTCATAACCAAGTGATTCCGAAAATCCATCTTTATGGAGTTTCTTCATGCGCTTTACACCAATATGACCCAAACGGCAGTGCCACAAATAAGTTGCACTATTATTATTAACTTTGCATCTTTTGGCATCAATACTAAGAATATGTGTATCACTACGATCGAGATCCAACAAACTATTTTCATTGGGTGTATGACCATTTGAAGGTTTTATTCATGTAAACAGAACAAAAATTATTCTCTGACTTTAAATGAATAACCTTATTGCAATAAACATGATCAAATCATATTCATGCTCAACGCAAACGCCAAATAACATTTATTTAGGTTTAACACTAATCCCGAAAGTATAGGGAGTGTGCGATGATGATCATATCAATCTTGGAACTACTTCCAACACTCATCGTCACTTCCCCTTCAACTAGTCTCTGTTTATTCTGTAACTCCTGTTTTGAGTTACTAATCTTAGCAACCGAACAAGTATCAAATACTCAGGGGCTACTATAAACACTAGTGAAAGCACAAGTGCTCCCTAGGTGGTTTTGGTAATTAATGTCAACATATCTCTTGTTGGACTAACACTTTTATCTAGCATGTTTCAGATAAGTTCAACAATGGAGTGGCATGGACTAAAGGATGTGGGAACTCCTTCAAGATGCCGAGGACAAAGGATTGGCTCAAGCTTCAAGCTCAAGACTCTTCATTATACATTTTAGTGGTCCAAGATCACATTGAGTCTATAGGAAAAGCCAATACTATCAAGGAGGGATGAGGTGTTGCTTAATGAGCCTCTTGCTTCATGTGCTTTGTGATATGCTCCAAAACCCTCAGCTACTTTCCCACTTCCACAAATGACCTATACCCAAAGCCAAAATCGGTCACACCGATTCTTCCTACCCGGCGCCACTGATTCCAAAAGTCATAGCCACTGCCACAAACTCTAAGCAAATCGGTCTTAGCGATAGGGATCTCGGTCTCACCGAGATGGGATTGTAATCTCTCTGTGTATGTCCATTATCAAAATCGGTCTCACCGAGTTTGAGCAATCGGTACTACCGAGACTACAATGCAAACTCTCTGGACAACTTATTACCAAAATCGGTCCCACCGAGTTTGAGTAATCGGTCCCACCGAGTTTGCCTGACCAACTCTCTGGAAAGCTTATTACCAAATCGGTCTCACCGAGTTTGTGTAATCGGTCTTACCGAGATTACGTTACGCCCTAACCCTAACCAAATTGGTCTCACTGAGTTGCATTTCGGTCCCACCAAAAACCCTAACGGTCACATTATTTACTGAATCGGTCTGACCGAGTTTAACGATCCGGTCCCACCGAGTTTGGTAGATTGTGTGTAATGGTTAGATTTTGTGTGGAGGCTATATATACCCCTCCACCTCGTCTTCATTTGTGGAGAGAGCCATCAGAACGAACCTACACTTCCAACTTACCATTTCTGAGAGAGAACCACCTACTCATGTGTTGAGGCCAAGATATTCCATTCCTACCATATGAATCTTGATCTCTAGCCTTCCCCAAGTTGTTTTCCACTCAAATCTGCTTTCCACCAGATCCAAAACCTATGAGAGAGAGTTGAGTGTTGGGGAGTGAAACACCCTCGATGCGGCTATATCTCCCACGTGTCGAAGCACGACTTAGAGGCATAACCGCATTGAAAGCAATGTCGCAAGTGAGGTAATCTTCACACAACCCATGTAATACATAAGGGAAAGAGATACATAGTTGGCTTACAATCGCCACTTCACACAATTACATGAATAAAGCATTACATCATCCAGATACAATCAAGGTCCGATTACGGAACCAAAATAAAAGAAGAACCCCAAATGCGACAAAAGGTCCCCGATCGACCCCAACTGGGCTCCACTACTGATCAACTAGAACGAAACAACACAAAGGGCAAGATCTTCATCGAGCTCCTCCTTGAGCTTGGTTGCGCCACCTTTCGTAACATAGGCACCGCAAACTGGTTTTGAAGTATCCGTGAGCCACGAGGACTCAAAGCAATCCCATTACCATGGGTATCAAGACTAGCAAAGCTTAATGGGAAAGGAAGGGGTAAAGTAGTGAGGTTGCAGCAGCGACTAAGCATGATATGGTGGCTAACATACGCAAAGAAGAGCGAGAAGAGAACAAGCGGAACGGTCGTGAAGCTAGCAATGATCAAGAGCTGATCCTGAACACCTACTTACGTCAAACATAACCCAGAAACCGTGTTCACTTCCCGGACTCCGAGAAGAGACCATCACGGCTACACACGCGTTGATGCGTTTTAATTCGGATCCGTGTCAAGTTATCTACAACCGGACATTAACAAATTCCCATCTGCCACATAACCGCAGGCACGGCTCACGAAAGTTTATACCTGCAGGGTGTCCCAACTTAGCCCATGACAAGCTCTCGCGATCAACGAAGAATAGACCTTCTCCCAGAAGACCCGATCGTCTCGGAATCCCGGTTTACAAGACATTTCGACAATGGTAAAACAAGACCAGCAAGACCGCCCGATGCGCCGACAATCCCGATAGGAGCTGCACATATCTCGTTCTCAGGGCAACACCGGATGAACACTACGTACGGCAACCGACGATACCCCAAGTTGCCTAGGGGCGGCACCGCAAGTGGCTCTGGTTTGGACCAACACTTAGACAAGCATTGGCCCGGCGGGCTATAATAAAGATGACCCTCGAGAGAGCGACTCCCAAGGGAAAAGTAGGTGGTGGTGAGGCAAATGGTAAAAGTCAATGTTGGGCCTTGCTGGACAAGTTTTATTCAAAGTGAACTGTCAGGGGGGTCCCATAAATCACCCGACCGCGTTAGGAACGCAAAATCCGGGAACATAATACCGGTATGACGGAAACTAGGGCGACAAGAGTGGAACAAAACACGGGCATAAGGCCGAGCCTTCCACCCTTTACCAAATATATAGATGCATTAATAATATAAGAGATATTGTGATATCCCAACAAAACCCTGTCCACCATGGAGAAATCTTCAACTTCACCTGCAACTAGCAACGCTATAAGAGGGGCTGAGCAAAGCGGTAACATAGCCAAACAATGGTTTGCTAGGAATGGTGTCAAGGGTTAGAGGTTCATGGCAATATGGGATGGCTTGATAAACAGGTAATAGGTAGCGCATCATAGCGATAGAACGGAGCAACTAGCATAGCAATGATAGTAGTGAGATCCAGGGTAGCGGTCATCTTGCCTGAAATCCCGCAAGGAAGAAGAACGAGTCCATGAAGAAGACGAACGGATGAAGCCGAACCAATCATAGACGAACGAATCCTCACGATCGCAACGAAATAGGAACTAACAAGAAGAAGCACACAACATAGGTAAACACACCACACATGAACGAGGCATGATGCACAACAAGCATGATGCATGACCAAGCTACATGAAGCTACTCATGGCAAGAGATGACGCAAACAAGAACAACACATCAAGGCAAGTTTAAATGAGGCCGGGAACAGCATATAACAATTCCGGTAAGTCCTCATATGCATATTTCGAAATTGGTCCAGAACTGAATAAACCATATGTTCAAGTTGTTAAACAGCAAGTTAAGATGTACCACGATGATCTACACGAAATTCTAGTCAAGTTACATATAAAGTTCATTAGATTCGGAGCTACGACCTAGAAGATATGAGCAAAACAAGTTAAACATGGCATTGATGCAAAATGCACCCAAACATCAAGCAAACACCTCAAAACAAGGATGCAACATGATAATATGAAGCTACATGCAAAATCAAGCAAGTTTCATATAGAGCACACTCAAAACGGAGCAACGGTGCAACACACACACACACTATACAAGTCATAACAACAATCTGTCCATAACAGCAACTAGGCATCTTACAAGCATCAAAACAACAAGCTACAGCAACCCAACATAAGAACAAAAGGCATGGGCATGAAGTACACGTAAAGCATAACAAAAGATGAACACAGAGCTATCTCCAGAAACAATTAGAACATGCTCAAAAAGACATGGAGATATTGCAAATAATAACAGTTTTAGACTTATCAGGAAATAACATCAGGTTACAATGTTTAGAGCAAGCAAACAACATGTTACAGGAACTTATCATGGCAAACAAAGGCATGGCATGAATCTACTAATTGCATAGATCAAAAGTCCCTTACTAACCATGAGCCAAAAGGGCACGGAAAATATGATGGCACCCATTTAAACATGGCAAGTTATATTACAGATTCATACATGGCAGGAACAACATTAAGTAGGCATGTTGGTGAGCTTGAATCACTCACCACAGAGCAATACATGGCATGGCAAGGCAACCAACAGTAAGAAGGCATGTTTATGAAGCTAAGAATGGCAAGAACAAGTTCATAGGGTGCATGGCTCACTAGGAAAACACATGGGAACAAGTGAACTTAATGTTAACAGGCTGACAGCAACATTTTGAAGCAACTTTAGAGCAAGATATGAACATGTTCCAGCAGGCTATAATTGCAACCAAGGGCATGAATGGATAGAGCATGACATGTAGATCAGAACATGTTTATAGAGCATCTCCAGATTATGCATAGAATGATTAGTAGAAGCATGTTAACATAGCAACAAAATATAATGAATCTGTCAGAAAACAAAGAACAAAGAACTACCCTACTTAACAAGCTTGATACACTCAGCGCACAACTCACAAAAATACATGGTTGGCACCTATGGAAAGATGGCATGGCATAGATCAACATTCATGTAGAGCTCAACCTCATAGGATGCACACATCAATCATGGCAAAAATGATAAAACAGCAAGTTATAACAGTTTCAGCAGATTAACATCAAGATGCACTCTTCCAACAGCATTTCGGGCATCAACATGAGCTCAAATGAAAATGATGCAATGGAATGAAATAATCTACTCGTCGAGGCGAACAATTTGACATATTATACGCACAAAACGGAGCTACGGATGCAGAGATGTGATGCGATGAATATGGCATGTTAATTACACAGAAACGGGGACTTGGGCGTTTTACAGAGGGGGGGAAGTCAACCTTCGTGCACGGGGCTCGAGGCCGGAATCTCGCCGGGGCAGGGCGCCGGAGTGGCAGGAGAAGCCGGCCGGAGGTCGAGGAGGGGCCGGGGCGGCCGGACCTGGCCGGATCCGGCGCCGCGGGCGTCGGGCGGAGGCGGGCGACGGGCTCCGTCGAGGCTGTGGGCGCGCGCAAAGGGAGGCAGCGAGGTCGGGCGAGGAGGCGGCTGGGCGGCGATCGACGACGGCGGCGGGCGGGCGCCGGGAAGGCGGAGGCGAGGCGGCGGCTCGGGCGGCGAGGTCGGGCGCTTCTGGGCGCGGCGGCAACCACGGGCGGCCGGGCGGCGGCAGAAACACGGCGGCGGCGGGCGGCGGGAGGCGCGGGCGGCGGCGAGGCGGGAGCGGCGCGGCACGGGAGCGGGCCACCGGCGGCGGGCGGCGGCTCCCGGCGAAGCTGGGGCGGCGGCGACGGCGACGGGCTGCAAGGGTTCGTGATGGGCCCCTGGGCTTCGACGGCGCGCGGGACGGGCGGCGGTGACGTGGTGGCGCGGGAGTGGCTGAGGCGGCGGAGGAGGTGACGTGGCGGCGTCCTATTGGCCGGAGCGACGTGGAAGATGGACATGTCCGGCCGGAGTGGACATGTCCGGCGCGCGAGGGGAGCGGGGCTAGGGTTTGCACCGGGATTTTTGGAGGGGGAGGTGTTTATATAGGCATAGGGAGCTAGGAGTGTCCAAAAGAGGTGCGGTTTTCGGCCACGCGATCGTGATCGAACGACCGAGAGCATGGAGGGGAGTTAGATGGGTTTTGGGCCACTTTAGAAGGGGTGTTGGGCTACAACTCAAAGAGGGCTTTACGGTTACCCGGTTAACCGTTGGAGTACCAAACGAGCTCCAAATGGCACGAAACTTGACAGGCGGTCTACCCGTGCTATACCAAGACCGCTTGGCAAACCTCAGTCCATTCCGAGAAAGTTTAACACCCACTCACAACAGGAGACAAAAGGGGACGCCGGGGGACATAGGAGTGCCGGATTGCAAAACGGACAACGGGGAAAATGCCCGGATGCATGAGACGAACACGTATGCAAGATGAAATGCACATGATGACATGATATGAAATGCAGATGATGACATGGCAAAATGCAACACGCAAGCAAATGACATGGCAACGACACAAGCAAATGACATGGCAACAACGACGAATAACTGGCAGACACCTGGCGCAACGAATCCGGGGCGTTACAACACTCCAGCACTACGAGAGGATCTCGTCCCGAGATCTAGGATGGCACCGGAGGGAAAAGGAAGAGGAAGAGGAGAGGTAAAACTAAGTTGCTTCTTTGACGAACGAGTGAAACCACGAACCTTGAGAGGTTGAACACATTGAAAGAAACAAAATAACGGAGATGACCAAGATTGCAAACAATCCGTTGGCCAAGAGGAACAAGGAATATTACGAGAATTTGAAGGTTGAAAGACATGAATCAAGAGTTTCACGAACGAAAAGAATATGACCACCTCAGTATAATGAGATAGTCGAGGAACAAGAATGACAGAATTTGGACAGCACTCCAGTAGAAAAGAGAAGAAAACTTTATGAGATGAAAAGATATTGAAGAGATGATACAACACTCCGGTTAAATGGATAAGCCAGAAAAGAACACGATCCTCACTAAACGAGGTGATGGGTGAAGAGCACAACATCACAATGCCTCCATAACGAAAGAATAGAAGTTAGACCATTGGGATAAAGGGACGGAGAATAAAATGACAACTTTTGCCACAAGTGAACTTGGAAAGCATCCTTGCAAAGAAGAATCAAATGGAGTTGTTGGAAAATCAACAACGAGAAGCACAAGCTTGTTGTGGGCTTATGTAAACATCTCAAAACTTGAGGTGAAATTCTGCCACTATCAAAATCAATTGCTTGCTTGAGATCAATGAAGAGATGAAAACTGCTTCACCAAGATGATAGAGATATAACTTGGATCATTGATAAGCACCACAAATAGCAATATTCCTTAGGGAAGGCTTTAGGTGAAATCTATACCAAGATAACTCCAAAGAAGAGATTGATGGATTTAAAATATCTCATTCTTGACAACATGTGAATCACGAAACATGAATGGAAATTGTCAAGAATGATATAATACCACCTCAAAAGCTAAGGTAGAAGAATTGCACTTCGAAATGCAAGAAGAAGAATACTTGAACGCCTCAAAACAAAACATGTGTTGAGCACCATGTTTAATTTTGAGTATAGCTTGGCGGGTCATAACTTCGAGAGAAATCTTGAAGAACAGTTGAAGAGTGAAAAGAATCCTTGAGGAACCACCATGTAGAGCCTCCATGAAGAACTCCGGTAATAAAAGGATGATAAAAAGAAAGGGAAGTTGAGAACACAAGGTGAAGCCTTGCAATGATTTAGATGGAGCTTCGTGACGAGATAAAGCGAATAACTTGGAACTCCGGAAAAGAAAAAATGAAACACTAGAACCGAGAATTACTTCATCATGAACAATCTCCGGAAGAAAAGAATTGAATCACCTTGAGGAAATAGGAATAAGATTTATTGTATGCTTATCCTTCACCAAATTAAATTGATGACAATCAACGGATTTGGCATACCACTTATTCTCGTAGAAAGGATTAAAAGAGATATATCAAAACTTGAGAAGGTCTTCAACGAACCCCCGGTAGGATTGGAACAACAAATGAATTGATATGATGAACAAGGAAGAGAGATCTTGAAAGAACCACCGTAGGAGTTGAAAATGAAAGTAGCAAAGGCACAATTAGCTGGGACGAATTGGAAAATGAATGAAGATACTTGAAGGGATTTAGATACCTGATAACGAAGAGATCATGAACTGATCAGAGGGTATTTGAATGACGCACCGGTAAGATTTGGAGAACGATAGCTACACGCTGAGAATGACGAATTATGACATGATGGCCTTCGGAGGAAAGAAATGGAAACAACTCATGAAATGCTCCGGATGGTAAGAAAAGAATTCTCACAATCAAAAACAATTATGAGGATGGCATGAAGCTAGAACCATGAATCTTCAAGAGAATGGACCAAGATTTAGAGGAAACACTTCTTCGGTCTTCACATGCTGAGAATGATGACAAGAACCACCAAAATTGATGAGGCACTTCGGAACAAAGAAGAATAGAAATGATGAACCAACGATGAAAATATTATGAAAGCGATCTTGGAGAAGGAATATGACTGATGAAAATTCATTCTTACGTCAAACTTCGAAAGACTTTGGAAATCGCTCCGGATAAATTAGAAGAGTCAGGTAAGATCCTGGGAAAAGACCTGTGGGTTAGGGCCCACTCAAATTAAACACCGTTGAAAATGATTTTAAAGAGAGATTGCACCGGTTGAATAAAATGGCTTGAATGAGATAACAATCTCCAAATAGCTTGAACGGATTAAGAATGGAAACACAAGTCTTCGGAGATATCTTGAGCCTTCAGGAAAAAATGAATATCGAGAAGTGAGCGATTGAGAGGTGCATCGGTATGGGAAAGCATTTGAAACGAGGAAAGGAATATGATGAATATCGAAAGCTTGAATTAAATCCACCGAAGTAGAAACAACAATGAAGGATGATGAACTTGAAACTGTTGAGCATCTTCATGGGAAATCACCGGGTAAGAACATTGATTGAAAAGAATGAAGAGACTTCACATGAATAAATGGATACTTGATTAAGAAATCTGTGTCCTCGAAGAAAAAGGGTGGGAGGGCGGGAAAACAAAGGCAACTTGGGACGGATGAAACAAACACCGTTGAGAAAACTTAGAAATGATCTTGCGGATGGGGAGAATGATCGGATCCACTTGAAGAGAAACACGCCGGTTGGAAAGAATTAACATGACAACCTCAATGATCAAGAAGGATTAGTATTCACATAGCAATATGAGAACACCGTTTAGGAAAGGTATGGATTCAACATTTGACATTGAAGCAACTCGAATACCACAACTCAAAACAAAAACAAAGGACTTTGCTTGCAGAATAAGCCGGAACAAATACATATGATAGAGATTTACCCAATCCCATATCATGCATCTGTCGGAAAGATATACTAGGAGCTACTTGAATTCCCACCTATAAAACTCCCGAAACTTTCTGGTTATGCAATCTGGTGTTGGGGATACAGGGGAAGCAATATATCTCACCCAAACTAACAATCCCTACATCCAGCTGTATCCATCCGTCAACACATAACCAAGAAACCTTCGAAATCGTGTACCTCAACCTTCAAAAGCATCCGTTATACGAAGTCATGGCAATACTCCCGTACTCACCTCGAGATCGGGTTATCGGGTTATCTCACCAACAACTGCATAAAAGAGATTTTCGATGTCGTACTAAACTCAGGTATTCCGAACTGCAACGATAAAATTATGACGACAACACCTCGAGCTCAACTCCCGAGACACTTCCACTAAACCCCGACGGGAGGCACCAAGACAATGTTCTCATCATAAAACCATCGGAACGATTCCAAGATACCCGCGTGATCCTAAAAAAAAATTAGTGAAATTTGAGAAGAGAAGAGTCAAAACTCTACGTCAGGATGCCTTACCAGAGCGATGAAGAGACTAGGGAGTAAAAAGAATTCCTAACTCTCCGATATATATAATCCTAAAAGACTCAAAACATTTTTCTAGACACAACTCGGCCGCTAAAAACGATCAAGCAGTGGGGCTCCTAAGGTCGGGGAAGGCTCTGATTACCAACTTGAAACACCCTTGATGCGGCTATATCTCCCACGTGTCGAAGCACGACTTAGAGGCATAACCGCATTGAAAGCAATGTCGCAAGTGAGGTAATCTTCACACAACCCATGTAATACATAAGGGAAAGAGATACATAGTTGGCTTACAATCGCCACTTCACACAATTACATGAATAAAGCATTACATCATCCAGATACAATCAAGGTCCGATTACGGAACCAAAATAAAAGAAGAACCCCAAATCGACATAAAAGGTCCCCGATCGACCCCAACCTGGGCTCCACTCTCGATCAACTAGAACGAAACAACACAAAGGGAAAGATCTTCATCGAGCTCCTCCTTGAGCTTGGTTGCGTCACACTTTCGGTAACATAGGCACCGCAAACTGGTTTTAGAAGTATCTGGTGAGCCACGAGGACTCAGCAATCCCATTACCATGGGTATCAAGACTAGCAAAGCTTAATGGGAAAGGAAGGGGTAAAGTGGTGAGGTTGCAGCAGCGACTAAGCATGATATGGTGGCTAACATACGCAAAGAAGAGCGAGAAGAGAACAAGCGGAACTGTCGTGAAGCTAGCAATGATCAAGAGGTGATCCTGAACACCTACTTACGTCAAACATAACCCAGAAACCGTGTTCACTTCCCGGAGTCCGCCGAGAAGAGACCATCACGGCTACACACGCGGTTGATGCGTTTTAATTCGGATCTGGTGTCAAGTTATCTACAACCGGACATTAACAAATTCCCATCTGCCACATAACCGCGGGCATGGCTCTCGAAAGTTTATACCTGCAGGGTGTCCCAACTTAGCCCATGACAAGATCTCGCGATCAACGAAGGAATAGACCTTCTCCCAGGAAGACCCGATCAATCTCGGAATCCCGGTTTACAAGACATTTCGACAATGGTAAAACAAGACCAGCAAGACCGCCCGATGCGCCGACAATCCCGATAGGAGCTGCACATATCTCGTTCTCAGGGCAACACCGGATGAACACTACGTACGGCAACCGACGATACCCCAAGTTGCCTAGGGGCGGCACCACAAGTGGCTCTGGTTTGGACCAACAATTAGACAAGCATTGGCCCCGGGGGGCTATAATAAAGATGACCCTCGAGAGAGCGACTCCCAAGGGAAAAGTAGGTGGTGGTGAGGCAAATGGTAAAAGTCAATGTTGGGCCTTGCTGGACAAGTTTTATTCAAAGTGAACTGTCAGGGGGGTCCCATAAATCACCCGACCGCGTTAGGAACGCAAAATCCGGGAACATAATACCGGCATGACGGAAACTAGGGCGGCAAGAGTGGAACAAAACACCAGGCATAAGGCCGAGCCTTCCACCCTTTACCAAATATATAGATGCATTAATAATATAAGAGATATTGTGATATCCCAACAAAACCCTGTCCACCATGGAGAAATCTTCAACTTCACCTGCAACTAGCAACGCTATAAGAGGGGCTGAGCAAAGCGGTAACATAGCCAAACAATGGTTTGCTAGGAATGGTGTCAAGGGTTAGAGGTTCATGGCAATATGGGATGGCTTGATAAACATGTAATAGGTAGCGCAGCATAGCGATAGAACGGAGCAACTAGCATAGCAATGATAGTAGTGAGATCCAGGGTAGCGGTCATCTTGCCTGAAATCCCGCAAGGAAGAAGAACGAGTCCATGAAGAAGACGAACGGATGAAGCCGAACCAATCGTAGACGAACGAATCCTCACGATCGCAACGAAATAGGAACTAACAAGAAGAAGCACACAACGTAGGTAAACACACCACACATGAACGAGGCATGATGCACAAGATGCAAACAAGAACAACACATCAAGGCAAGTTTAAATGAGGCCGGGAACAACATATAACAATTTCGGTAAGTCCTCATATGCATATTTCGAAATTGGTCCAGAACTGAATAAACCATATGTTCAAGTTGTTAAACAGCAATTTAAGATGTACCACGATGATCTACACGAAATTCTAGTCAAGTTACATATAAAGTTCATTAGATTCGGAGCTACGGCCTAGAAGATATGAGCAAAACAAGTTAAACATGGCATTGATGCAAAATGCACCCAAACATCAAGCAAACACCTCAAAACAAGGATGCAACATGATAATATGAAGCTACATGCAAAATCAAGCAAGTTTCATATAGAGCACACTCAAAACAGAGCAACGGTGCAACACACACACACACACACTATACAAGTCATAACAACAATCTGTCCATAACAGCAACTAGGCATCTTACAAGCATCAAAACAACAAGCTACAGCAACCCAACATAAGAACAAAAGGCATGGGCATGAAGTACACGTAAATCATAACAAAAGATGAACACTGAGCTATCTCCAGAAACAACTAGAACATGCTCAAAAAGACATGGAGATATTGCAAATAATAACAGTTTCAGACTTATCAGGAAATAACATCAGGTTGCAATGTTTAGAGCAAGCAAACAACGTGTTACAGGAACTTATCATGGCAAACAAAGGCATGGCATGAATCTACTAATTGCATAGATCAAAAGTCCCTTACTGACCATGAGCCAAAAGGGCACGGAAAATATGATGGCACCCATGTAAACATGGCAAGTTATATTACAGATTCATACATGGCAGGAACAACATTTAGTAGGCATGTTGGTGAGCTTGAATCACTCACCACAGAGCAATACATGGCATGGCAAGGCAACCAACAGTAAGAAGGCATGTTTATGAAGCTAAGCATGGCAAGAACAAGTTCATAGGGTGCATGGCTCACTAGGAAAACACATGGGAACAAGTGAACTTAATGTTAACAGGCTGACAGCAACATTTTGAAGCAACTTTAGAGCAAGATATAAACATGTTCCAGCAGGCTATAATTGCAACCAAGGGCATGAATGGATAGAGCATGACATGTAGATCAAAACATGTTTATAGAGCATCTCGAGATTATGCATAGAATGATTAGTAGAAGCATGTTAACATAGCAACAAAATATAACAGAATCTGTCAGGAAAACAGCAACAGCAACTACCCTACTGAACAAGCTTGATACACTCAGCACACAACTCAAAAAAATACATGGTTGGCACCTCTGGAAAAATGGCATGGCATAGATCAACATTCATGTAGAGCTCAACCTCATAGGATGCACACATCAATCATGGCAAAAATGATAAAACGACAAGTTATAACAGCCAAAGCAGATTAACATCAACATGCACTCTTCCAACAGCATTTCGGGCATCAAGATGAGCTCAAATGAAAATGATGCAATGGACTGAAATGATCTACTCGTCGAGGCGAACAATTTGACATATTATACGCACAAAACAGAGCTACGGATGCAGACATGTGATGCGATGAATATGGCATGTTAATTACACAGAAACGGGGACTTACGCGTTTTACAGAGGGGGGAAGTCAACCTTCGTGCACGGGGCTCGAGGTTGGCCGGAATCTCGCCGGGGCAGGGCGCCGGAGTGGCAGGAGAAGCCGCCGAGGTCGAGGAGGGCGGGCGGCCGGATCTGGCGGATCCGCGGCCGGCGCGCGCCGGGCGGAGGCGGGCGACGGGCTCGCGCGAGGGCAGTGTGTGTGACCTCGGTGTGCGTATGATCAAGGGAGGCGGCGAGGTCGGGCGAGGAGGCGGCCGGGCGGCGACCGACGATGGCGGGGGCGCGGGCGCCGAAGGAAGGCGGAGGCGCGGCGGCCTTCGGGCGGCGAGGTCGGGCGCTACGGGCGCGGCGGCATGGCCGGGCGGCAGTGAGGCGAGGGGCGCCAAGGGCGGTTGCCGGCGGGAGCGGCGCTGACGGGAGCGGGCCGGCAGGCGCGGGCGGCGGCTCCCGGCGAGCTGCGGCGGGCGGCGGCGATCGAACTTCTGTGGCCCGCTGATGGGCCCCAAGGGCTTCGGGCTTGCGCTGGACGGGCGGGGGTGACGTGGCGGCACGGGAGTGGCTGAGGCGGCGGAGGAGGTGACGTGGCGGCGTCCTATTGGCCGGGCGGCGTGGAAGATGGACATGTCCGCCGGAGTGGACATGTCCGCGCATGAGGAGGAGGGGCTAGGGTTTGCACCGGATTTTTGGAGGAGGTGTTTATATAGGCATAGGGAGCTAGGAGTGTCCAAAGAGGTGCGGTTTTCGGCCACGCGATCGTGATCGAACGACCGAGAGCATGGAGGGGAGTTAGATGGGTTTTGGGCCACTTTAGAAGGGGTGTTGGGCTACAACTCAAAGAGGGCTTTACGGTTACCCGGTTAACCGTTGGAGTACCAAACGAGCTCCAAATGGCACGAAACTTGACAGGCGGTCTACCCGTGCTATACCAAGGCCGCTTGGCAAACCTTGGTCCATTCCGAGAAAGTTTAACACCCACTCACAACAGGAGACAAAAGGGGACGCCGGGGGACATAGGAGTGCCGGATTGCAATACGGACAATGGGGAAAATGCTCGGATGCATGAGACGAACACGTATGCAAAATGAAATGCACATGATGACATGATATGAAATGCAGATGATGACATGGCAAAATGCAACACACAAGCAAATGACATGGCAACGACGCAAGCAAATGACATGGCAACGACGCAAGCAAATGACATGGCAACAACAACGAATAACTGGCAGACACCTGGCGCAACGAATCCGGGGCGTTACAGGGAGACTATCATTTGAAGCACAAGAGCAAGGAGTTCATCATCAACGCACCATTTGTTACTTCTTGGAGAGTGGTGTCTCCTAGATTGGCTAGGTGTCACTTGGGAGCCTCCGACAAGATTGTGGAGTTGAACCAAGGAGTTTGTAAGGGCAAGGAGACCGCCTACTTCGTGAAGATCTACCGCTAGTGAGGCAAGTCCTTCGTGGGCGACGACCATGGTGGGATAGACAAGGTTGCTTCTTCGTGGACCCTTCGTGGGTGGAGCCCTCCATGGACTCGCGCAACCGTTACCCTTCGTGGGTTGAAGTCTCCATCAACGTGGATGTACGATAGCACCACCTATCGGAACCACGCCAAAAACATCCGTGTCTCCAATTGCGTTTGAATCCTCCAAACCCTTCCCTTTACTTTCTTGCAAGTTGCATGCTTTACTTTCCGCCGCTCATATACTCTTTGCATGCTTGCTTGATATGTATTGTGAATGTTGAAATTGTGCCTAAACTCCGTTAACTTAAAGAATCTTAAAAACTGCAACTTTGGTACTTAGTGTCTAATCACCCCCCCCCTCTAGGTACACCTCTTCTCAAGGTCCTACAAGTGGTATCAAAGCATTGGTCTCCATTGCTTTGGTTTAATCACCATTGGAGGAAGATGGATGAGTCTACTATTGGGAGTCTTAGACAAAGAGTGCCTATTCTTGATGGAGAGTATTTTCATGAGTGGAAAAATGAGATGCTTGCTATTTTCAATCAATATCATTTTAATAAGTACATTGCTAGCCCTTGTGCACCTTATGTTGATCCTATGCATCCTACCCATGATGAGTCAATTGACATGATTAGGAATCTTAGAACTGCCGAACTTATCATTAGAGGATTGCCTAGAAACTTGATTGGATGCTTGCCTACTCTTAAGTGTGCCTACACTATATGGAAATTTCTTGAGGAACGATTTCCAGATTATTCCTTGAAGAATCTTGATGAAATTCTCCATAAGTCTATTGCCTTGAGTAAGATGAATACTAGTGATCCTATGTTTGGTGATCGTCTATTTGAGCTTACAAACCTTATGCGTGCCAAAGGAAATGTTGGTATTATTAGCGATATGATTTCCAAAGCTATAAAAATTCATAAGCAAGATTATTGTCAAACTCATTCCAATGAATCACCCTCTCTAGGACTTGATCCACCACATGACGATGTTGAACATGGATACTATGATGAGGATGATGAGAGTGACTTCGATCTTGATGATGCAATGAGACATTTTGGTCTTATGGCAAATCTTCGGGGATATATGTCAGGAGGAAAGGAATGGGTTCTTGATAGTGGATGTACCGATCACATGACCGGAGATAAAGACATGTTCCATGAGCTTGCTGATAATGATAGTCCTCGAAAGTATGTCACTTTCGGTGACAACTCAAAGGGTAAGGTGGTTGGCCTCGGTAAGGTGGCCATATCACATGATAGCTCCACACAAAATGTCATGCTCGTTGAATCTCTTGGTTACAACTTACTTTCAGTATCTAGACTTGCTGATTTCGGTTTCAATGTTCTATTTACTGAAGTAGATTGCCAAGTATTTCGTCGAGATAATCATAAAATGGTCTTTACCGGTGTGCGTAGAGGTGATCTATACATTTTTGATTTCACTAAAAAGGCTCAACCTAAAACTTGCTTCATTGCTAAATCCTCAAAAGGTTGGTTGTGGCATAGACGATTAGGTCATGTTGGTATGCGAAACCTTGACAAGATTATTAAAGGAAATCATATCCTCGGAGTTAACGATGTCATATTTGATAAGGATAGACTTTGCAGCGCTTGTCAGGCAGGTAAACAGGTTAGAGGAAGGCATCCCGTGAAGAACATCATGACTACAAGGAGGCCACTCGAGCTACTTCACATGGATCTCTTTGGTCCCAACTCTTACAAGAGTCTCGGTGGAAATTCTTTTGGTCTAGTTATAGTTGATGATTTTTCAAGATTTACGTGGGTGTTCTTTCTCGATGATAAATCGCAGGTCCAAAAGATCTTCAAAAACTTCGCTAGGAAGGCCCAAAATCAATTTGAAGTGAAGATCACGAAGGTTCGCAGCGACAACGGAACGGAGTTCAAGAACACAAATGTGGACACCTTTCTTGACGAAGAAGGGATTTCACATGAGTTCTCGGCTACGTACACACCTCAACAAAACGGAGTTGTTGAGAGGAAGAACCGGACGCTCATCGAAATGGCGAGAACGATGCTTGATGAGTACAAGACGCCGAAGCACTTTTGGGCAGAAGCGGTTGAGACAGCTTGTCATGCAACAAATCGCTTGTATCTTCACAAGCTACTCGGCAAAATGGCATACGAGCTCCTCACCGGTAACAAACCCCAAGTTGGATACTTTCGAGTATTCGGCTCAAAGTGCTACATTCTTGATAAGCACCATCGCTCTAAATTTGCTCCTAAGTCTCATGAAGGTTTCCTACTAGGTTATGGCTCAAACTCTCACACTTACCGTGTCTACAAAAATTTCACCCGGAAGGTTGAAGAGACGGTAGATGTGAAGTTTGATGAATCTAACGGCTCGCAAGTAGAGCAATTGTCAATTGATGTAGGTGACAAAGATCCTTCGGAAGCAATTCAAGACTTGGCTATTGGCAAGGTTCGTCCAACGGAGGTGAAGGATAGTACCTCGTCCGTCCAAGTGGAAGCTTCAACTTCACAACAAGGTGAACCAAGAGTTGATATGGAAGCATCCACAAGCGGGACACACCAAGATGAAGAAAACGAGGAAGTGCATCAAGATGAACATCAACAACCTCCTTCTCCACCACGACAAGAGAACGACAATGCACAACCATGAAGAAGGCCAAGAAGAAGAAGAACAAGATGAAGAAGATGTTCAACAAAGACCCAAGCAAAAGCTTTCACGAGTTCGAGCAAGAATTGCCAAAGATCATCCCGTCGAGCAAATCTACAATGACATTCAAACCGGGAGAATCACTCGCTCTAAAACTCATTTAGCTAACTTTTGTGAAAACTATTCTTTCATCTCTAGCATTGAACATATGAAGGTTGAAGAAGCATTGGAAGATCCGGATTGGATAAATGCTATGCATGAAGAGCTACATAACTTTGAGAGGAATCAAGTTTGGACATTGGTTGAGAAGTCCGACAACAACCACAACGTCATTGGTACCAAATGGGTGTTTCGCAACAAGCAAGATGAAGATGGACAAGTAGTTCGCAACAAAGCACGTCTCGTCGCCCAAGGCTACACACAAGTCGAAGGTATGTACTATGATGAGACTTACGCCCCCGTTACTAGACTTGAGTCCATTCACATCTTACTTGCCTATGCTAATCATCATGATATCACCTTGTACCAAATGGACATTAAAAGTGCTTTTCTAAATGGTGAAATAGAGGAGGAATTTTATGTTAAGCAACCTCCCAGCTTTGTCAATCCTAAGAAACCCAATCATGTTTACAAACTTCACAAAGCTCTTTATGGTCTTAAACAAGCTCCTAGAGCTTGGTATAAATGCTTGACCAAGTTCCTTATTGAAAAAGGCTTTGAAATTGGGAAAATTGATTCTACTCTTTTTACTAAAAGGGTTAATGGAGAACTATTTGTGTGCCAAATCTATGTTGATGATATTATATTTGGCTCGACTAACCCTCATTTTAGTGAAAAGTTTGGGAAGCTAATGTCGGAGAAATTTGAGATGTCTATGATGAGTGAACTCAAATTCTTTCTTGGGTTGCAAATCAAGCAAACTAAGGAAGGTACCTTTGTTTCTCAAACAAAGTACACCAAGGACTTATTCAAGAAGTTCAATATGCAAGAATGCAAAGGTATGTCTACACCATGCCTACTAGTGGACACAATGACTTGACCAAAGATGGTGAACCAGTTGATCAAAAGGTTTATCGCTCTATGATCGGTTCATTGTTATATCTATGTGCTTCACGTCCCGATATCATGCTAAGTGTGTGCATGTGTGCACGATATCAAGCTGCTCCTAAAGAATGTCATCTTAAGGCCGTGAAAAGGATAGTGAGATACTTAATCCATACACCAAACTTTGGCATTTGGTATCCTAAGAGGGCCTCTTTCGATCTTGTTGGCTATTCCGACTCGGACTATGCCGGAGACAAGGTTGATAGAAAGTCCATTTCGGGTACTTGTCAATTTCTTGGTAGATCTCTTGTCTCTTGGTCCTCCAAGAAACAAAACTCGGTATCCTTATCCACTGCCGAAGCTGAATATATTGTCGCTGGTTCATGTTGTGCTCAATTACTTTGGATGACCCAAACTCTTAAAGATTATGGGATATATGTGAGACATGTTCCATTGCTTTGTGACAATGAAAGTGCTATCAAAATTGGTCATAATCCTATGCAACATTCTCGAACTAAGCATATTGAAGTTCGTCATCATTTCATTCGAGATCATGTTGCCAAGGGTGACATTGATCTTAAGCATGTTCGCACCGAAAAGCAGTTAGCGGATATATTCACTAAACCTCTTGATGAGAAAGTGTTTTGCAGGTTAAGAGGAGAATTGAACATAATTGATGCTTCGAACTTGGAGTAGAAACTCCATTGGATACATGCAAGACATGAGCTTATGACTAATCCTTGATATTTCTCTTATGATGAAAATCTTATGTCTTGGATATATGTGTATCTTGCATGTTATCTAACCCATGTAGGTACTTGGTGGAATCAAAATCCATGAGATTGTAATCTACTCACATCTTGAGCAATCTCTACATCACCAAGTGTCTACACTACAGTGGTTGAAGACAAGGAAGCACGAAACCACTCAAACATATCCTTTGACAAATTCTATGTTGAGCTTTACGATTGTCATTTTTGGATACACAAGTGCTCTTCCTTGCAAGAACTAACCCATGTAGGTAGATGGACTAAAATTCCAAGTGGTGCTCCAAATTCTTGATGAGGTACATCAACCTTGAGCAACCCACACAAGTTCAACTACATGGACAACACCGCCAACCAAGGTATGTCATTCCATCTTAGAGAAGCTTTACTCCAAGTCATGAGCTAAAGCAACTCGACAAGATGAGAATACATCAAGATGCTTAGACGAAAAATGGCAACCCCATTTTGAGCTTAAACGATGAGTATGACCTATGATCAAGTGATCTCACTTGACTCCTAAGTCAATATACTCTAACATAGGTGACTTTGTCGCCGACCATCTCTAGATGAAGTTCTCTTGTGTTCTTTTCTGTGTTTTTGCATTTGTCTCATGCATATTTGTTTCCCCTTTCAAAAACGTCATCTAGGTTTCTTTCTTTCTGTTTCTTTCTGTTTCTTTCTGCATTTTCTGCATTCCAATTCATTGCACATCTTTCAGTAAATTCCTTGCAAATCTTTGTGAGATTTTACCTGTCTAGTGAGTTGAGGTGACAAGTGTTTTCTCTACAATGAACTCGGTTTCAACGATCTGTTATTTTTGGCCCAACCGAATCCTTTCGGTCCAACCGAAGCAACTCACTCGGTGCCACCGGTTTCATAACAGGTAAAACAGTTTGCCACATAATTCTATGTTTCTTCTGATCCAGCTCCACTCAATGAATCTTGTCCTCTACAAGCATCAGATTTTTATCATTGCTTTGCTCTGTGTCTCAAGGACCAAACCCATTCGACAGATTCCAGAAGACCCTTCTTGGAAATTGATGTCAAAGGGGGAGAGAGAGAACATCAAAGCTTATCATTTAGAGAGAGAGCATCAAAGTTTATCACCTTCTTGAGGGAGAGAGATATCATCTCCTAAAGGGGGAGAGAGACCTTCTAGGGGGAGAGACTCTCAAAGGGAAGAGAGAGATCTATAGGGGGGAGAATACTTAAGTAGAAAGTATTTCTCAAGGATCCCAGACGCTTGGTGTTCAAGAGGAGAGATGTCCACATGTCTTCTTGAGGGGAGAGACATGTTCATATGTTCTGTTGTGCCTATTTGCATTAGCATGCATCAGCTCTGATTATCATTCATATCTTTCAGCTCTGTTTTCTTTCAGCTTTGATTTTCTGTTCCCTATCTTCTCCCAGTATCCCATGTTAGATTCAGGGGGAGCAAGACATCTAAGGGAAAGAAATCATTTAAATTCATTGCATATCTTTACTCTTGGGGACATGTCTAATTCAATGTGGTACTTAGTACTCACTCTCTACATGTCATCCCGGTCTTGGTATTCTTGTGGTCTCTTCTGTTTGCTCTGGCTAGTAGATGTATCTGTGTTATCTAACCTTGTTTACACAGGCTCATTTCATCCTAAGACAAATCAAGACTACAAGGTAAGTATAAGCATCACAATTATGTGTATGAGGAATTCTTGCTGATGTACATATTATTTGCAAGAAGGACTCATGAGCATGAAGGTATTTTCTTCAACATTCTTTGCTCTGATGCATATGGCCAAGATACATGTAACACATTGCCTGCTCTATCATGTTTATGCTCTCACATTCTTCTACATTCCATATTCACATGATTGCATACATGTAGGGGGAGCCTATGTTTGTTGCATGTCTTTCCAAAGCTTTACTTGCTATTCCTTATATCTTTATCTAAAGCTTTGATGTATGTTGCCATCAATTACCAAAAAGGGGGAGATTGAAAGCACAAGTGCTCCCTAGGTGGTTTTGGTAATTAATGTCAACATATCTCTTGTTGGACTAACACTTTTATCTAGCATGTTTCAGATAAGTCAACAATGGAGTGGCATGGACTAAAGGATGTGGGAACTCCTTCAAGATGCTAAGAACAAAGGATTGGCTCAAGCTTCAAGCTCAAGACTCTTCATTTTACATTTTAGTGGTCCAAGATCACATTGAGTCTATAGGAAAAGCCAATACTATCAAGGAGGGATGAGGTGTTGCTTAATGAGCCTCTTGCTTCATGTGCTTTGTGATATGCTCCAAAACCCTCAGCTACTTTCCCACTTCCACAAATGACCTATACCCAAAGCCAAAATCGGTCACACCGATTCTTCCTACCCGGCGCCACCGATTCCAAAAGTCATAGCCACTACCACAAACCCTAAGCAAATCGGTCTTACTGATAGGGATCTCGGTCTCACCGAGATGGGATTGTAATCTCTCTGTGTATGTCCATTATCAAAATCGGTCTCACCGAGTTTGAGCAATCGGTACTACCGAGACTACAATGCAAACTCTCTGGACAACTTATTACCAAAATCGGTCCCACCGAGTTTGAGTAATCAGTCCCACCGAGTTTGCCTGACCAACTCTCTGGAAAGCTTATTACCAAATCGGTCTCACCGAGTTTGTGTAATCGGTCTTACCGAGATTACGTTACGCCCTAACCCTAACCGAATCGGTCTCACCGAGTTGCATTTCAGTCCCACCGAAAACCCTAACTGTCACATTATTTACTGAATCGGTCCCACCGAGTTTAACGATTCGGTCCCACCGAGTTTGGTAGATTGTGTGTAACGGTTAGATTTTGTGTGGAGGCTATATATACCCCTCCACCTCCTCTTCATTCGTGGAGAGAGCCATCAGAACGAACCTACACTTCCAACTTACCATTTCTGAGAGAGAACCACCTACTCATGTGTTGAGGCCAAGATATTCCATTCCTACCATATGAATCTTGATCTCTAGCCTTCCCCAAGTTGCTTTCCACTCAAATCTTCTTTCCACCAGATCCAAAACCTATGAGAGAGAGTTGAGTGTTGGGGAGACTATCATTTGAAGCACAAGAGCAAGGAGTTCATCATCAACGCACCATTTGTTACTTCTTGGAGAGTGGTGTCTCCTAGATTGGCTAGGTGTCACTTGGGAGCCTCCGACAAGATTGTGGAGTTGAACCAAGGAGTTTGTAAGGGCAAGGAGATCGCCTACTTCGTGAAGATCTACCGCTAGTGAGGCAAGTCCTTCGTGGGCGGCGGGCATGGTGGGATAGACAAGGTTGCTTCTTCGTGGACCCTTCGTGGGTGGAGCCCTCCGTGGACTCATGTGATCGTTACCCTTCGTGGGTTGAAGTCTCCATCAACGTGGATGTACGATAGCACCACCTATCGGAACCACGCCAAAAACATTCGTGTCTCCAATTGCGTTTGAATCCTCCAAACCCTTCCCTTTACTTTCTTGCAAGTTGCATGCTTTACTTTCCGCTGCTCATATACTCTTTGCATGCTTGCTTGATATGTATTGTGAATGTTGAAATTGTGCCTAAACTCCACTTAAACTTAAAGAATCTTAAAAACTGCAACTTTGGTACTTACTGTCTAATCACCCCCCCCGCCTCTAGACACCTCTTCTCAAGGTCCTACAACTAGTAAGGCACACATCAATAACCTGTATATCAAATATACCCTTGTTCACTTTGCCATCCTTCTTATCCACCAAATATTCAGGGCATTTCCGCTTCCAGTGACCATTTCCTTTGCGATTGTAAGCACTCGGTTTGAGGCTTTGGTCCAGCTTTGGGCTTCTTCACGGGAGTGACAACTTGTTTGCCATTCTACTTGAAGTTTCCTTTCTTTCCTTTGCCCTTTTCTTGAAACTAGTGGTCTTGTCAATCATCAACACTTGATGCTCTTTCTTGATTTCTACCTTCGTCGATTTCAACATCACGAAGAGCTCGAGAATCTTTTTGTCATCCCTTGCATACTATAGTTCATCACGAAGTTCTAGTAACTTGGTGATGGTGACTAGAGAATTCATCAATCACTATATTATCTCGGAAGATTAACTCCCACTTGATTCAAGCGATTGAAGTACCGGACAATCTGAGCACATGCTCACTAGTTGAGCGATTCTCCTCCATCTTTTAGCTATAGAACTTGTCGGAGACTTCATATCTCTCAACTCGGGTATTTGCTTGAAATATTAACTTCAATTCCTGGAACATCTCATATGGTCCATGACGTTCAAAACGTCTTTGAAGTCCCGATTCTAAGCCGTTAAGCATGGTGCACTAAACTATCAAGTAGTCATCATATTGAGCTAGGCAAACGTTCATAACGTCTGCATCTGCTCCTGCAATAGGTCTGTCACCTAGCGGTGCATTAAGGACATAATTCTTCTGTGCAGCATTGAGGATAAACCTCAGATCACGGATCCAATCCGCATCATTGCTACTAACATCTTTCAACACAATTTTCTCTAGGAACATATCAAAAATAAACATATGAAAGCAACAACGCGAGCTATTGATCTACAACATAATTTGCAAAATAATACCAGGACTAAGTTCATGATAAATTTAAGTTCAATTAATCATATTACTTAAGAATTCCCACTTAGACAGACATCTCTCTAGTCATCTAAGTGATCACGTGATCCAAATCAACTAAACCATGTCCGATCATCACGTGAGATGGAGTAGTTTTCAGTGGTGAACATCACTATGTTGATCATATCTACTATATGATTCACGCTCGACCTTTCGGTCTCCGTGTTCCGAGGCCATATCTGTATATGCTAGGCTCGTCAAGTTTAACCTGAGCATTCCGCATGTGCAACTGTTTTGCACCCGTTGTATTTGAACGTAGAGCCTATCACACCCGATCATCACGTGGTGTCTCAAAGACGAATAACTTCGCATAGCAGTGCATACTCATGGAGAACACTTCTTGATAATTAGTGAGAGATCATCTTAAAATGCTACCGTCAATCAAAGCAAAATAAGATGCATAAAGGATAAACATCACATGCAATCAATATAAGTGATATGATATGGCCATCATCATCTTGTGCTTGTGATCTCCATCTCCTAAGCACCGTCGTGATCACCATCGTCACCGGCGCGACACCTTGATCTCCATCGTAGCATCGTTGTCGTTTACGCCATCTATTGCTTCTACGACTATCGCTACCGCTTAGTGATAGAGTAAAGCAATTACGGGCGTTGCATTTCATAAAATAAGCGACAACCATATGGCTCCTGCGATTGCCGATAACCGGTTACAAAACATGATCATCTCATACAATAAAATATAGCATCATGTCTTGACCATATCACATCACAACATGCCCTGCAAAAACAAGTTAGACGTCCTCTACTTTGTTGTTGCAAATTTTACGTGGCTGCTACGGGCTGAGCAAGAACCATTCTTACCTACGCATCAAAACCACAATGATAGTTCGTCAAGTTAGTGTTGTTTTAACCTTCGCAAGGACCGGGCGTAGCCACACTCGGTTCAACTAAAGTGAGAGAGACAGACACCCGCCAGTCACCTTTAAGCACGAGTGCTCGTAACGGTGAAACCAGTCCCGCGTAATGTTGGGGAACGTAGTAATTTCAAAAAATTTCCTACGCACACGCAAGATCATGGTGATGCATAGCAACGAGAGGGGAGAGTGTTGTCTACGTACCCTCGTGAGACCGAAGCGGAAGTGATCTGGCGTAGAGGAAGTAGTCGACGATCTCCTCGCGATCCGACCGATCCGGCGCCGTTACTCCGGCGCCCCGAGTTCTTGACACACGACAGCTCGATGGCGCTCCTCGGGCTCCAATCCAAGAGAGCCGGGAGGAGAATTCCGTCGGCCGACGGCGTGGTGGCGATCTTGATGTTCTACGGCGCGAGGCTTCGCCTAAGCTTTGCGACGATATGACCGAGGTGGAATATGGTGGAGGGGCACCGACACGGCTAAGGAACGATCCGTAGATCAACTTGTGTGTTCTAGGTGCCCCCTGCCCCGTATATAAAGGAGCAAGGGGGTGCGGCCGGCCCTTGAGGAGGCGCGCGGAGGAGTCCTACTCCCAGGAGTAGGACTCCCCTTCCTAGTTGGAGTAGGATTGGGGGGAGGAAAGAGGAAGGGGGGCGCCCCTCTCCTGTCCTATTCGGACTAGGGGGGGGGCGCGGCCTGCCCCCTGGCCGCCCTTCCTCTTCTCCCTCATGGCCCACTAAGGCCCAATAACCCCGGGAGGTTCAGTAACCCCGGTGTTCGGTAAAATCCGATTTCACGGAACCATTCGAACTCAAATATAGGCTTCCAATATGTCAATCTTTATGTCTCGACCATTTGAGACTCCTCGTCATGTCCGTGATCACATCCGGGACTCGAACTTCTTGAGTACATCAAAATACATAAACTCATAATATAACCGTCATCGAAACCTTAAGCGTGCGGACCCTACGGTTCGAGAACAATGTAGACATGACCGAGACACGTCTCGGTCAATAACCAATAAGCGGACCTGGATGCCCATATTGGCTCCAACATATTCTCGAAGATCTTTATCGGTCGAGACCGCATAACAACATCGTTGTTCCCTTTGTCATCGGTATGTTACTTGCCCGAGATTCGATCGTCGGTATCAATACCTAGTTCAATCTCGTTACGGCAAGTCTCTTTACTCGTTCCGTAATACATCATCTCACAGCTAACTCATTAGTTGTAATGCTTGCAAGGCTTGATGATGTGTATTACCGAGAGGGCCCAGAGATACCTCTCCGACAATCGGAGTGACAAAACCTAATCTCGAAATCGCCAACCCAACATCGCCTTTGGAGACACTGTAGTACTCCTTTATAATCACCCGATTCACGTTGTGACGTTTGGTAGTACCAAAGTGTTCCTCCGTGGCACGGAGTTGCATAATCTCATAGTTATAGGAACATGTATAAGTCATGGATAAAAGCAGTAGCAACATACTAAGCGATCGTGTGCTAAGCTAATGGAATGGGTCATGTCAATCGGATCATTCAACTAATGATGTGACCTTGTTAATCAAATAACAACTCTTTGTTCATGGTTAGGAAACATAACCATCTTTGATTAACAAGCTAGTCTAGTAGAGGCATACTAGTGACATAATGTTTGTCTATGCATTCACACATGTATTATGTTTCGGTTAATACAATTCTAGCATGAATGATAAACATTTATCATGAAATAAGGAAATAAATAATAACTTTATTATTGCCTCTAGGGCATATTTCCTTGATCTCCCACTTGCACTAGAGTCAATAATCTAGATTACATAGTAATGATTCTAACACCCATGGAGTCTTGGTGTTGATCATGTTTTGCTCGTGGAAGAGGCTTAGTCAACGGGTGCGCTACATTCAGATCCGTATGTATCTTGCAAATCTCTATGTCTCCCACGGACTAAATCCGGATGGAATTGAAGCGTCTCTTGATGTGCTTGGTCCTCTTGTGAAATCTGGATTCCTTTGCTAAGGCAATTGCTCTAGTATTGTCACGAAGATTTTCATTGGACCCGATGCACTAGGTATGACACCTAGATCGGATATGAACTCCTTCATCCGAATCCTTCATTAGCTGCTTCCGAAGCTGCTATGTACTCCGCTTCACATGTAGATCCTTTCACGACGCTTTGTTTAGAACTGCACCAACCGACGGCTCCTCCGTTTAGTGTAATTACGTATCCGGTCTGCGATTTAGAATCGTCCGGATCGGTGTCAAAGCTTGCATCAACGTAACTGTTCGATGAGCTCTTTGTCACCTCCATATACGAGAAACATATCCTTAGTCCTTTTCGGTATTTGGGATGTTCTTGACCACCGCCCGATGATCCACTCTGGATTACTTTGGTACCTCCTGCTAAGCTTATAGCAAGGCACACATCAGGTGCGGTACACAGCATTGCATACATGATAGAGCCTATGGCTGAAGCATCTGGAACATCTTTCATTTCTCTCTATCTTCTGCGGTGGTCGGGCATTGAGTCTTACTCAACGCACACCTTGTAACACGTGCAAGAACCCTTTCTTTGCTTGATCCATTTTGAACTTCTTCAAAATTTTGTCAAGGTATGTGCTTTGTGAAAGTCAATTAAGCGTCTTGATCTATCTCTATAGATTTTGATGCCCAATATGTAAGCAGCTTCACCGAGGTCTTTCATTGAAAAACTCTTATTCAAGTATCCCTTTATGCTATCCAGAAATTCTATATCATTTCCGATCAGTAATATGTCATCTAAATATAATATCGAAATGCTCTGAGCTCCCACTCACTTTCTTGTAAATACGAAGCTTCTCCAAAAGTGCATATGAACCCAAATGCTTTGATCACACTATCAAAGCGTTTATTCCAACTCGAGATGCTTGCACCAGTCCATAAATGGATCATTGGAGCTTGCACACTTTGTTAGCTCCTTTGGATCGATAAAACCTTCGGTTGCATCATATACAACTCTTCTTCCGTAAATCCATTCAGAATGCAGTCTTTACATCCATTTGCCAAATTTCATAATCATAAAATGCGGCAATTGCTAACATGATTTGGACAGACTTAAGCATCGCTACGGGTGAGAAGGTCTCATCGTAGTCAATCCCTTGAACTTGTCGAAAACCCTTTGCGACAAGTCGAGCTTTGTAGACAATAACATTACCGTCAGTGTTAGTCTTCTTCTTGAAGATCCACTTGTTTTCTATTGCTTGCCTACCCTCGGGCAAGTCAACCAAAGTCCATACTTTGTTTTCATACATGGATCCCATCTCAGATTTCATGGCCTCAAGCCATTTTGCGGAATCTGGGCTCACCATCGCTTCTTCATAGTTCGTAGGTTCATCATGATCTAGTAGCATGATTTCGAACAGGATTACCGTACCACTCAGTGCGGATCTTACTCTGGTTGATCTACGAGGTTCTGTAGTAACTTGATCTGAAGTTTCATGATCAACATCATCAACTTCCTCACTATTTGGTGTAGATGTCTCAGAAACCGGTTTCTGCGACAAACTACTTTCAAGTAAGGGAGAAGGTACAATTACCTCATCAAGTTCTACTTTCCTCCCACTCACTTCTTTCGAGAGAAACTCCTTCTCTAGAAAGGATCCATTCTTAGCAACAAATGTCTTGCCTTCGGATCTGTGATAGAAGGTGTACCCAACTGTCTCCTTTGGGTATCCTATGAAGACACATTTCTCCGATTTGGGTTCGAGCTTATCGGGTTGAAGCTTTTTCACATAAGCATCGCATCCCAAACTTTAAGAAAGCGACAACTTTGGTTTCTTGCTAAACCATAGTTCATAAGGCGTCGTCTCAGCGGATTTTGGCGGTGTTCTATTCGATGTGAATCGGCCGTCTCAAGAGCATAACCCCAAAGCGATAGCGATAAATCTGTAAGAGACATCATAGATCGCACCATATCTAGTAAAGTGCGATTCTGACGTTCGGACACACCATTACGTTGTGGTGTTCGGGTGGCGTGAGTTTGCTAAACTATTCGCATTGTTTCAAATGTAGACCAAACTCGTAACTCAAATATTCACCTCCACGATCGATCGTAGAAATTTAATTTTCTTATTACGATGATTTTCAACTTCACTCTGAAATTCTTTGAACTTTTCAAATGTTTCAGACTTATGTTTCATTAAGTAGATATACCCATATCTGCTTAAATCATCTGTGAAGGTGAGAAAATAACGATATCCGCCACGAGCCTCAACATTCATCGGACCACATACATACAGTATGTATGATTTCCAACAAATCTGTTGCTCTCTCCATAGTACCGAGAAGCGGGTTTTAGTCATCTTGCCCATGAGGCACGGTTACATAAGTGCCAAGTGATTCATAATCAAGTGACTCCAAAAGTCCATCGATATGGAGTTTCTTCATGCGCTTTATACCGATATGACCTAAGCGGCAATTGCCACAAATAAGTTGCACTATCATTATCAACTCTGCATCTTTTGGCTTCAACATTATGAATATGTGTATCACTACTATCGAGATTCATCAAAATAGACCACTCTTCAGGGTGCATGACCATAAAAGATATTACTCATATAAATAGAACAACCATTATTCTCGATTTAAATGAATAACCGTCTCGCATCAAACAAGATCCAGATATAATGTTCATGCTCAACGCAGCACCAAATAACAATTATTTAGGTCTAAAACTAATCCCGAAGGTAGATGTAGAGGTAGCGTGCCGACCGCGATCACATCGACTTTGGAACCATTTCCACGCCGCATCGTCACCTCGTCCTTTGCCGGTGTTAAGCAATCCGTAGTCCTGTTTGAGTTGCAAATATTAGCATGAACCGATTATCAAATACCAGTGCTCTGCGAGCTCTAGTAAGGTACACATCAATAACATGTATATCACATATACCTTTGTTCACCTTGCCATCCTTCTTATCCGCCAAATACTTGGGGCAGTTCCGCTTCGATGACGATCGACTTGCAAGTAGAAGCACTCGGTTTCAGGTTTAGGTCCAGACTTGGGTTTCTTCTCTGAGCGACAACTTGCTTGCTGTTCTTCTTGATATTCCCCTTCTTCTTCCCTTTGCCTTTCTTCTTGAAACTAGTGGTCTTATTGACCATCAACACTTGATGCTCCTTCTTGATTTCTACCTCCATGACCTTGACATTGCGAAGAGCTCGGTATAGTCTTTACTAACCCTTGCATATTATAGTTCATCACGAAGCCTTTGTAGCTTGGTGGCGGTGATTGAAGAATTACATCAATGACACAATCATCCGGAAGATTAACTCCCGGTTGAGTCAAGTGATTGTAATACCTAGACATTTTGAGTATGTGCTCACTTGTGAGAACTATTCTCCTCCATCTTGCAGCTATAGAACTTATTGGAGACTTCATATCTCTCAATCGGGCATTACATTTGGAATATCAACTTCAACTCTGGAATATCTCATATGCTCCATGACGTTCAAAACGTCGTTGAAGTCCCGGTTCTAAGCCGTAAAGCATGGCACACTTGAACTATAGAGTAGTCATCAGCTTTGCTCTGCGAGACGTTCTTAACGTCGTCGGTTGCATCAAGCAGCGAGCTGGCACCTAGCGGTGCATCCATGGCGTAACTCTTACGTGCAGCAATGAGGATAATCCTCGATTACGGACCCGATCCGTGTAATTGCTACCATCATCTTTCAACTTTGCTTTCTCAAGGAACGCATTAAAATTCAACGGAACAACAAAGACGAGCCATCTATCTACAATCAAACATAGACAAGCAAGATACTATCGGTACTAAGTTCATGATAAATTTAAGTTCAATTAATCATATTACTTAAGAACTCCCATTTAGACAGACATCTCTCCAGTCATCTAAGTGATCACGTGATCCAAATCAACTAATCCATAACTGATCATCACGTGAGATGGAGTAGTTTTCAATGGTGAACATCTTATGTTGATCATATCTACTATATGATTCACGCTCGACCTTTTGGTCTCCGTGTTCCGAGGCCATATCTACATATGCTAGGCTCGTCAAGTATAACCTGAGTATTCTGCGTGTGCAAAACTGGCTTGCACCCGTTGTAGATGGACGTAGAGCTTATCACACCCGATCATCACGTGGTGTCTGGGCACGACGAACTTTGGCAGCGGTGCATACTCGGGAGAACACTTCTTGATAATTTAGTGAGAGATCATCTTATAATGCTACCATCAATCAAAGCAAGATAAGATGCATAAAGATAAACATCACATGCAAATCAATATAAGTGATATGATATGGTCATCATTGTCTTGTGCTTCGTGATCTCCATCTCGCAGCACCATCATGATCACCATCGTCACCGGCGCGACACCTTGATCTCCATCGTAGCATCGTTGTCGTCTCGCCAATCTTATGCTTCTCGACTATCGCTACCGCTTAGTGATAAAGTAAAACATTACTGAGGCGATTGCATTTCATACAATAAGCGACAACCATATGGCTCTGCCGATTGCCGATAACCGGTTACAAAACATGATCATCTCATACAATAAAATATAGCATCACGTCTTGACCATATCACATCACAACATGCCCTGCAAAAACAAGTTAGGCGTCCTCTACTTTGTTGTTGCAAATTTTACGTGGCTGCTACGGGCTTAAGCAAGAACCAATCTCACCTCGCATCAAAACCACAGCGATACTTCGTCAAATAGACTCCGTTTAACCTTCTCAAGGACCGGCGTAGCCACACTTGGTTCAACTAAAGTGAGAGAGCAGGCACCCGCCTTGATCACCTTTAAGCAACGAGTGCTCGTGGCGGTGAAACCAGTCTCGCGTAAGCGTCGCGTAATGTCGGTCCGGGCGCTTCATCTCACAATACCGCTGAACCAAAGTATGACATCTTGGTAGGTAGTATGACTTGTATCGCCCACAACTCACTTGTGTTCTACTCGTGCAAAACATCAAACCATAAAAACCTAGGCTCGGATGCCTTTGTTGGGGAGCGTAGTAATTTCAAAAATTTCCTACGCACACGCAAGATCATGGTGATGCATAGCAGCGAGAGGGAGAGTGTTGTCTACATACCCTCGTGAGACCGAAGCGAAGCGATCACAACATAGAGGAAGTAGTCGACGATCTCCTCGCGATCCGACCGATCCGGCGCCGTTACTCCGGCGCCCGAGTTCTTGACACACGTACAGCTCGATGGCGCTCCTCGGGCTCCAATCCGGTGAGAGCTTGGGAGGAGAATTCCGTCGACCTGACGGCGTGGTGGCGATCTTGATGTTCTACCGCGCAGGCTTCGCCTAAGCTTTGCGACGATATGACCGAGGTGGAATATGGTGGAGGGGGCACCGCACACGGCTAAGGAGCGATCCGTAGATCAACTTGTGTGTTCTAGGGTGCCCCTGTCCCGTATATAAAGGAGCAAGGGGGTGCGGCCGGCCCTTGGAGGAGGCGCGGAGGAGTCCTACTCCCACGGGAGTAGGACTCCCCTTCCTAGTTGGAGTAGGATTGGGGGAGGAAAGAGGGAAGGGGGCGCCGCCTCTCCTTGTCCTATTCGTACTAGGGGGAGGGGCGCGGCCTGCCCTTGCCGCCCCTTCCTCTTCTCCCTCATGGCCCACTAAGGCCCAATAACCCCGGGAGGTTCAGTAACCCCGGTGTTCAGTAAAATCCCGATTTCACGGAACCATTCGAACTCAAATATAGGCTTCCAATATATCAATCTTTATGTCTCGACCATTTGAGACTCCTCGTCATGTCCGTGATCACATCCGGGACTCGAACTTCTTGGTACATCAAAATACATAAACTCATAATATAACCGTCATCGAAACCTTAAGCGTGCGGACCCTACGGTTTGAGAACAATGTAGACATGACCGAGACACGTCTCGGTCAATAACCAATAGCGGGACCTGGATGCCCATATTGGCTCCTACATATTCTCGAAGATCTTTATCGGTCAGACCGCATAACAACATCGTTGTTCCCTTTGTCATCGGTATGTTACTTGCCCGAGATTGATCGTCGGTATCAATACCTAGTTCAATCTCGTTACGGCAAGTCTCTTTACTCGTTCCGTAATACATCATCTCACAGCTAACTCATTAGTTGTAATGCTTGCAAGGCTTGAGTGATGTGTATTACCGAGAGGGCCAGAGATACCTCTCCGACAATCGGAGTGACAAAACCTAATCTCGAAATCGCCAACCCAACATCGCCTTTGGAGACACTGTAGTACTCCTTTATAATCACCCGATTACGTTGTGACGTTTGGTAGTACCAAAGTGTTCCTCCGTAAACGGAGTTGCATAATCTCATAGTTATAGGAACATGTATAAGTCATGGATAAAAGCGGTAGCAACATACTAAGCGATCGTGTGCTAAGCTAATGGAATGGGTCATGTCAATCAGATCATTCAACTAATGATGTGACCTTGTTAATCAAATAACAACTCTTTGTTCATGGTTAGGAAACATAACCATCTTTGATTAACAAGCTAGTCTAGTAGAGGCATACTAGTGACATAATGTTTGTCTATGCATTCACACATGTATTATGTTTCCGGTTAATACAATTCTAGCATGAATGATAAACATTTATCATGAAATAAGGAAATAAATAATAACTTTATTATTGCCTCTAGGGCATATTTCCTTCACGTAAGCGTACGCGTAATGTCGGTCTGGGCCGCTTCATCTCACAATACCGCTCAACCAAGGTATGACATGCTGGTAAGCAGTATGACTTGTATCGCCCACAACTCACTTGTGTTCTACTCGTGCATATGACATCTACGCATAAAACCACGCTCTGATACCACTGTTGGGGAACGTAGTAAATTCAAAAAAATTCCTATGCACACGCAAGATCATGGTGATGCATAGCAACGAGAGGGGAGAGTGTTGTCCACGTACCCTCGTAGACCGTAAGCGGAAGCGTTAGAACAACGCGGTTGATGTAGTCGTACGTCTTCACGGCCCGACCGATCAAGCACCGAAACTACGGCACCTCCGAGTTCTAGCACACATTCAGCTCGATGACGTCCCTCGAACTCCGATCCAGCCGAGTGTCGAGGGAGAGTTCCGTCAGCACGACGGCGTGGTGACGATCTTGATGTTCTACCGTTACAGGGCTTCGCCTAAGCACCCCTACAATATTATCGAGGAGGATTATGGTGGAGGGGGGCACCGCACACGGCTAAGAGATCAAGAGATCAATTGTTGTGTCTAGAGGTGCCCCCCTGCCCCCGTACATAAAGGAGCAAGGGGAGGAGGCGGCCAGCCAAGAGGAGGGCGCGCCAAGGGGAGTAGGAGAGAAGGAAAGAGGAGGAGAGGGAAAAGGAAAAGGGGGCTGCACCCCTTGTCCAATTCGGACCAGAGGGGGGGCGTAGGCCTCCTTCCTTTTGGCCTCTCTCCTCTATTCCCGTATATTAATAAGGCCCATATACTCCCGGCGAATTCCGTAACTCTCTCGGTACTCGAAAAATACCCGAATCACTCGGAACTTTTCCGATGTCCGAGTATAGTCGTCCAATATATCGATATTTACGTCTCAACCATTTCGAGACTCTCGTCATGTCCCGATCTCATCCGGGACTCGAACTCCTTGGTACATCAAAACACATAAACTCATAATATAAGCATCATCGAAACCTTAAGCGTGCGGACCCTACGGGTTCGAGAACTATGTAGACATGACCGAGACACATTTCCGGTCAATAACCAATAGCGGAACCTGGATGCTCATATTGGCTCCCACATATTCTACGAAGATCTTTATCGGTCAAATCGTATAACAACATACGTTGTTCCCTTTATCATCGGTATGTTACTTGCCCGAGATTCGATCATCGGTATCTCAATACCTAGTTCAATCTCGTTACCGGCAAGTCTCTTTACTCGTTACGTAATGCATCATCCCGCAACTAACTCATTAGTCACATTCCTTGCAAGGCTTATAGTGATGTGCATTACCGAGAGGGCCCAGAGATACCTCTCCGACAATCGGAGTGACAAATCCTAATCTCGAAATACGCCAACCCAACATGTACCTTCGGATACACTGCAGAGCTCCTTTATAATCACCCGATTCGTTGTGACGTTTGGTAGCACACAAAGTGTTCCTCCGGTAAACGGGAGTTGCATAATCTCATAGTCATAGGAACATGTATAAGTCATGAAGAAAGCAATAGCAACATACCAAACGATCAAGTGCTAAGCTAACGGAATGGGTCAAGTCAATCACATCATTCTCCTAATGATGTGATCCCGTTAATAAAATGACAACTCATGTCTATGGCTTGGAAACTTAACCATCTTTGATTCAACGAGCTAGTCAAGTAGAGGCATGCTAGTGACACTATGTTTGTCTATGTATTCACACATGTATTATGTTTCCGGTTAATACAATTCAAGCATGAATAATAAACATTTATCATGAAATAAGGAAATAAATAATAACTTTATTATTGCCTCTAGGGCATATTTCCTTCAGTTTGATCATGTTTACAACCTTCACAAAGCTCTTTATGGTCTTAACAAGCTCCTAGAGCATGGTATAAATGCTTGACTAAGTTTCTTATTGAAAAAGGCTTTGAAAAGGGAAAAAATGATTCTACACTTTTTACTAAAAGGGTTAATAGTGAATTATTTGTGTGCCAAATTTATGTGGATGATATTATATTTGGTTCAACTAACCCTCATTTTAGTGAAAAGTTTGGAAGGCTAATGTCGGAGAAGTTCGAGATGTCTATGATGTGTGAACTCAAATTCTTTCTTGGTTTGCAAATCAAGCAAACTAAGGAAGGTACCTTTGTTTCCCAAACAAAGTATACCAATGACTTGTTCAAGAAGTTCAACATGCAAGAAAGCAAAGGTATGAAAACACCCATGCCTACTAGTGGACATCTTGACTTGACTAAGGATGGCAAACCGGTTGACCAAAAGGTTTACCGCTCTATGATTGGTTCATTGTTATATCTATGTGCCTCCCGTCCGAATGTCATCTTAAGGTTGTGAAAAGGATAGTGAGATACTTAATTTATACACCAAACTTTGGCATTTGGTATCCTAAGAGGTCTTCTTTTGATCTTTTTGGCTACTCCGACTCGGACTATGCCAGAGACAAGGTTGATAGAAAGTCCACTTCGGGTACTTGTCAATTTCTTGGTAGATCTCTTCTATCTTGGTCCTACAAGAAACAAAACTCGGTTTCCTTATCCACTGCCGAAGTGGAATACATTGCCGCTGGATCGTGTTGTGCTCAATTACTTTGGATGGCCCAAACTCTTAAAGATTATGGGATACATGTGAAACATGTTCCATGGCTATGTGATAATGAAAGTGCTATTAAGATTGCTCATAATCCCATGCAACATTCTCGGACTAAGCATATTGAAGTTCGTCATCATTTCATTCGAGATCATGTTGCTAAAGGTGACATCAATCTTAAGCATGTTCGTACCGATAAGCAAGTGGCGGATATCTTCACCAAACCGCTTGATGAGAAAGTGTTTTGTCGTCTGAGAGGTGAATTGAACATCATTGATGCCTCAAACTTGGAGTAGGAACTCCATCTAGATGCATGCAAGGCATGAGCCTTTCTATGACTAATCCTTGATATTTCTCTTAAGATGATGATCATATGTATTGGATCTATACTTGTACCCTTGCATGTTATCTAACCCTTGTAGGTACTTGGATGAGCTAAAATCCATGAGATTGCAAACCACTCACAACTTAAGCAATCTCTACATCACCAAGTTTCTACTATATGATTGTGGAATGCAATGAAGGATGACCTCACTCAACATATCCTTTGACAATTTCTATATATCAAATTTCATTTGGTATCAAGTTGCATGTTTGTCATTTTTGGATACACAAGTGCTCTACCTTGCAAGACTAACCCATGTAGGAAGATGAACTCAAACTTCAAGTGGTGCTCTCAACTCTTGATGGACTACATCAACCTTGAGCATCCAACACAAGTTCAACTACATGATCAAGATCAACACAACCCAAGGTATGTTATTCTATCTTAGAGAAGCTTTGACCCAAGTCATGAGTTAAAGCAACTCAACAAGATGTGAATACATCAAAGTGCTTAAACAAAAAATGGTAACCCCATTTTTTTGAGCTTAAATGATGAGTATGACCTATGATCAAGTGACTTCACTTGGCTCCTAAGTCCTAAGTCAATATACTCTAACATAGGTGACTTTGTCACCGACCCCTTCTAGATGAAGTTCTCTAGTGTTTCTATGTTTTTGTCTATTGTTTCTGTCTTTGTATTAAAAGGATCGAGATGGACCTAAGGGGGGGTGAATAGGTACAATTAGAAATTTTAATTATTTACTTAGCAATTTTAGGAAATAATGCGAAATATGAGAGTGAGCCTACCAATTACAAGTATGATGCTAAGAACTAAGCAAGGTAAATGAGTAGCACAAATATGTGAGTAAGCAAGCACAATATGATATAAGTAAGGCCTAAGAGACAAGTAACCACAAGTAGAAAGTTAGGGTTAGGGATAACCGCAACTCCTAGAGACGAGGATGTATGCCGATGTTCACTTCCTTGGAGGGAAGCTATGTCACCGTTAGAGAGGTGGGTGTTACCATGAAGGAGGTACGCCGAGGACACGGAAGGGGGACTGTGTGAGCCCCAAGCCATGGAGAAGGAGCAGGGGGTCGGCGCCAGTGGGGCACCGGGCTGAGGAGGTGGATGGAGTGGCCGCCGGCGGGGGAGGGCTGCGCTAGGGGGAGGGCTTTTTTGGATTGATGGTCGTTGTTAAGCACGGGAAACAAAACCACATCAACATGTACTACTATGTACTAGTACTCGCTCTCTCTCAGAGTAACAGTGTCGCATATGCCTTTGATTAGAGAGCATGCACGCAGCTGGTGCGAATCATTGGGTTTGGCTTTGGGTTTAGCGGAAACAATTTTTTTAGAGAAAAGGCATACGCCCGACTTTATAGATAAATCCATAAGGCAGGTAGCAACCACACATGAGTTCGAAACAGACAACCAACCAGACCCCAACCATGGGTCAAACGAAAGACAAAAGTCAAAGGTACATGGCTCCCTAGCCAGTACACGGCGCGCAGACCGGAGAGAAGCTACCCGAAATAAACTCGCCAACGACGCCCGAATATGCTAAGCATCCTGCTCTTGACTGCATAAATTAGACGCCGAGGCCCGAACTTTGGAGATTAGCAAAGAAAGCGCTTCCTGGTCATCCACCTTAGTCAATGATTTCCACTGCTGCAAGAGAGCACATGATTTAAATAAGCAATCAGCAGGTTTAGCCGGGAACACGTGTTCAATTGTAAACTTGTTTCTAGTTGTCAGGACCCCGACTCAATGTCACATCGATCTAGCCTGTAACACCTCATATCACTTTGCGGCCTCACGCACGGTATCCCCACGGGTGTCGCCTTACCTTTGCCCGGGACCGTTTGCGCCTTTTGGCACACGTATATGATAGTGTCGCTAGCATCCATATGAAAAAGAGCCCGGGCTGACATGGCTAGTCGTAATCCCAAAGTGGCACAGACTTACAGGGACAGGCATCCATGACCCGTACATCAGTGCATCGTAGCGGTAGACGCTAGAGACGATTTCATGGAGAACACAGATAGATGCAACTGACAGAGGTAAAGATCGAGGTCAAGCATATGGATAGAAGCATAATACTATGGTGATACGAATATGAACAGTGCTGACATGACTGAAATCATGTATTTAGTCAATGTACATGCGATTATCATACAGGGTACTGACAACGATTGACACAATCGATCACAACTAATATGATGATTGACATAAATTTTGATATCTCAATCTTCATGTTGGTGTTTGTTATGATGATATCATGATATAGCTGTTAGTCACTGAATTCAAGTTCATATTTTAAAATACAATGATAAGTTAGCATGGTTATGAGCTAGGTATAATTTCGAATATGCATAGTCTTGACTAAGTTGATATACAAATGAAATGGTAATGACCGAATGGCGATACAATCGTGCAAGTCATCTAGCGGAGTCGAATCGCATGTGGCGTCGATGATGCACAGGTAGCGTGTACGGTGGGGTCATCGTCATCCTGCGCATTTGAGTGCATGGGTACGTCACGCGGACAGGCTGATAGGCATGCAGTCGAGGTGCGGTTCGGTAAGTACAAGAACTGCAGGATATAGGGCTCGTGGTTGATCAGCGTTGCGGTGTGATGCTGCGACATCGCATCCGAATCAGCGGCGAAGTAAGAGGGCGAGTCCGGGGCCTCGTAGAACCGTCGTCCTGGTCGGTCGCCCTGGAATGAGGGCCAGGAGCACGTGCTAGGCGGAAGTTGCTAGAGGGCCAGCGTGGCAAGCGGCGCAAGAGCGCTGCTAGGATCTGGCAGTGCAGGAGCGGCTACGTGGCCAGCTGTAGAGAACCGAGACTGGCGCGAGAGCCCGGCTACGGACGAGCTCGTGCAGCTACGACGGGCAGAGCAGGGCGTCCGGCTCGGCGACGTTGGCCAATGGCGAGCGCATGCACTGTGAGGGCGACACGAGCTCACGGAGTCGGTGAGGGCAGGAGATGAGACATGCCGAGTGGGCTCAGGGCCGGGCAGGCGGTTGAGGACGGCAAGGCGCACACTGAGTGCTGAAGTAGGAGACGGGTCACTGAGAGGTCGGATGAGATGTGAGCGATACGCGGGTCGAGCGAGATCGGAGGGCAGAAGCGTGAGGGCGTGGAGATGGAGGGCTCGCACTGGCTGCGTGGAAGCTCTGTGGCAGAGCTGAAGGAGATGACATAGGCGGATGGGGTTAGCAGACTCGCTTGCATGCTACTGTGGAGAGCTGAGGAGTGGCGAGTTTCAATGCATTGTGTCAAATCGCTAACTACGGAGATGGAACCGAAGTATGTTAGCTTATAGATCAATCATTGGCTTGATAAAGTCTGACATAGTATGCTAATATACCAAACATTATATATATGAGTTATTGACATACATACTTGTTACTGAATTATGTTGATAAATAAGTTATCTAAATGACTCTAGTCTGCAATTTAGCAAGAGATTAAATTTCTGCAAGAAGCAGAGGAGAAGGGCCTCGGGATGAGTGAGAGGGTCGGGAAGGCTGCGTGGCGTCTTGGAGGCATCGAGGCGACGAGGAGGCAGGGGGCGGGGTGGAGGTGGCCAGGCGCGTGCGGCTGCTGCCTGCCACGCTCGTCCTCCTGGCAGAGGAGGAAGGCGACAGGGGAGTGGCGGCGGTGGGCTGGGCCGCCAGATGGGCTGCCAGCACAGGAGCTGGGCCAAGCCAGGTGAGCGCCAGGTAAACTTTGCTCTGTTTTATATTTATTGTTTTTCTATTTTGTTCTGTTCTGTTTTAGTTTAGTAAAAATACCAAACCATTTTATAAAATCCTGAAAATAACTATGTGGCTAGAACTAAGATATACCAAACCACATAAAATGTTCCAGAATTATTGGACATATATTAATTATATATAAAATATATATCCAATGCAAATAGTTATTGAATTTATTTCAAAGGCCCAAAATAATTAACTCTGAGATACCAAAAATATTGTTTTGAGTTTTACCTCTTTGCAATATTTTCAGGGACTAAGAGGAACATTTTCTTGGACTTCTTTGAGAAGATTTAATGTTGATCATTTTTAGAAAGTTTTCTGAGGCTTTGAAGATCCCTCAATTCAAATTTCATTTGAATTAAAACATGATGCACACATGAGGGTCTAACCTAGTGCATAACAGAACCAGGGATGTGACAACTCACCCCCACTAAACAAAAATCTCGTCCCGAGATTCAAGCGTAGGGTAAGGTGAAGGGAGAACGTAAACTAGCACAATCTTCACGATCCAGGTTGCACTTCAAATGAACGTTGATTTGATCACCATCATTTTCTCGAGGTTTTGCTCTGAGAACACCATCCCACATGACAACAAGTAGAAAGGGAAAACTCTAGTAGGATCGACCTTCTCGAAGATCAAACAACTTAAGATCAGCTCACGGAGTGAGTCATAAAAACATCTCGCAAGATGAGATACAAGGCACACATCTAGAGGAATGGAGTGGAATAGATGACGAGGGTTCACTAGGTAGACAACAATTCCACACCTAAGAGGGTGGTGAACGGTTGTCAACGTAGCGAGAGTTTGATTTGCCATGATACCACGGCGAGACATTTTAGAGGAAGGCAATTCGTGGATATATCCCCTTAAGTGGCAAAAAGAATTACATTTGATTCAAAGATCATTGAAACTCTTTACACCAGCCTAAGGCAATTCACAATTGATCATTTGAAGGAATCCGAAAGAATAACATTCTCGGGCCAGAATGGATGATGTGGATTACCTTGTTGAAGACAACACAAGGGATGATTTTAGTAGCTAGGAGAAGCTCAAAGAAGAGAGAGTGAATCTATCGTTGGAATGGTTATAGCATAACCGAGGGAATTGAGAGCAATCCCGGTTAGTAGCTACGATTGCACCTAATGCTTGTGCGTGCTCTCAAGAACTTGAGCATTTCCATATTCATCAAGGTCCTACCAACATCCGCGTCAAGGGTGCTGACAACACAACATACTACCATGATGAATAGCGATGGACAATGCAGATGCAAAGGAAGATAACACCTTCTCAGATTTCACCTTAGCGAGTCTAAGGAATCAAAATCTGGATGATCGACCGAGAGACATTTAGCACTCTGCTTATAATGGTCTCCTTGATGTGCTAGCGTAACCCATTCATAGATATGGTATGATATCTAGAACATCAAGTAACAGGTCGGACGTCGGGAGCACAGAAGTCATAAGGCACCCAAATAGGGAATAAATCCTACGAAGTCCTAATGGGGAGGTGGCCAACTTCTTCAATCAAGATACTACAATAATAGGTCTTCCGGCTGGGTGTGTTGACCACGACATTCACTTTGCCGGTTACAGAGAGACCAATATTATAATTCTTGGGAAACGTTCCAACCATCATATCTGCCTGAGATTCAGATCTGGTTGGTGTTAGAATAATCTAGACTCGTCGAGTGTAGAAAGAAAAATGAAAGTTTGCAACATAAACCGACGAGATGACGTTGCGTGACTCTCGAGAAATGAACTACGATAGCAAGCTCCAAAACATGAGCTGGTTCTGCTACAGACATGTGAACACGTTGTCCCAGACAAGCATGACCACATAGTAGTCTTACAATGAAACACTACCGAGTTCTGGTTGGGAACCATCATTGAGGATAATGTAACCTTATACAAATCCATCCGGTACCTTGGGACTAGCACTTAGAACTTATTATCCATGAACAAATCAATCAGTGGCTTGGTGTGCTAGGGATACATATAGAAGGAAGGTTGCAAGTCTTCGAACCACAGAATACTTCGCACGCATGCATGACTGACTTGGGATGATTCCAAAGGAAGCAACATTGACTTTCTCGAATCCACGGCGGCAACTTGCATCGAATGCACATGAACTAGAGGAAGTCACTTCTTACATCCGAACATATGCTTCATGAGCTAACATGAACAAATGCTTTCAAAAGTTTCCAACACTAGCTTAATGTTCATCAAGATTATGGAGAAGATAAGGATGTTGTTGACGGGCTCAACAACAATTCATCCAGACTCCCATGGAGATGGAATTCCATAACTATGTGGACAAGGTGGTAGTATTGGTCAGACCCCAAAGATATAATGGTGTATGCTCGAGGAAAATCCACGAGTAAGACAACATTACGAACATCGTTGGTTCTGATTTGATTTGACGATAGCCCACACTCAAATCAAAGTTTTGGCAAGACAATAAGTCCAACAACTGATCACGAGGACCAATCGATGGGGATATCATCTTTCTTCAACACATATACAAGATATCCCTTAATATGAGCTAAGTCGGACAAGCTTTTATCTTCCAACTCTCCAAGTTGTTGTTGCTTAACCAACCAGCTCGTGGGTATGCAACATGATTCTTGGAGAAGGGGGTGGTTTATATGAAACCAACTTGATCACGAACTCAACATAGCGGTCAGGTGACAAACTGGTAATACTTCCGAGAAGATATTCGGAACGTCACGAACCACCGATATGTTACTAGGCTCGAGAACAATCTTGCTTTTCAGGGCAAGACGATATGATCACAAGAGCGAGGATTGGCACAATCCTAACTCATTGATCGAAGGGTGCACCAGGGAAAATGGACTAGGTGGCATGATCAACCTTAGGGTGATGATTCAAGAACCAACACGCTAAGAATGAAATTATTGTCCTTTAACTACCAAGCAACAAGGTTGCTAGGAGTATTGATTTCACACACCACAATTCACTTGTCGGCATTACGGTTACATCAACACGGGACCGAGGAATGAACAATGATGGCAAGAAGTATTACTACATCAAGAATTCATAGGATGGTGTGCAATTCCCATGACATTCTTGATATAAAGATGGTAATACTTCAGGGTAGAACAGAATCAAAAGCTGGGTTAGCATTTTGATCTGCGAAGTACAATTGCTTTGACCCAATCCTGGATATGGATGAGGTACTAGAGTTTGTTTCTCCTAGTCATCCCGGAATAGAATGGCTTGACGGACCACAAGAATAATAGGCATCGATGAGCTCGAGCGCACAACTACTCCTGTCTATCAATTGATAGATGATGGTCGGAAGACAAGTAAGAGGGACAACTCAAAGGAACATATCATTTTCTCGAGTTGTGGATGCATAGATTAGTATGTCGAGCGGCTCAACATTTCTTCCGGATAACCCATGCGAAAAGGTAGAACTGGCAGAGTCACAACATGAAGTCGATAATTCATCGAGAGCACTTTTGTTGCGATCTTTCGGTTCAACGAGGAACTGCTGCCATAAGTAGTTCATGGTATTTGGAAGAATGATATACCACGAACCTCGAGAACTATCGCAAAAGTTACTAATAACCTAAAGGAACTAGCAACACTATCAACACGAGGTAAGTGGAGTGAATCTTGGGTTCAAAACCAAGAAGTAGATTACCTACTAACTAAATGGCATCACGGGATGCTTTCGAGAATGGTGGCCAGAATCATCACACTAGGATACAAATCGTGGCTAGATTACTAGATGATCCCCTAAAATACCTAGGGTCATAATAATAATTCCAACATATATGTCGAGGCAATAGAATACCTCAACTCAGCATTTAGTGTGATTAACCTGGCCCAAAGGAACATCAAAACCGGAGGGAAGGATTTGCAAGTGCATCGATTGTTTAGAAACTCGATGACTTGACAAAGATAACGGGTGTAAATGCTCAAAAGATTGGAGACATGCTACAAAAATGGTGGCATAACCACTTAATATCACAATATCAAGGTTTCGAGACCAACAGTTATGAACATACGGAAGTAGTATAAACTGAATCGGCGCGAAACCAACAATCTCACAAGTCCATGGGTTAGTAACACGTCATCCCGATAGATAGATGAGAAGGCCTAGTTCTTAATCCCGAGAAGAGAAGAGGATGACTCAGATCGAAGGCCATGAGGTATAAGGAGTAAAAAGAGCCTTACGCTCCAACCCATAATCAATTCCCTACATATAACTAAAGCATTTCTAGACACAACTTCACCAGTTTGGCTTGGTAATCCCACAGCGATCAAGCTCGATACCAAAGCTGTCAGACCCGACTCAATGTCACATCGATCTAGCTGTAACACCTCATATCACTTTGCGGCCTCACGCACGGTATCCCCACGGTGTCGCCTTACCTTTGCCGGGACCGCTTAGCCTTTTGGCACACGATATGATAGTGTCGCTAGCATCCATATGAAAAAGAGCCCGGTGACATGGCTAGTCGAAACCCAAAGTGGCACAGACTTACAGGACAGCATCCATGACCCAAAGATCGAACGTGTCGGTCATCACGAGTAAGTGCGGGCTGTAGCACTGGGCTAGCAGACTCGAGTAAACCGGTCAGAAGGGCTAACAGACTCCGGTACTAACGTGTGACATTTCCCGAAGGACAGATACGAGAACGAAGAAGGACACATGCCGGCCAGCCTAAGTGATTCCGGAGCAGTAGCAAGCTACCATGGCTCGGTGGAAACACTAGGAGACATTTCCCGGTAAGAGAGGCTACTAAAGATAAACAACTAGATAGTCACATCCCACACATACCAAGCATTTCAATAACATACACACAATATGCTCGATATGTGCAAATACAACATGGCATCACAACATGACTCTACGACTCAAGTATTTATTCAATAGGCTCCGAGGAGCGAGATATTACAAACAGGGGTCTCATGACCCAACATTCAGAGCATACAAATCAAGCACAAGCGGAAACTAATATGTCTGAGTACAGGCATCTACAAATGAAAAAGGCTAAGAAGCCGGACTATCTACCAGATCCTGCCGAGGGCACAAGATCGTAGCTGAGGTATCAAGCTAAACGTCGAAGTCCACGTGGAACTACTAGCGAGACTCAAGTCTCTCTGCAAAACATAAAATAGGCAAACGTGAGTACAAATGTACCCAAGAAGACTTACATCGTAACTAACTACATATGCATCATTATCAATAAAGGGATGGTGGAGTTTAACAGAAGAAGCCAGCTTTGACTCGGTGGCTATCCTAATCTACGAACGCAAGTAACTCTTTTGAGGAGGCGCACACGAGTCCACATATTCACCACATCAATACACCACTATGGATCCGCTCCGCCTCCCACGAGATCGCCATCCATAGCACTCACGCTATTTGGCGATTTTAAAGTATCCACTTTCACTTGTCTATGAACTGATATAAGCAACCCGAAGTCCTTTATCATGACACGGCTATTCAATAGATCATATTAACCCTGCAGGGTGTACTTCTTCATACATGTTTCACCACTTAGCGCCGCACACGACATGTGCTCGGCAGACTTCAGTTTAAAGCCGACGTGGGTGTAGACCACGACCTACCTAGACACTCAAGTCTCTAGTCCGGGTTTATCGCCTATTTGGGTTCCATCTATGAGGAGTTCCGCCAAGTTTCGCCACAGCCCCAAACGATGTGAACAGGTTCCGTGACACCAATCGGGCGCCGGTTTACCCGCCACGTGCCTACCGATCACAGCCCACCCCTACGGTCAAGATCAAGACGGCCTCCAAAGATACTACAAACACGTAAACTACTTGCAACTCCCGGACAGAGGACAAGGGTGAATAAGAAGTCGGCGGGTCATATTTCAGGCCCAATGCATGGTAGTAGCTGAATCATGGATCACAAACACGTAACTCGGTTCCCGAGGACGGCTGCAATGAGACAACCCACCATGTACTCCTACATGGCCTCTCACCGCTACCTTTACCAAATCGTGTTCACACACTTAGCTCACACAGTGAGGACATGTTCACACACCTCGATTCATCCTCGATGAATCGGACCGACTCAACTCTAAGCAAGAGCGGTGCATGACAAACAAGCATGTATGAATAGGCACAACAGGCTCAAACAACTCCTACTCATGCTAGTGGGTTTCATCTATTTACCGTGGAATGACAGTCATGCAATGGATAAGGGTTCAGCTACCGCAGCAGTAACAAATGATTCGTTGTTGTCCTAATGCAAGAAAAGAGAGCAGGAGCGAGAGAGTGGGATTTTATCGAATGAACAAGGGGTTTTGCTTGCCTGGCACTTCTGAAGATAATATAGTTCTTCATCGGTGTCATCGAACTCGTCGTCGGAACCACGTCTATCGAGAGGGGACAAGCACCGGCAACTGAGGAAGAACACAATCAATGCAATGCTACAATATGATGCATGATCATGACATGGCAATATGCTGTGATTTGAGCTAATGCACCTAGCTATGATTTAAATAAAGTTGGTTTGAATATATGATTCAAATTCCAACTCCATATATGATTATTTAAATGCCCTTTGTTTGTTTTGTCCAAAACAGAGGACAAACATTGTTCAAACATGCATGAAAATGGTACAGATGGATTCCTTGAATTTTTCTGATAATTTTTCATATATAATTTGTTTGATTTGGAGCTACGGTTGATTTTATATGAATTTTAGAAGTTTGCAACAATTTCTGGAATTTCCTGATTATTTAGAAAATAAACTAAATTCCAGAAATGGAATATTACGTCAGCATGGCGTCATCCTGAGCTCAGCAGAGTCAACAGGGCTGCCCCGGGTCAAACCTGACCAGTGGGGTCCACTGGTCAGTGACCCAAGGCTGGTTAGTGTGGTCGATGTGGGGTCGGTCAGCAGACACGCGGCCAGTCAATCGACGTGTGGGGTCGGTCAACGTCCATGTCAGCGTGGTCAAAGCTGACCGGTGGGGCCCATGTGGTTAGTTAAACTAAACAGAAAATAAACTAAGACTAATTAAGGCGTGGGGCCCAGTGCCAGTGACACGGTGCGGTGTTTAGTGGCTAATTACGCCACCACATCAGCAAGTGACGCCGGCGACCACGGCGACAGCGAGACCTCGCCGGAGTTGCTCGGGACGGCGCTATAGCCCGCAGCTGGTCGCGCTGAGGGCACCAAGAGGAAGCCCGTGCTCCGCCAAGATCTAGGGGCGCACGCACTGGGCTCAGGGAGGCCGGGGTCGACGGCGGCGACTACTTAGGCGGCGGCCGGAGCTACGGCATCGAGCGGAACGGGGCTGCGGAGCACGGCAGGGGGAGATGGGGAACGCGTTCGGCCCCTGGGAGTGCACTGAGTGCAGTGGCACGCTCGGTTTGGTCGGAGGCGAACCAGAACGACGACGGCGACAAGTCCGGCGCCGGTGAGGTCTCGGCCTCGACGGGAACGAGGGCTACGGTGAGCTAATGAACATGATAGCAGGGGAAATCGATAGAGGGGCTCACGGTGAGGCGGACTATGGTCTCAGCGAGCTCGAGGAAGCACCCGAGCGAGCGGAGCGGCGAGGGGGATCTCCGGTGGCCGGCGACAAAGATGACGAAGAGGGCGACGATGCAGGGCCTCCGGCGCCGTGTAGCTCGGTGGAGAGGAAGAGGAAGATGCGGCGGAGCTTTGGGACGCGTCGGGGAGGTGGGGCGGTGGCTGTGGCCGCGGCGACAGCGAGCGCGGCGGCGACGGTGGCGCTCGGGTTCGGCGAGAGAGGGGAAGCAGAGGGGAGAAGGGCCTCGGGGATGAGTGAGAGGGGTCGGGAAGGCTGCGTGGCGTGCGCGGAGGCATCCAGGGCGACGAGGAGGCAGGCAGGCAGGGTGGAGGTGGCCGGGGCGCGTGCCTTGGCAGCTGCCACGCGCTGCCCTCCCTGGCAGAGGAGGAAGGCGACAGGAGTGGCGGTGGGCTGGGCCGCCAGATGGGCTGCCAGCACAGGAGCTGGGCCAAGCCAGGTGAGCGCCAGGTAAACTTTGCTCTGTTTTATATTTATTGTTTTTCTATTTTGTTCTGTTCTGTTTTAGTTTAGTAAAAATACCAAACCATTTTATAAAATCCTGAAAATAACTATGTGGCTAGAACTAAGATATACCAAACCACATAAAATGTTCCAGAATTATTGGACATATATTAATTATATATAAAATATATATCCAATGCAAATAGTTATTGAATTTATTTCAAAGGCCCAAAATAATTAACTCTGAGATACCAAAAATATTGTTTTGAGTTTTACCTCTTTGCAATATTTTCGGGACTAAGAGGAACATTTTCTTGGACTTCTTTGAGAAGATTTAATGTTGATCATTTTTAGAAAGTTTTCGAGGCTTTGAAGATCCCTCAATTCAAATTTCATTTGAATTAAAACATGATGCACACATGAGGGTCTAACCTAGTGCATAACAGTAACTGTGGATGTGACAACTCACCCCACTAAACAAAAATCTCGCCCCGAGATTCAAGCGTAGGGTAAGGTGAAGGAGAACGTAAACTAGCACAATCTTCACGATCCAGGTTGCACTTCAAATGAACGTTGATTTGATCACCATCATTTTCTCGAGGTTTTGCTCTGAGAACACCATCCCACATGACAACAAGTAGAAAGGGAAAACTCTAGTAGGATCGACCTTCTCGAAGATCAAACAACTTAAGATCAGCTCACGGAGTGAGTCATAAAAACATCTCGCAAGATGAGATACAAGGCACACATCTAGAGGAATGGAGGAATAGATGACGAGGGTTCACTAGGTAGACAACAATTCCACACCTAAGAGGGTGGTGAACGTTGTCAATGTAGCGAGAGTTTGATTTGCCATGATACCACGGCGAGACATTTTAGAGGAAGGCAATTCGTGGATATATCCCCTTAAGTGGCAAAAAGAATTACATTTGATTCAAAGATCATTGAAACTCTTTACACCAGCCTAAGGCAATTCACAATTGATCATTTGAAGGAATCCGAAAGAATAACATTCTCGGCCGTAATGGATGATGTGGATTACCTTGTTGAAGACAACACAAGGGATGATTTTAGTAGCTAGGGAGAAGCTCAGCAGTAGAGAGTGAATCTACTGTTGGAATGGTTATAGCATAACCGAGGGAATTGAGAGCAATCCCGATTAGTAGCTACGATTGCACCTAATGCTTGTGCGTGCTCTCAAGAACTTGAGCATTTCCATATTCATCAAGGTCCTACCAACATCCGCGTCAAGGGTGCTGACAACACAACATACTACCATGATGAATAGCGATGGACAATGCAGATGCAAAGGAAGATAACACCTTCTCAGATTTCACCTTAGCGAGTCTAAGGAATCAAAATCTGGATGATCGACCGAGAGACATTTAGCACTCCGCTTATAATGGTCTCCTTGATGTGCTAGCGTAACCCATTCATAGATATGGTATGATATCTAGAACATCAAGTAATGTGTCGGACGTCGAGCACGAAGTCATAAGGCACCCAAATAGGGAATAAATCCTACGAAGTCCTAATGGGAGGTGGCCAACTTCTTCAATCAAGATACTACAATAATAGGTCTTCCGGTGGGTGTGTCAATTACTTACATTCACTTTGCTTTATTCTGAGAGACCAATATTATAATTTTGGGAAGCGTTCCAACCATCATATCCGCCGAGATTCAGATCTGGTTGGTGTTAGAATAATCTAGACTCGTCGAGTGTAGAAAGAAAATGAAAGTTTGCAACATAAACCGACGAGATGACGCTGCGTGACTCTCGAGAAATGAACTACGATAGCAAGCTCCAAAACATGAGCTGGTTCTCACATGACATGTGAACACGTTGTCCCGCATAAGCATGACCACATAGTAGTCTTACAATGAAACACTACCGAAGTTCGGTTGGGAACCATCATTGAGGATAACAGTAACCTTATACAAATCCATCCGTACCTTCGGGACTAGCACTTAGAACTTATTATCCATGAACAAATCAATCAGTGGCTTGGTGTGCTAGGGATACATATAGAAGGAAGGTTGCAAGTCTTCGAACCACAGAATACTTCGCACGCATGCATGACTGACTTGGGATGATTCCAAAGGAAGCAACATTGACTTTCTCGAATCCACGGCGGCAACTTGCATCGAATGCACATGAACTAGAGGAAGTCACTTCTTACATCCGAACATATGCTTCATGAGCTAACATGAACAAATGCTTTCAAAAGTTTCCAACACTAGCTTAATGTTCATCAAGATTATGGAGAAGATAAGGATGTTGTTGACGGGCTCAACAACAATTCATCCAGACTCCCATGGAGATGGAATTCCATAACTATGTGGACAAGGTGGTAGTATTGGTCAGACCCCAAAGATATAATGGTGTATGCTCGAGGAAAATCCACGAGTAAGACAACATTACTTAACATCGTTGGTTCCGATTTGATTTGACGATAGCCCACACTCAAATCAAAGTTTTGGCAAGACAATAAGTCCAACAACTGATCACGAGGACCAATCGATGGGGATATCATCTTTCTTCAACACATATACAAGATATCCCTTAATATGAGCTAAGTCGGACAAGCTTTTATCTTCCAACTCTCCAAGTTGTTGTTAAGCTTAACCAACCAGCTCAGGGGTATGCAACACAGATTCTTGGAGAAGGGGGTGGTTTATATGAAACCAACTTGATCACGAACTCAACATAGCGGTCAGGTGACAAACTGGTAATACTTCCGAGAAGATATTCGGAACGTCACGAACCACCGATATGTTACTAGGCTCGAGAACAATCTTGCTTTTCAGGGCAAGACGATATGATCACAAGAGCGAGGATTGGCACAATCCTAACTCATTGATCGAAGGGTGCACCAGGGAAAATGGACTAGGTGGCATGATCAACCTTAGGGTGATGATTCAAGAACCAACACGCTAAGAATGAAATTATTGTCCTTTAACTACCAAGCAACAAGGTTGCTAGGAGTATTGATTTCACACACCACAATTCACTTGTCGGCATTACGGTTACATCAACACGGGACCGAGGAATGAACAATGATGGCAAGAAGTATTACTACATCAAGAATTCATAGGATGGTGTGCAATTCCCATGACATTCTTGATATAAAGATGGTAATACTTCAGGGTAGAACAGAATCAAAAGCTGGGTTAGCATTTTGATCTGCGAAGTACAATTGCTTTGACCCAATCCTGGATATGGATGAGGTACTAGAGTTTGTTTCTCCTAGTCATCCCGGAATAGAATGGCTTGACGGACCACAAGAATAATAGGCATCGATGAGCTCGAGCGCACAACTACTCCTGTCTATCAATTGATAGATGATGGTCGGAAGACAAGTAAGAGGGACAACTCAAAGGAACATATCATTTTCTGAGTTGTGGATGCATAGATTAGTATGTCGAGCGCGGCTCAACATTTCTTCCGGATAACCCATGCGAAAAGGTAGAACTGGCAGAGTCACAACATGAAGTCGATAATTCATCGAGAGCACTTTTGTTGCGATCTTCGGTTCAACGAGGAACCGCTGCCATAAGTAGTTCATGGTATTTGAAGAATGATATACCACGAACCTCGAGAACTATCGCAAAAGTTACTAATAACCTAAAGGAACTAGCAACACTATCAACACGAGGTAAGTGGAGTGAATCTTGGGTTCAAAACCCAGAAGTAGATTACCTACTAACTAAATGGCATCACGGGATGCTTTCGAGAATGGTGGCCAGAATCATCACACTAGGATACAAATCGTGGCTAGATTACTAGATGATCCCCTAAAATACCTAGGGTCATAATAATAATTCCAACATATATGTCGAGGCAATAGAATACCTCAACTCAGCATTTAGTGTGATTAACCTGGCCCAAAGGAACATCAAAACCGGAGGGAAGGATTTGCAAGTGCATCAGATTGTTTAGAAACCTGGGATGACTCGGACAGCATAACGGCTGTAAATGCTCAAAAGATTGGAGACATGCTACAAAAATGGTGGCATAACCACTTAATATCACAATATCAAGGTTTCGAGACCAACAGTTATGAACATACGGAAGTAGTATAAACTGAACTGGGTGTAAAACCAACAATCTCACAAGTCCATGGGTTAGTAACACGTCATCCTGATAGATAGATGAGAAGGCCTAGTTCTTAATCCCCGTAGAAGAGAAGAGGATGACTCAGATCAGAAGGCCATGAGGTATAAGGAGTAAAAAGAGCCTTACGTTCCAACCCATAATCAATTCCCCTACATATAACTAAAGCATTTCTAGACACAACTTCGACCAGTTTGGCTTGGTAATCCTACAGGCAGTCAAGCTCTGATACCAAAGCTGTCAGGACCCCGACTCAATGTCACATCGATCTAGCCTGTAACACCTCATATCACTTTGCGGCCTCACGCACGGTATCCCCACGGTGTCGCCTTACCTTTGCCGGGACCGCTTAGCGCTTTTGGCACACGATATGATAGTGTCGCTAGCATCCATATGAAAAAGAGCCCGGCTGACATGGCTAGTCGAAACCCAAAGTGGCACAGACTTACAGGACAGCATCCATGACCCAAAGATCGAACGTGTCGGTCATCACGAGTAAGTCTTGGGCAGTAGACCGGGCTAGCAGACTCGATGAACCGGTCATGAAGGGCTAACAGACTCCAGACTCAACGTGTGACATTTCCCGAAGGACGTATACAGAACGAAGAAGGACACATGCCGGCCAGCCTAAGTGATTCGGAGCAAGAGCAAGCTACCATGGCTCGGTGGAAACACTAGGAGACATTTCGTAAGAGAGGCTACTAAAGATAAACAACTAGATAGTCACATCCCACACATACCAAGCATTTCAATAACATACACACAATATGCTCGATATGTGCAAATACAACATGGCATCACAACATGACTCTACGACTCAAGTATTTATTCAATAGGCCCGAGGAGCGAGATATTACAAACAGGGTCTCATGACCCAACATTCGTGAGCATACAAATCAAGCACAAGCGAAACTAATATGTCCGAGTACGTGCATCTACAAATGAAAAAGGCTAAGAAGCCCGACTATCTACCGAGATCCGCCGAGGGCACAAGATCGTAGCTGAGGTATCAAGCTAAACGTCAAGTCCACGTGGAACTACTAGCGAGACCAAGTCTCTCTCGCAAAACATAAAATAGGCAAACGTGAGTACAAATGTACCCAAAGAAGACTTACATCGTAACTAACTACATATGCATCATTATCAATAAAGGGGATGGTGGAGTTTAACAGCAGCAAGCCAGCTTTGACTCGGTGGCTATCCTAATCTACGACTGCAAGTAACTCTTTTGAGGAGGCGCACACGAGTCCACATATTCACCACATCAATACACCACTATGGATCCGCTCCCGTCTCCCTACGAGATCGCCATCCATAGCACTCACGCTTATTTGGCGTATTTTAAAGTATCCACTTTCACTTGTCTATGAACTGATATAAGCAACCCAGAAGTCCTTTACCATGACACGGCTATTCAATAGATCATATTAACCTGCAGGGTGTACTTCTTCATACATGTTTCCACCACTTAGCGCCCTGCACACGACATGTGCTCGGCAGACTTCAAGCTTAAAGCCGACGTGGGTGTAGACCACGACCTACCTAGACACTCAAGTCTCTAGTCCAGTTTATCGCCTATTTGGGTTCCATCTATGAGGAGTTCCGGCCAAGTTTCGCCACAGCCCCAAACGATGTGAACAGGTTCCGTGACACCAATCGGGCGCCTGTTTACCTGCCACGTGCCTACCGTGATCACAGCCCACCCCTCACGGTCAAGATCAAGCACACGGCCTCCAAAGATACTACAAACACGTAAACTACTTGCAACTCCCGGACAGAGGACAAGGGTGAATAAGAAGTCGAGCGGGGTCATATTTCAGGCCCAATGCATGGTAGTAGCTGAATCATGGATCACAAACACGTAACTCAGTTCGAGGACGGCTGCAATGAGACAACCCACCATGTACTCCTACATGGCCTCTCACCGCTACCTTTACCAAATCGTGTTCACACACTTAGCTCACACACAAGAGGACATGTTCACACACCTCCGATTCATCCTCGATGAATCGGACCGACTCAACTCTAAGCAAGAGCAGTGCATGACAAACAAGCATGTATGAATAGGCACAACAGGGCTCAAACAACTCCTACTCATGCTAGTGGGTTTCATCTATTTACTGTGGAATGACAGGTCATGCAATGGATAAGGGGTTCAGCTACCGCAGCAGGTAACAAATGATTCGTTGTTGTCCTAATGCAGTAAAAGAGAGCAGGAGCGAGAGAGTGGGATTTTATCGGAATGAACAAGGGGGTTTTGCTTGCCTGGCACTTCTGAAGATAATATAGTTCTTCATCGGTGTCATCGAACTCGTCGTCGGAACCACGTCTATCGAGAGGGGACAAGCACCGGCAACTGAGGAAGAACACAATCAATGCAATGCTACAATATGATGCATGATCATGACATGGCAATATGCTGTGATTTGAGCTAATGCACCTAGCTATGATTTAAATAAAGTTGGTTTGAATATATGATTCAAATTCCAACTCCATATATGATTATTTAAATGCCCTTTGTTTGTTTTGTCCAAAACAGAGGACAAACATTGTTCAAACATGCATGAAAATGGTACAGATGGATTCCTTGAATTTTTCTGATAATTTTTCATATATAATTTGTTTGATTTGGAGCTACGGTTGATTTTATATGAATTTTAGAAGTTTGCAACAATTTCTGGAATTTCCTGATTATTTAGAAAATAAACTAAATTCCAGAAATGGAATATTACGTCAGCATGGCGTCATCCCGAGCTCAGCAGAGTCAGCAGGCTGCCCCGGTCAAACCGACCAGTGGGGTCCATCGTCGCTGACCCAAGGCTGGTTAGTGTGGTCGATGTGGGGTCGGGTCACAGACACGCCGGCAGTCAATCTCGACGTGTGGGGTCGGTCAACGTCCATGTCAGCGTGGTCAAAGCTGACCGGTGGGGCCCATGTGGTTAGTTAAACTAAACAGAAAATAAACTAGGACTAATTAAGGCGTGGGGCCCAAGTGCAGTGACACGGCGGTGTTTAGTGGCTAATTACGCCACCACATCAAGAAGTGACGCCGGCGACCACGGCGACGGCGAGACCTCGCCGGAGTTGCTCGGGACGGCGCTTCTGACCGCTTGGTCGCTACCGAGGGCACCAAGAGGAAGCCCCGTGCTCCAAGATCTAGGGCGCACGCACTGGGCTCGGGGAGGCCGGGTCGACGGCGGCGATTACTTAGGCGGCGCCGAGCTACTGACATCGAGCGGAACGGGCTGCGAGCACGGCAGGGGAGATGGGGAACGCGTTCGGCCCTCGAGTGTGCGAAGTGCTGATGCACGCTTCGGTTTGGTCGGAGGCGAACCAGAACGACGACGGCGACAAGTCCGGCGCCGGTGAGGTCTCGGCCTCGACGGGAACGAGGGCTACGGTGAGCTAATGAACATGATAGCAGGGGAAATCGATAGAGGGGCTCACGGTGAGGCGGACTATGGTCTCAGCGAGCTCGAGGAAGCACCCGAGCGAGCGGAGCGGCGAGGGGGATCTCCGGTGGCCGGCGACAAAGATGACGAAGAGGGCGACGATGCAGGGCCTCCGCGCCGTGTAGCTCGGTGGAGAGGAAGAGGAAGATGCGGCGAGCTTTGGGACTTGTCGGGGAGGTGGGGCGGTGGTGTGGTCATGGCGGCATGGCAGCCAGCGGCGACGGTGGCGCTTCGGTTTGGCGAGAGAGGGAAGCAGAGAGGAGAAGGGCCTCGGGATGAGTGAGAGGGGTCGGGAAGGCTGCGTGGCGTGCGCGGAGGCATCCAGGCAACGAGGAGGCAGGCAGCAGTGGTGGAGGTGGCGGGCGCGTGCGGCGTCTTGCTGCCACGCACTCGCCCTCTGGCGAGAGGAGGAAGGCGACAGGAGTGGCGGCGGTGGGCTGGGCGCCAGATGGGCTGCCAAAGACAGAGCCGGGCTAAGCTGTGAGCGCCAGTAAACTCGCCTGCTTTTATATTTATTGTTTTTCTATTTTGTTACTTACATTTTAGTTTAGTAAAAATACCAAACCATTTTATAAAATCCTGAAAATAACTATGTGGCTAGAACTAAGATATACCAAACCACATAAAATGTTCCGAATTATTGGACATATATTAATTATATATAAAATATATATCCAATGCAAATAGTTATTGAATTTATTTCAAAGGCCCAAAATAATTAACTCGAGATACCAAAAATATTGTTTTGAGTTTTACCTCTTTGCAATATTTTCGTGGACTAAGAGGAACATTTTCTTGGACTTCTCTCGAGAAGATTTAATGTTGATCATTTTAGAAAGTTTTCGAGGCTTTGAAGATCCCTCAATTCAAATTTCATTTGAATTAAAACATGATGCACACATGAGGGTCTAACCTAGTGCATAACAGAACCAGGGATGTGACACTAGTCGTCCAAAGGGACCAGCACAGAGCACCCAGGCGCACCCAAAAGATATGTCTAGAGACGCCAGACCAGTTACTCGCTAGGGCCCACAGTTCAGAGAAAGAAGCAGGGGCCCAGGAGACCTGAAGCCACTCTCGAACACAGCTCCAAATGAAAGGCACAATGAAAGAAAATGTGTGTTGTATCCTCTAAGTCACCACATAGGGCACAAAATTGAGAAACCGACCCGTTTCTCTTGTGAATCTGGTCAGCCGAAGGCAACCTGCCCCTAAAGGCTTGCGACAAGAAGATCTTAACTTTAGGAGGGATCCGGGCCTTCCAAACCTGAGAGAAGCGGTTAGTAGGAGAGCCACCAATAAGCTTAGAGTAGAGCTATTTAACAGAAAAGCGCCCCGAGGCAGAGTGCGGCCAAATCACCGAATCCATATTCGTCGAGAGCGAGGGGAAGAAGGTAGTAAGGCATTGCCAATCTTCAAACTCTACAGGCGACAAGGATCGGCGAAAGGCAGGTTCCAACCATGGGCCGCCAACTTCGCAATAGATATATTCGGGTCAGGGCAATAAGAATATAAGGTGGGGAAGGTCACAGAGAGCGGTGAATCTCCACACCACCAGTCCAGCCAAAATCTAATGGAGGAGCCATCCCCAACTACAAATTTAACATGAGCCTGGAACAGAGGCCTAACTTTAATCAAGGCCTTCCAAAACTGAGAACCACCAAGAGCATTAGCAAACATCGAGCTAGAGGACGGAAAATACTTAGCCTTAAGAATGGAGAGCCAGAGTGGCTGATCCCTAGCAGTCATAATCTTCCACCACCATTTAATCATCAAACATTGGTTCATGATAGAAGTATTAATGATCCCCAACCCTCCAAGGTTTTTGGGTCTGCACATCAGTTTCCACTTGACACAGCGGTATTTATGCCGATTATCAGCGACATTCCAATAAAAGGCCCCACGATGCTTGTCGAAACCAGCATGGATTCCACCCGATAATAAGTAGAAGCCCATCAAGAACATGGGAAGGGAAGACAAACAAGCATTGATCAAGGCAACTTTACCCGCGTTGGTATTATACCTCCCACGCAAGGGTAAGACCCTGTTGCCCATCTTGGCAACCACCGGGGCAAATTCTTTCGCATGAAGAACGTCCGGAGAGATACGAAGGCCCAGATATTTGAAGGGGAAGGACCCAAGCTTACAATTAAGGAGGTGAGCCACACGCACAACTTCAGTATCATCTACTCTAGTAACAATAACCTCGCTCTTCGCAAAGTTGATCTTAAGTCCCGACATAGCTTCGAAGCAGAGGGGAATGAATTTGAGATGAGCGAGGCAAGAGTCGTTCAACTCAACCATAATAATAGTGTCATCCGCATATTGAAGGTGAGTAACACCTTCAGGAATAAGATTAGAACTAATCGGAGCAATGTGCCCATGAGAAGCTGCTCTGGATAGCATGCGAGACAGGGCATCCGCCACAAAATTGATCAAGATAGGAGAAGCAGGGTCGCCCTACCGCAGGCCTCTACCATTAGCAAAAAAATTACTAACCACTGAAATAGCAGTGTGGCCACCCAAGACCACTTGCATGATTCTGTGCACCAAGGGTCCATCAAACCCTTTTGCCAAAAGCACCCTCCTCAAAAATGGCCAGCTCACGGAGTCATAGGCCTTCTCAAAATCAAGCTTTCGAATCACGGCTTTCGACTTACGAATCTTAAGGTCATGCACAATCTCATGTAAGCATAGGACCCCATCCAAAATGAATCGACCTTTGATGAAGGCAGATTGGAAGGGGCTAATAGGACGGTGGGCAATGGGGGAAAGGTGCGAGGCGAGCCCCTTGGCAGGGAATTTAGCCAAATTATTGATCAGGGCAATAGGACAAAACTGCGAGATCAAGTCAGCACCTTTGACTTTAGGAATGAGATAGATGACAACATAATTAAGATGGGAAATATCCACCGTCCCCAGCCAAAAACCTTGGATGATCTTACAAACGAGCATCCGCAACTGCAGCCAGAATTTCTTAAAGAAGGGAATTGAGAAACCGTCAGGCCCCGAGGCAGCGTTCGGGTTGGCCGAGCTAATCACGTTCCGGACCTCCTCATCCGAAGGAGGGACCATTAAGCCAATATTTTCTTCCCAGAGATCTTACTACCCGCATCCCAAAAATCAGAAGAGAAAGAAATGGCAGAGTCCGGTTTGGGACCGAGAAGATTGGAAAAGAAGGCCACAATGTGGTTCATAATGAGAGATTGGTCTAAAGTCCTAACACCATCAATGATAAGACTATCAATGAAACATCTCTGGCGCCTACCATTGGCGATCACAAAGAAGTAAGTCGTCATAGCGTCACCTTTTAAGGTCCAGTTAAGGGAGCCGCGCTGGCGCCAATAAATTTCCTATTGCTGATGCAACAGCATCAAGGCATCTTCCAAGGAATAACGAGTCGCCCATTGAGAAGCAGAAAGCCCATAGAGATCAGCAGATTGGTCAAGGACCCTGAGCTGGGATTCCAGGGACACTTTTTCCCTGCACTGGTCGGCAGCCCTATTACGGGACCAGCCTCTTAAGAATTTGCGCAGCTCATAAGAACACTTGTGCCAGTCGTCCATGGGACCAAAGGAACAACGAGGGGAATTAAGAAAGTTAGATATCTTGGTGGCCAGAATATCGAAGAACCCATCAACGAGCAACCAGGAAGCATCAAGTTGGAAACGGGAAGAAGACAGAGGAGAATTAAGGTCCGCATCTATGACAAGGGGAACATGGTTCGGTCCAACCGCAGGTCTAGCTTTCAGCGAAGCACGAGGAAAGAGTGAATCCCGTCTATCACAGACAAAGACCCTATCCAGCACCGACCGGACAGGGTTTGACTGATGATTGTACCAAGTGAACCGCACCCCCGCCCTAGGGAGCTCATGGATCACACAGTTACTAATGAACTCATTAAAGGCATTAACCAGGGGCCAGGAGAAATTAGGACTATTTTTATCTGTCGGGGCACGCAAGAGATTGAACTCACCACCAATCAATAGAGGAATATTACAGGACTCAACCTTATTAGAGAGCTCGTCAAGAAACATAGTCGCAAGTGAATGATCAGCGGGGCCATAGACCACTAGAAATTCCCATAACGTGTTTAGCTGACGATGATGAACTACCACGCTAGCCCAAAAGATGCCATGATCAAAAGTAATGAAATCAAACACATCCCGCTTAGACCCAATCAAGATACCCCCAGAGTGACCCGAGGAAGGAAAAAAATTCCAATCAAATCTATCCATGCCTGCAACCGCAGACAACTCAGAGGGGGAGAAGGAATCCTCAAACGTTTTAAAAAACCTTACAATGTCAATGTGTTCACCACAGACCAAGTCATGAATCTGGTCTCGACGCCCCCTAGCGCCGAAACCTCTTACATTCCAGAAGAGAGCTTTCATTTATAAGAGAGGTTTTTAATAGGAAGGCTAGATCTGCATGGGGCCAGACAAGGCTTAGAGCGCTTAGAATGGCCTCTCTTCAACTGGGTGGTGGGGGAAGGCGCCTGGCCACAACCATTTGCCGCCCTAGCAACCCCCGACAACCATTGGCCACAGCGGGACCCGCGGAGACCGCGGCCTCCTTGGCCTTGGCGATAGCCACCTGGGCCACTTCATTAGCCCTAATGACAGAAATCAGACGCGAAGGAGAACCTAACCCCGTAACGACAGACACACCAACATCCTCCATAACATGTAACAAGTGATCGTCCGAGAAGGCAGGTAAAACTAGACGGATTGGAGAAGCAGGAGGAGGAGCGTGGACAGACGTACCTGAAGGAGGAAGATCCCTAGCCGCAGCGCGCCTCTCGGCCCTCACAGCTACAGACTCGCTAGAGTCACAAACGCGGCGACCCTTGCGCGCCATGGACATAGGCGAGCGCAGCACCGGCGAGCTCACCAGAGGCGAAGCCGCACCCTGACCAGACCCAGACGCAGCACCAAAGTCCTTGTCCAAACGACGCGCCAAACCCGCCATAGACTGTTTGGAGCCAGAAGAAGCCCGACTCTTAGCAGAGAATTTCCGGACCGAGGACTTCTTCTTCTTCTTGGATACAGGACCAGCGGATCGAGCAGGGGAAGCAGGAAGATCTTCAATCCCAAAGAAGGAGGGTGATTGTGGACGAGCAGGAAGGTTGGAGCATACACCAGAAATGGGTGTGCCTTTGCTAGCAGCCTTCCCAAGAGGGGGCAAATCATCCTTCTGAGCATTAGTAGCTGGGGCATTCTCCTTAAATAGCTACTGCATAGCAGGCTCCATACCATCCCATTCAAACTAAGTAAACCGGGGATCAGAACCACCACTCAGGTTTTGCCCACCAGCCGAACCATCTCCCTGCTTATCCTCATGATCAGCCGACTTGGGAGGGGGAGGCGGAGGAGGGGCCTGGAAAGCATCAGCACCTTCAACACGAACCCGCAAGCGCTCACCCTCAGGGGAAGGGAACACATCCACCGCGCCATGAACACAGATAGGATCAATGCACCAGATGCTAAGGCGAACTGGGCCAACCTTGCCCAAAGACTCCGAATCAACCTCTACAGGCTTACCAATGAGGTACCCAAACGCCATCATGAACTCAGCAGAACGCAGCCCCACTGGCACATCATCCACTAGTACCAATATCTTGGACAGAGGGCCAACCACCTTTGCACCACAAGTAGCAGCCTTAAACGAAACAACCAGCTGATTTAGAGGTAGAGTGAAGCTTGTACACAAAGAAATCATCCTTAAGCACTCCTTGGAGGGGAAGACCACCGCAAACTCAAACTCCGAGAGTTGGCGCACCTGCCAATCCCAGCCCCCCTCATCCCAAATCTTCAGGCCATCCAATAGGGTCTGCGGAGAGATCTTTTGGTCTCGGACAGAATTGATAGCCGCATTAGATAGAGAGGGGGCAGCCACAACCACAGGAGCATCAGAATCAAGGGCAAAGAAAGCGCAGCCTGGCAGACCAGTCCCAAACTACACAAAGGAGGGGTTCTTTGTACGATTGCAGCAGTCCATAGTGAGGTGCCCGTCAGAGCGGCAAATGAGGCAGAAGGGAGGATCGGTGCACCTAGATTGAAAGTGGCCCAATCGGTGACAGGCGAAGCAGGTCAGGGGCGGAGAAGGGGATGAAGCAGCCGGATGATAGCAAGGGGGAGGGGGCGGAGGCGGGGCGGAAGACCATCACCGAGCCCAGCAGATGAGGCACCAGGAGGAGGAGCACGGCGATCTCTAACCGGCATAGAGGAGGAGCCGGGCCCGAAGCAATGGCCAGGGCGGGAAGCAGCACCAGCCACGAAGGAGCGAGGAGGCGGACGCGGCGGCGGCACCGGACCCCAGGCCGGAGCCGGACGCGGGACCGACGAGGAGGAGCCACCACCAACCGAAGCAGCCGCAGCCTCCCACGGAACCGGGCCGACGCCGCCGCGCCACCAGATCCAGGCAGCGCCGACCCAGATCTGACGGCAGACCGCTCCTGCTCGTCGCTTTGGGGCCGATCTGAGCCAGCCACCCAGGCCTCACGCTCGCGCAACGCCTCGCGCGCCACACCCCCCGCCACCAACTACGACCGCAGCTCAGCCTCGTACGCCAGATCCGCCCCAGAACCCGGCGAATCTTCACGGCCACGCTTGCTACCCGAGAGGGCCTCGGTGGAAGAACCCCTGGACTTGCCCATGGAGAGCGCTTCCGCGAAAGAGAGAAGGAGAGGAGAAGGAGGAGCAGTGGATCTGATGAAACGGCGGATAGGAAGACGCGCTCTACGAATATCAGCGGCAGAAGCCGGAAACCCTAGGAGGGGGGAGAGCCGCGCCACACCCATAAATAACCAAGGCTAGCCACGCCCAACTGGGCCGGGCCAGGACAATGGGCCGCGGGAGGGGGAGTGAGAGGGGCAGTGGCCACAACCAACTGCCCCAGGGCCATAGGAGGAAGGGGGGAAAAGCGGCCGACGAAGACAAGGCCGGAGGCCCAGACGGCCCAGCCCGAGCCGACCCAGGATCCTCCAGGCCCACCAAACCTAGGGGCCCCACCCCACCACTGCATCATCGATCTAGGGATCGCCAAGCCCAAAGATCGCGCCCACGGAGCGCCCGCCGCCGGCCCGGCCCCACACTGGAGGAGAAGACAGCAAGACCGCCGGCATGACAGAGAACCCAGCCAAGAAGAAGAACGAGGCGGAGGGAAGCGGACCAAGGAGGCCACGTCAGGGGACGGAGCTGGGCACCTACCCGTCTTGCGCCGACGCCGACCAACACGCAGCCACCCAGACGAACCCGACGGCTCAACCACCGGCCTACCTCTGCCCCCAGGAGCGAATTTCCGAACACGGCCCGGCGCAGGCACGACCGACAGCACCGCCGTCCCAATTCGCGAGGCAGACCCCTCCGAATCAGAAGCCGAATCCACCGCATCCCCGAGCGCCCAGAAACGACATCCAGTAAAGGACGGCGACCCCGGCGAGAGCAAAGGGTGGGCCGCAACGGACAGGGGACCAAGGGCATCTCCCCGAGCACCAGGCGGGGGGGGTCGCCGGAGGGGAGGGGAGTGGAGGGGAGCAGGGAGCTATGCGAAGAATAAATGGACCCAGAAAAGAAATAGAATTTTTATTATAAAAAAATCAAGAATCACAACCAACGGATTCACGCCATGTCTTCAGGACCGCATCGACGGAAATTTTCAGAAAATGAAAGCAAACGGGAGCGGCAAGTTTCAGAAAACTGACGGCAAACTGAACAGAATTGGGGACATAGTCGGATTCAGAAAAAGGAAATCTGACGCGTCGTCCATCGCCTAGTGCAGCGTCTTTAAATATCAGCACAGAACACCTTCGCGTCCCACAACACCTTCCGATCCCGCAGACAAACCTCTCCAAAACCCCAATCCTCGATCGAAATCACCCTTTCCTAGCAGCAGATCGGGCAGCCGCCGGCCGGGATGGAGGGGCTCGACGTCTTCCACCACTTCCGGCTGAACCCTACGGAAGTGGAGGCCGTCACCTACTACCTGCCACGCCTCCTCTCCGGCGAGACGCTGCACGGCGCCGACAAGCTCATCCACCACGTCAACATCTCCGGCTGCGAGCCCAAGGATCTGGCCCGCCAATTCGCGCCCGTGCCGCAGGCCGTGAGCAGCGGCGACCGGTTCTTCTTCACCACGTGCAAGAGCAAGAACGGAAGCAAGCTCCAGAGCGTGCGCGGAGCCGGCGGCGGCACCTGGAGCATCCAGAAGACCACCGAGATTTTCCACGCGGGATGCAAGGTCGGCGAGGTCAAGAACCTGTCCTTCAAGAAGCAGGGCAAGTCGACAGGCTGGGTCATGGAGGAATACAGGTGCCTGCTGCCGGAGGCCAACGTCTCCGACGGGGTGAAGGTGTTCTGCAAGATGCACTTGGCTCAGCATGCTCCTGACGCGGCCCGCCAGGAATCGGAAGCGTACAAGCTTCAGCAACAGCAACCAGAGGCCGTGATCCCGAGCACGCACGCGCAGAAGAGGCCAGCGCCCGCTGCCGCCGCCGATCCTCATCCGCCGCGCCCCAAGAAGAGGATGCGCGGTGCTGTCCCCATCCCGGTCCCGGCATCTGCCACACCGTCCTTCTTGATGTATGATGAGGCAGCCAACTTCCCTGTTCAGGATGCACAAGCATCATGCGAGTCCACTACAACATCCAGCCGCTCCGACGTTGCTCAAGCTCCTGAGATTTCCTCCCAGTCAGATGTGCTGGAGTCCACCCAATCAGCTGTGCTGGAGTCTGTCAAGCATTACAGCCAACAACAGATTGTTCCTGAGACTGGCTCAAGCATTGCAAGGAGCACATTTGAAGAGGATGTCTTTGAGCCATTGGGGCCTATTTCCGATTTGCCGGATTGGGAGGCAGATGGTTTTGATATTGAAGAACTAATGAGAATGATGGAAGACGACCCAATCGAAGTTGAGCCGGTCACTGGAGCCTTCCATGATGCTGACAAGGAGAAGAGGAACAATGCCGCGCCGGATCTTGACGCTCCATCACTTCAGGGACAGGACCACTTGTCCAAACCGCAGCCGTGCTCCTTCGATCCATTTGAAGAAGCGTGGAAGGCCGAAGAGGCACTCGAGAAGGAAAAGAGGTGCAATGCCGCGCCAATCTTCATGCTGGAGGGCACAACAACTTCTTCTCGCCTGCAAGTGTCTATTAAATCTGATGTTGAAGTTCTTTTCAAAGTGTATACGAGGATACTCACTGGCTGATGTATTAGTTCGTCCATGTACGATCGCCACGGATGTACCTCTGAGCAATTTGCTCCACTTGTTCATGCAAGATAGTAAAACTGTTGTTCTTCTTCTTGCTCCTGTCATGGATTTTCTGAACCTTGCATTCGCTCCTGCACTAGTACTTCTTCTGCTCTGTTTCCTGTGATGGACCATGTCAAAACTGCTCTTATCTTTTTGTGTTAGGCTTAGATAAGCAAGCATGACGCAGTTATGATCTGGGCAACCACAGATAAGAAGTAGGAGTAACTATGTTTGTAAATGAAAACTGTTTCACTGATCTGATAATCTGCAGAGCAACTACAAGTTCATAAGTTGCAGAGCAGATTCAAGTTGTGGCAAAAAAAAAAATGTTTTGTCTATTTACAGTGTGGAGTAAACAGTTATGTTCATGATTTACAATGTGGACTAGTCATATTTTTCCTTGAAATCTAAGTGCAATCTGTCTGTCTTGTTGCTAACTGAATTTACAGTATCTAAGTGGTCTCTAAATTCTGCAGTATTTATGTTCATGACTTTACTGAACTATTGTTATCTTTCTTAACAATGCCTTGATCTAATTAGTTGTACTTTAGCTCCATATAGTTCTGTGTAATTTGTTCCTTGATTTTCTGTCATCTCTGAATTTTGCTGTTCCTATGCTTGCTACTCCTTGATTCACACATGTACAGGAGGTACAAGAGGTTAAACTGAATCCAATGTTATATGTTTTGATCTCCTTTCTGAATTCCCTTTTGTTATTTTTAACTCAAACAAGTACCCAGATTTATCAAGACCTAGTGAGCATTGCCAGTGTTGGAGAGGGAGTGATCTGACTAGGTTTATGTGACTGATCTTCATTAACTTTTCTCTCTAACCTTTTTTACAGTCCAAATGATAACGATTTACAGATTGTAGTAGTTGTCTTTTTAGTGCAAACTCTGTACTTGTCGATCATTTAAGCCTGAACTTTTCTGACAGTTTCGGGCTTTCTTTTGTACTTTCATTGACTATGCATGAATGCCATCATTTAGTTGTATTTTTTACTGGTATACGTGGAGGCAATATGAAATGCTTGACTTTGATCCAAAAGCTATATGGAATAAGGGCTGCGGCCGGGGCGGTCCCTGCTTCATCAAAATGGTCTGGTCAAACAATCCTTATTTTGTAGCTTGCCAGTCGAAACATATACACACCTCAAAGCAGTCCATGTCCGAAGTCTGAACCGTGACTGCTTTCAGGAATGCTACACTGAATGGAGTTTGAGTTTCAGCTTCTTATCCCGTTAGTCTAGAGCTCTAGTCCCATTAGCTTACTTAGACTCCTCGAATGCAGAATTCAGCTCAGGTAAGTGGACATGATTGCTAAAAGTTTAGACCATGCTTCATGGGCTGGACGCTCGCGTCATTGTGGTCGGCAGGTGCCCGTCTGGCAATGCGGATGTTGCGCGGCTTCCTGTTTGTGGCAACGATGGCGGCTTCGGGCGGAGTCAGGTTTGCTGATGGTTCTTGGTAGTCGGTCTCTTCCGGCGTGTTCGAGGAGTCGCTGCTCTGGCGCTGGCTCGGCGCAAGCCCAACGCTTTTCTCCTGCAATGCTCGTCGACAGAGTCGGAGCTGCCTGGTCGCCGGCGCGTGTGGCTGACTGTTTGGCATCAGCCGGCGCAAGCCTCGACGCTTCCCCTCGGCGGCGTGTGTGCGTTCCTGTGTGGGTTGCCAGGTCGCCCTGTGTGCCTTGTTTTGCGGGCGGTTTAGACGGTTTCGCCGGTTTTCCGTTTATTAACCGGGCAATTCTCTTCGAGCTTATTTAATGAATCTGGCCCTAAGGGACCGCGTTTCAAAAAAAAAAAAGTTTAGACCATCATGTGTACTGCCAGTTCCATTGTGGTCAGTTGTTCGGTTCGGTTCGGTTTTGGCATTATCTTTAGCATGCATCTTGTTATATTTGAAAGTTGTATATATTGATGGTATTATGTACTTATGCATTTAGAAACTAGAAGTATTTGTTATCTGAATTATTAATATTTTGCATTACCTTTTTCGTGAATACACGAAAGCTTGCATGTCATTGCATTAATAGAAGGAGTTGAAAGGGGTACAAGGGTAGCCACAGATGTACCCCTGAGCAATTTTGCTCCACTTGTTCATGAAAGCTAAAACTGTTGCTCTACTTCTTGCTCCTGTGAGCCTGCAATGGTACTTCTGCTCTGTTTTGAGATATATATCTACTCCTGTGAGTATAATCTTGTTTTTCGTGTCTTGGGCTGGAATATGCCGTCTGATCCCAAGCATACTAGGTGCAGTTCTGATCTCATGGAGAATTTGTAAGCTATGTGTCAGTTGGTACAATCTAGTTTTATGGACATATATCTAGTTGACAATGAACAATAGCGTACTAAAACAAAGGTTGATGCGAATCAGCATGAAGTAATCTAGAATTACATACTACATCATGTGGAATGATTTACATTGAGAGAAAGAAGGATTTAGACTGTTACTGATACTACATCAGGCTACCCTAAGTGTTTAGTCGAGTGATACACATCACCATTTTCTGTAGATGTGTTCTTCACGCCACGAGGCACCACAGTTTGTTTTCATCAGCTGCTCAGGCCACCAGTGAGCCACCCCTATTTTTGTCAGCCTAGTGAGCTTTCCATTCCTTGTGCAACTGGCCATAATTGTAGTTAGATCTTGTTGCAGTGTCATGCTAACTACTTGGCGTATTACGTCGCAGTGTTAATCAACTGATCATATCATGCGAAATCCTCGTATTTTTGCAATTTATATATCAGCTGTTCATCTGGTAACTGTCCTCTGATACATCAATATCAAGAAATGACCCCAGTACCTGAACCATCAAGCTACCGGCTGAAAAGAAAAACAAGAGTCAATATTCTCGCTGTGGGAACTACTCCCTCCTGTAGGAAATCTAATGTGTTAACTTTATTGTCCAAGTTTGAAGTACAATATTACAAATCACAATCACAAGAAAGTACTTTTGGAAAAACATAACCCTATTGTGCTTTAACATAACCCACATATTCTCAGATTATTTGTTGGTCAAATTTAAACTTGGATGGCCGAACTACGCCCTACATTTCCAAACAGTGAAGGACATTGATGGTTTGTACTGCAACTAGTCATTAACTTTCATCATTGAAAATTCGTAATGCGGAATGTAGCTGAGAATGTGGTGGTTGGTGAATAAGTACCTATGATGAAGATAGCTCCAATAAGTCCAGTAATGCCCCATCTCTCGCCATGAATTACCCATGCGAAAGTAGCACCCCATACTGGTTCCAGACCATAAATTATTGCAGTTTCTGTAGCTGATACATCACGCATAGCAACAATCTGATGACAGGAAAATGTCAGAAAAAAAGGTATTTCTAGAAATAAACTTTGACATCAGACTGAAAATAATTGGCATGGCAAGATTAGTTACTAACCTCTGCCCATAAACAAAAGGTTGTTGCGATTATGCCTGTGTATAGTATTGCTAGCCAAGGAAACGATGACATCATACTGAATAACTCTGTTGGTGTCCGTGATTTTAAATTCCAGGGTACCACATTCTGGAGGAAGCATTTAACAATGAACGAGACTGCCGACACAACAGCTACGACAACCACCTGATTTTAAACCAATTTTTAGAACACTTCATCAAGAAAAAAAGAGGATTTTTTTCAGAGATGAATGCAAGAGAAGCATTGAGATTTAATCGATAACTAACCTGACATCCAACAAGCGGTAGGAAATTTTCTTTCTTCATTTTCCTGGAAATACGCTCGGTTCTGAGCATGTGAATTCCAAAACAGAAGGCACTAAGGAGGGTCAGAAGATCACCAACCTAAAGACAGTACGCAGAGACAAGATCAATCAACATGATATGTGCAAGTTGTGCAGTTATTATCAACTTGTTGAATCAAGAATAAAGAGGTCAAATTCTAAAGCACACTAATACAGAGCTCAAATTATAAAGCACACTAATCTTGACACAGAACAATACTATAAGCCCTAAGACAAATAAAAACGTTCAGACAAACTTGTGGACCTTTACATGTAGATAATCGACTTACACATGGTGGAGAACCACTTAACTCCAGAATACCAACCCCGAGAACTGATAAAAATGCTCCAAGCCATGTATATGCAGGTATTTCTGCTCCAAGAATACCATCCAAGAAAGGAACAATGATCACCTGAATATGTTTGAGTAAAGAACATACAACATATCTTATTGGGAATACTTTATGGACTAAGCTTGAGAAAGGATCTTACTGTGAGGGCGGATATGAAAGATGCACGGCCAGCATCAGCTGTAACTAACCCAATAGACTGAGTGAGGTAGGCCAAGGTTACCCAAATCCCCAGCTCTATGCCCCTAATAACAACTTGCATGTCTCTGAGTGACTTCAACAAGAATGGCACAAAAGGAATGGCCGCAATAGTGAAGCGTATGATATTGAAAAGGTCAGGATCCAACATAGTCTGCGCTTCTTTGACAATAGAAATGTTGCTTGCTGGTAGAAAAAGAAATTCAAATTCAGCTGCCTATTCAGGAGAAAATCTCAGACAAGGAGTGATCACCTGAATACAGGTAGAAAAAGAAATTCAAATTCAGCTGCCTACTCATCACATTTAAAATTGGGTAGCGAGGTGCGAATTTACTTGTATTGTTTTCTGAAATTGTATTCACATTTTCTAAATCACACTACTATAGTGTATTGATACTCATTTTATGTGCAATAATCGGGAAATGGAGCATGGACTTCTATTCTTAGTAAGCAAGCACTAAAGAAATAGTATAACAGTAACACTCCATATTTGATGGCACAGCCTTATATAGAGAAGAAAAAGAGGAGAATTGGCATGCTATACCAGGCAAAAAGGATAGTAGAGCATCCATGAAAAGGTATGCACAATCACAAAATACATAGCATATAATGAACAAGTTCGCAACAATATTATGTGAGAAGAATTGTAATCGCACAATTAATACCTGATATCTCCATTTCATAGATTAAGCTATTAATCTATGAATGAAGCCATAGTACGGTATGGTATATGCTAAAAAGTATATTTCCATGTACACTAACTGACTAACTAGCATGCAGGTACACAATTCTATTGTGGTATTGAAATAACCCACACCATTCAAATCCGACAAGACATCACCCCAGATATAAGTATATAACACATCCCTCCCCTCGCCATTTCTCTCTGAAATACCATCGAACAAGTGGTGTGCAGCAGGCAGTAGATATCAGAAATACAGGTAGCGGAAGCCGAATACGTCCGTACCAAATATGAGGACGAGCAGGTTGAGCAGGATGACGCTCCTGGCCCTCCTGGGCACAAATGACGTCGCCTTCCGCCACGCGGCGCGCGCCTGCCGCCCGGCCATCCACCGGGGCGGCGACAGCGGCTCCTCGGGGACGGGGCTGGAGAGCCCGAGCGTGCCGGGCGGCACCGCCTTCTTCTTCCATCCCTCGCCCTCACCCGACGCCTTCTTCGGGCGGGACGAGCGCCTCGCCGGAGGGAGCGCGGGGTCGTCGGACGGAGTCGCGGAGGGGGACAGGAGGAGGTGGCGCCTTCTCGGTAAGAGCGTAGCGTGGGGGGCGGGGAGTGGGAGGTGGCGAGGGCGAGCGGAATGGGCTTCTCGAACGCGAGGGCGCCATGGGCGGGGAGGATTCGGGAGCTCCGAGAGGAGCATCTGGCCGGAGGAAGGAGGGGACGGTGAGACGGGGACGGTCGAGCTAGGGGTGCTGTGCTGAGTAGCAGGGGTAGCACATGGCGAAGCAGACCCCACGCGGGCACCTCGCTCGGCTCCACAAACACACGCGCATGGGAGGCTGCGCGCGCCTTCCACTAAAAAAAAGATCACAAGGGGCGCGTTTGGTTGCCCGCATTAGGTTCAAATGGCCTACCATGGAAGAAAGTGCCCGTTTGGTTTCATACATCTTGCATACCAGATCGCACGGAACTTAAAGCACGTCTAGACCAGGCCCAGGCGAAACACCCGAATCGGCAGTAGCTCGCGAGCCTGGCTCAGCGAGGCAGTGAGGGCGACGCTTCTCTCCTCGTGGCGAAAGCACGGAGATGGCGCGAGCTCGCCCGCGTCGCTGAAAAATCGGCGGGAGGATTTCGGCTCACCTCCCGCCGAGTCCATCCTGTCGTGTTTCTAAGTCTGACAGTAGAATGGGGGGTAGGTATGGAGAGGCAAGATCCTAGCTATGGAGCAACAGCAGCATAAGGATGTACGAAGTTCAGCCCTTCTGAGGAAGTAATGACCCTAAGTCTCGGAGCCCTGAGGCGGTCGATCAATTATGTGTGTAAAGATTACAGGGTGCGAACCCTTTACACCGAGGAGGGGGCTTATATAGTGTCCGCTGCCCTCCCTCGATTCGCTATGCAGGTTTTAAGTACATTAAGGTCGGCCGTTACTGGTAATGCCTTACATAAAGTGCCATCATGGCCATAAAGACTACTTAATTACAGACCGTTTAGATGCAGAGTGGCTCCTGACCTCCTGGTGGTCGAGTGAGTCTTCATGGTCGAGTCCTTCGAGTCCGTCGAGTGAAGTCTCTCTTGGTCTACTGGAAGGCAACTTCTTCTGAGGATGTCCTTGGGAAGGGTACTTAAGACAGGTCTGTGACCCTACCCTAGGTACATGACTTCATCATTAGCCCCCGAATGGATCGAGGTTTGAGTGAGGAAGGAGTTGATAATATTTCCGACCTATTTTTATGTTCTGAACATGTCTCATCTTGGACCAATAATCTTTTTGATGATGGCAGTAACTTTTCTTTCAGCCACCTTGATCCATTCCTTTCTTCTGTCGAGTGAACTTTTGAACTTAGTAAACTTCCGAGCGACGGATCGCAGGAAATCCACCGTCTCGATGATTGATCGCCGTTAGCGGATTTTGTGGGATCCGATTTTGGGAAGCGCTTGGCCAGGCATCATGGCCTTCGGATGGGATAAGGCGTAGACACCTCGATTCTCGTGTCACCTTTTTCGCCACGTATCACGCGCGCGCGACTGTTTCGGGATGTGATAGGATTGCCCGGGCCTACCGCTACCACTCGAAGCGCCCTTATATAAGGTACCGGCGAGGTTTTTGAACAGTGTTCCCCATTTCCTCTCGCTCTCTTCGCCTCCGCCACAGACCGCTCTCGCCCCACTCATCCACTCCTCGCGTGCTTCGCCGGCGACAATGGTGAAGGAGAAGACGGCGAACTTGGAGCGCGCGAAGAAGGCGACGGCGACGGGGAAAGCGAAGGAAAGGGCGTCCAGTCGGGGCGGATCTTCGTCAAGGTACCGCCTGCCGCAAGATTGGGTCCAAGGGGATTGGATCCGCTCGACCATCACTGAGACGGATCTCAATGACCTGGCCAACGAGGGCCTGATCCCTCACGGGGCAGCAAGGCTCCCGGGGACCGAGTGGCAACCGCAACCGCAGGAGGGTGAGTGCGTTTTTCTAGCTACTCACGTAGACCGTGGGTTCTTTCTGCCTCCGAGTGTTTTCTTCCGAGGGTTCCTGAATTTCTTTGGGGCGCAACTCCACCATTTCAATCCAAATTCCATTGCCTACCTAGCTGCCTTCGTGTCCATGTGCGAGAACTTCCTGGGTTGCCGACCGCACTGGGGTCTCTTTAAGCACATATTCACCTGTCGCTCACAGACAGTGAAAAAGGCGAGTCTGAATGACGATAGGACTAAGGTTATTTAGATGTGCGGGGGTCTTGGGATTCAGATGAGGAGCAAGAGTACTTTCCCGGCCATGACCCTTCCTGAGTCGGTCAGAGGATGGCAGTCGACTTGGTTCTACTGCCAGGATGAGTCGACGCCGGGGCAGTCGACTGGTCTCCCTTCGTTTTCCATGGACCGAGTGAACAAGCCCTCTTCTCTGAAGGTGCTTCCTGAGGATAAAGCCCAAGTAAAAATGTTGGTGGAGCGTGTAGTCCAGCTCGTTCGGGACGGAGTGACGGGCATGGACCTTCTGGAGGTCTTCCTTAGGCGGCGCATCCAACCGCTTCAGTACCGAGGCCACCCGATGTGGCTGTACTGTGGAACCGAGGATGAAACTCGGGTCCATCCAGAAGTAGTCGACGACGCTACACTGGAGAGGTGGATGACCGCGATCACAGGGAATAAGGACAACCCTCGAGGGGCCAGGAGGATTCCACCACTCGACCATACCTACACTCCGGACACGGTATGCCCGTTTTATCCTTAATTGTAATCTTGCTTTATTCATTCTGCTTTTGCTGCGAGTTGGTCGATTGACCTTTGTTTTGTTGTCTGTCAGGCCACCACTGAATTATATTCGATGAATGGAGCGCAGACGCCGACTGAGGAGGAAGGAAGTGGGGGCGAAATCCCAGAGGAGTGGGATTTGGATGCTGACGATGATGATGATGATGGTGATGACTCTGGTGAGGAGGAAGAGGAGGAGGAGGAGGAGGAGGAAGTTGCGCCTCCTCACTCGGAGAGACGCTCGAGGCTCGTCCATGATCCTTCGACCGAGCGTGGTAAGGGGTCGCGATCGTCACATGATCGACCTAAGCCCTCGGACCACTTCTCCCAAGACCGATCGAGAAAGCTCCGAAGCAATCTCGAGTGGTGTCGTCGAAGCCGGCGAAGGTCTTGCCGAAGATGAAGATGGTGATTCCCACTATATCAGGGTAATGGTGCTACTTGAGTCTTCTTGTTCCACATGAATTTATTCTTGGTCGACTCATGATTCAACCGATCGACTTCGAACTCGCAGAAGATCGCTACTTCGATATTTCGCCGGTGAAGATCATGAGATGGAAGACGCTGCCACTTCTAAACCTAGTATGATATTCATAGTTCCGTCTTCAGTCGATCGGCTCGTTGTCTCTGATTTTGATTCTTTTCTGTAGCTCCATCCAACGTCGTTATTGACCTTCCTGACGATGACGATCAGGAACCACTGAGGCAGAGGAGGAACAGAAAAACGTCTGCTGGCAAGGCGACTCAAGACGTGCCAGCACCCGAGACACTGGTCACGGAGGGAGAGCACGTCACTCGGCCCACCGTATCTTTTGCGGTGCCGTTGACGAGTGCTCGCCCCTCGTCGTCGAGTGCTGCATAGCCTTCACTTTTCTCGACCCACTACGTCCCAGAGGACCAAGTCAGTGCTGCGAAAGAAGCGATACGCCAGGCGAGAGTCATGATGGAGCAAGTGAAGGCCATCCGAGAAGCCAGCCAGGCAGCCTATGACGCCAGTTCAGCTCTTCGAGTAATGTTCAGTCATCGGTCCACACTGCTCGTTAGGGATATGATATCTGAAAATTCTTCTTCTCGAAATTCCTAGTGATTGTCTTACACCGACCGGGTGTGTCGATTGATATTCGGGTTAGTGGGGCACGCCGAGTGCACCCACCGGGTGTAGTCCCCAAGGCTATGGTGGATCGCTGGCGATCGACCATAGTCTTTATGTCGTAAGTTTTTCCTTTATTCGACTAGGTCGAATGGATTCATAAACCGTGGGGGCACGCTGAGTGCACCCATCGGTGTAGTCCCCAGACCGTGGTCGACTCATCGGCAAGGACTACAATCAAGAACATCTCCTTTTTTTTGTTGGTCGATGGTCGACTCTAACTTGATAGAACTAGTGGGGCACGCTGAGTGCACCCACCGGTGTAGTCCCGAGACCGTGGTCGAATGTTTGTATTCGCCGTAGTCTTAGAAACGTATGATTTTTCCTTAGTCACCGGAAGTGAATTGTCTTTGACATCCGTCGATTGGTTCTTCAGAGAAATCTCGCGACCTTGCGGCTCGTTATACTCGAGTTGGAGAACAAACACATCCAGCTCGAGCTTGATCTCAAGCCGCCCGTAAGAATTTAACGAAGGCAAAGGAGGAAGCTAAAGGTATGTTTGGTGAGGCTTTGACGAACGCCTTTGCCCTCGCTTGCTTCAAAGTCGACTTGTTTGTAACTTTGCAGCAAAGTGAAGGATGCCCCAAGAAGAAAGACCTTGAGTTGGCTGAAATGCGTAAAGCGGCTTTAGAGAAAACCAAGCTCGCAGATGAGAAGTTGGCTTCGTCACCAAGCTTGAAGAAGGAAACACCAATCTGAAAGCTGCTCTTGATGCTCCCAACAAAGAGGTCACCGACCGAAAAGTGATAAGATTGCCTCGAGTGACAAGGCCGGTGAGTTGGTGGGAAAGAAGAACGATCCGAGGCTTATCCGGGCGGACTCGCCAAGAAGCTATTCCTCATGCTCAAGGTAATCTTTTGCACCAAATGTATTTTAACTGTGATCTTTCCATTCGATCGTTGTCTGGCTCGGTGGTTGTGCTTGTAGAATTTTGCCGTAACTTTGAAGAGGAGATCGGTCGATCGAAGTAAAACTCGATCCCATCAACTCTCCCGTGAAGGATGAAGTTGCCATGAACGTGCTCGCTCGAATCTTGTGTTGCTACCGCTGCTGATTATCTCGCAAGGTCAAGGTCGCCACTTCCCGCATCGACACCACGCTCGTCCCGGAGAGACGCCTCGAGAATGACCTCGAAGTCTCGATGACTCGACTAAACACGACCCCAAGTCGAAAGTGGAGTGGAAGAAGTCTTCTTCGTGTGTGGCATGACGCTGCTCTATCTCCGCCCGAGTTCATTGCAAGGATGCACGAGAGGACAAGTGGCGGCCCTTAGGGTGGCTAACACCAAGAAGCACGATTTCGGTCTTTCATGGAGACCTTCATCGCCGCCGCCACTCGGATTCTTGATGGAATCGACCGACGAGTTTGTCAGACCTTCCACCCTCCACAAGAGGGGTAAAAACTTCGAGCTTGACACTTTAAATTTGCCTTGGTATGCCTAGTGATTTTTGTAACCGATAAACCTTAATGTGCTTAGCGCTCGAGCACTTTCGGTTCCGTTAGGTGTTATCCGAACTTGGATTCGACGCTTAAATATGCTTGCATTTGGTTTGAGGTATCCTTTTGTGTTAAAGCGAGGTGCTTATTGCAATCGACTTGTTCCCCAATACACTTAGGCAGGCACTAGGCTGCAGCTAAGCCCCCGAGTGGGAGGTATGCTCTCCACTCGGTAGGATTTTTCAAAACTTAGGCGAGCATTGGGCTGTAGCTAAGCCTCCGAGTGGGAGGTCTGCTCTCCACTCAGTAGAATTTTCAAAACTTAGACGAGCACTGGGCTGCAGCTAAGCCTCCGAATGGGAGGTCTGCTCTCCACTCGGTAGGATTTTCAAAACTTAAGCGAGCACTGGGCTGCAGCTAAGCCCCCGAGTGGGAGGTCTGCTCTCCACTCGGTAGAATTTTCAAAACTTAGGCGAGCACTGGGCTGCAGCTAAGCCCCCGAGTGGGAGGTCTGCTCTCCACTCGGTAGGATTTTCAAAACTTAGGCGAGCACTGGGCTGCAGCTAAGCCCCCGAGTGGGAGGTCCGCTCTCCACTCGGTAGGATTTTTACGGCATCTCTCTAAAAAATAAGGTGTTAATTGACCTTGTCTTTCTTATGGAGAACACATTATACTTGTGGCGTAGCTCGGAAGGAGAGGGTGGCGGTCAACCTGCCCCTCGTCCTCCTTGCGGAGCGCACATTGTACTTGTGGCGTAGCTCGGAGGAGAGGGTAGCAGTCGACCTGCACCTTGCCCTCCTTGCAAAGCGCACGTTGTACTTGTGGCGTAGCTCGGAGGAGAGGGTAGCAGTCGACCTGCACCTCGTCCCCCTTGCAGAGCGCATGTTGTACTTGTGGCATAGCTCAGAGGAGAGGGTAGCAGTCGACCTGCACCTCGCCCTCCTTGCAGAGCGCACGTTGTACTTGTGGCGTAGCTCGGAGGAGAGGGTAGCAGTCGACCTGCACCTCGTCCCCCTTGCAGAGCGCACGTTTGAATTTTAACTTAGGCGAGTGTCTAGACTACAGCTAAGCCTCCGAGTGGGAGGTTTGCTCTCCACTCGGTAGGATTTTTTCAAACTTAGGCGAGTACTTGGACTGCAGCTAAGCACTCAAGTGAGAGACTGGCTCACCACTCGGTAGGATTTTATTGGAACTTAGGCGAATACTTGGACTGCAGCTAAGCCCCCGAGTGGGAGGCTGGCTCACCACTCAGTAGGATTTTATTGGAACTTAGGCGAGTACTTGGACTGTAGCTAAGCCCCCGAGTGGGAGGCTGGCTCACCACTCAGTAGGATTTTATTGGAACTTAGGCGAGTACTTGGACTGCAGCTAAGCCCCCGAGTGGGAGGCTGGCTCACCACTCGGTAGGATTTTATTGAAACTTAGGCGAAACGGATTCGCAGCTAAGCCCCCGAGTGGGAGGCTGGCTCTCCACTAGGTAAGGATTTTTTTTACAAACTTAGGCGAAACGGATTCGCAGCTAAGCCACCCACTGAGGGGAAATTTTATTGAACAAATAAAAATGACATCGATCATTGGGGAAATTATGACACTATTATTTTGTGAAACATGACCTACAGAAGTACTTTTATTACAACTCATCCGAGTGAATACTTAGGTGTAAAAGGGGTGGAGCAACTCCGCGTTCCAAGCTCGGGGCTCGTCGATGTTGTGCTCGACATTGTAGAGACGGTACGCTCCATTGTGGAGAACCTTGGTGACGATGAAGGGACCTTCCCAAGAAGGAGCAAGCTTGTGTGGTTTCTGCTGATCCAATCGGAGAACCAAATCTCCTTCCTAGAAGGCTCGACTCTTCACATTTTTGGCGTGGAAGCAACACAAGTCTTGTTGGTAAATGGTCGATCGGATCAGAGCCATCTCCCTTTCTTCCTCTAAAAGGTTGACTGCATCCTGCCGCGCTTGTTCTACTTCAGCTTCGGTGTAGAGCTCGACCCGAGGAGCGTTGTGGAGCAGGTCACTCGGCAAGACCGCTTCAGCTCCATAGACCAAGAAGAATGGAGTTCTTATAGTCGACCGGTTTGGCGTGGTCCTTAGACCCCAAAGCACCGAGGGAAGTTTGTCGACCCATGCTCCAGCCGCATGCTTGAGATCACGCATCAGTCGGGGTTTCAACCCTTTGAGAATCAAGCCATTGGCCCGCTCCGCTTGTCCATTCGACTGGGGATGGGCGACTGAAGCATAGTCGACTCGCGTGCCCTGAGATGTGCAGAATGCCCTGAATTCCTCCGAATCGAAGTTTGATCCATTGTTAGTGATGATGCTGTGTGGGACTCCATATCTGAATATTAGTTCTTCGATGAAGTCGACAGCAAAGATACTGCGCCAAGGTTCTTGATGGGTTTAGCCTCGATCCACTTGGTGAACTTGTCGATCGCTACCAAGACATGTGTGAAACCGCTTCGCCTGTTCTCAAGGGTCCAACCATATCCGATCCCCATACCGCGAAGGGCCGACGAGTGGTATGGTCTTCAGAGTCGACGCAGCTTGTGTGACATGTTGGAGTAAAATTGACATCCTCACACTTGTCGACTATCTCCTTTGCCATTTCATTCGCCCTTGGCCAAGAAAATCCGGCTCGGTATGCTTTGGCCACGATGGTCCGAGAGGACGCATGGTGGCCACAGGTCCCCGAGTGGATGTCATCAAGGATTATCCGACCTTCTTCTGGCGTTATGCACTTGACCAACTCCAACAAGGCCTCCCTGTCATACCTGCCCTTGATCACAAAGAAGGCCTTGGATCGGCGGAGGATCCGCCGAGCCTCCTCCTCATCCTCCGGGAGCTCTTTTCTCAAGATATACACGATATATGGTACCGTCCAATCGGGAGTGATCACTAAAGCCTCCATGACCAGGTCGACCACTACCGGAACTTCAACCTCAGTCGGATCTGTGGCACTCTTGGGCTGCGGAGCTTCTTCGATAAAAGGATCTTCTTTGACTGGTGGAGTATGGATAAGCTCCAAGAACACATCACCGAATGGCTTCTCTTGGAACCTATTTTGCCAAATCATCACCGCTTGATTTTTCAATCGGGGTATATGATGGAACTCTAGCCCTTCAACTTCTTTTTCAAGCTTCCTCACCGACATAAAGATCCGGTCATGGCTGGGCTTGTAATGTCCCACTCCTTCATCACTTGGTCGACCACCAAATCTGAGTCACCATAAACCATAAGGCGACGGACGCCGAGTGAAATGGCCATGCGCAACCCATACAAAAGGGCCTCAGATTCGCTTCATTGTTGGAGGAATCAAAGTGAATCGAGCACATATCCGAGCTTATCTCCTCCGGGGAAACCAAGACTACCCCAAAGACCGAACCATTTAACATCTTAGAGCCATCAAAGAACATGGTCCAATGCTCCGAGTGGACTTGAGTCGCGTCTGTTGTTCAATCCACTCGGCAAGGAAATCTGCTATTGCTTGGGACTTAATGGCTTTTGCCTCAAACTTGATATCAAGGGAAGGGTTCAATCGCCCATTTCGCCACTCGACCATTGCATCTCTGTGCGTAATCTCTCAAAGTGGAGCGTTCGATTTACGACTTTAATGGAATGATCGAGAAATAATGAGCAACCTTCTTCGTGGTCATGTAGATCCCATACACAAGCTTCGATAATGAGGATATCGTTGCTTTGATGGAGTCAAACTTCACAGATAGTACATCGGGCGCTGAACTTTGAAGGCTTTCCTTCTTCTTCCCGCCGATCGTAAGTACTCTGATCGACGACTTGTCATGTGGCTGCAATATAAAGCAACAGAGGCTCTTTGCTGATTGGAGCAGCAAGCACCGATCGGTGGAGAGCGAGCTTTTAGCTCGGCAAACGCCGCATCGCTTCGAGTCCACTCAACTTGTTCCGCTTTCTTCATCACGGTAAAGAGGCAATGCCTTTTCACCGAGTCGAGATGAATCGACTTAACACGCCAAGCATCCAAGAAGCTTCGACGCCGTGCACCCGCATGGGGGTTTCGCTCGAGTATAGTGCCAACTTTTTTCGGTTAGCGCCGATTCCTCGCTCGTAAACAAGAAAACCGAGTAACTTTCCACCAGGAACTCCGAATGTGCACTTTGATGGATTGAGCTTGATATCATACCTCCTGAGATTGGCAAATGTTTCAGCAAGGTCAATCAACAGGTTAGAACCCTTTCGTGATTTGACCACAATATCATCCATGTACGCTTCAACGTTCCGACTGATTTGAGTGAGTAAACACTTCTGAATCATCCTCATGAACGTGGCTCCGGCATTCTTGAGGCCGAATGGCATGGTGACATAGCAGAAGCACCCGAATGGAGTGATGAAAGCTGTTTTGATCTCATCCGGTCCATACAGACGGATCTGATGGTATCCGGAATAGGCGTCTAGAAAAGACAATCTCTCACATCCCGCAGTCGACTCGACAATTTGGTCGATGCGAGAGAGAGGAAAATGATCTTTCGGGCAGGCCCGATTGATGTGTTTGAAATCAATGCACATGCGGAGTGACTTGTCCTTCTTGCGAACCATGACGACATTGGCGAGCCACCCAGAGTGGTATATCTCTCGGATAAACTCTGCCGCCAACAGTTGAGCCACCTCCTCGCCAATGGCCTTTTTCTTCTGGACGGCGGACCGTCAAGATGTTCTTTGACCGGTTTTGCTGTTGAGTCGACTCTAAGGCGATGCTCACCACTCCCTCGAACACCCGCATGTCGCCCAGCTTCCATGCAAAGATGTCCCAGTTCTCACGGAGGAACTGGATGAACGCTTCTTCCTATTTAGGGTCGAGTGTTGTGGAAATGTGAGTCGGAGCCGCATTGGGGTCTATCGGGTGAATGTGAACTGACTTCGTCTCACCGGACGACTGAAATGCTGATTCTGTGGCAGGCTTCTTGGCTCGCAACAAATCACTCGGATCTGCATTTTTCTTGTACCCTTCCAGCTCTACCATTGTTATCTGGGAATCAGCAATTTTAGAGCCTTTCTGAAAACACTCTTTTGCCTTCTTCCGATTGCCAGTGATAGTGATCACGCCCTTGGGGCCGGGCATCTTCAGTTTGAGGTACACGTAACATGGTCGAGCCATGAACCGTGCGTAAGCTGGTCTCCCAAAAATAGCGTGGTAAGCACTCTGAAAATCCACGACTTCAAATGTCAGCCTCTCTTTAGGGAAATGCTTCGAGTCACCGAACACCACGCCCAGAGCTATTTGGCCGAAAGTGATTCAGCCTTCTTTCCGTGTATAACTCCATGAAAACTCATGTTGTCGGGCGCCACCGACATCGAATGCCCATTCCTTTTAGCGCCTCCGCGATACAAGATGTTCATCCACTACCACCATCCATTAGCACCTTCGTCAACAGTGCCTTCGACGACGGGTCGACCACCAAAGCTTGCCTCCCAGGGGTGGCTATACGAGTCGGGTGATCGGACTGGTCGAATGTAATGGGAGTTTGGGACCATCTCAGATAGCTGGGCGTCACCGGGGCGACCATATTTACGTCACGGTTGATAACCTTCAATCGGCTTTTGCTTTCTACATCAGTAAAGATCATCAGAGTGGAGTTAACATGAGGATATCCTCCATCGCTGTCCTCCGTGTCTTCAGCTTTGTCCAACTCCTTTTCCTTGTCCTTGGGTTGTTTACCTTGGAACTGCTGGATCAAGAGCCGGCACTGGCGAGTGGTATGCTTCGGGTAGATGAAATTACCATCTTCGTCTTTCTTCGTGTGGATGTGACACGGCAGATCCATCATGTCGTTTCCTTCTTTATCTTTCACCTTCTTGGGGTTCCAGGATCCTTTGGGTTCTCCCTTGAACTTGCCCTGAGTCACGGCCAGAGCCTCCCCAGGAGCTGCTGGCTCGGCCTTCCGCTTCTGTTTCCGACTAGAGTTTCCTTTCTCCGACTAACTCGGCTTGTACTTGCCGCTCCGGAGTCGGTCCTCCTCTTCACCATTGGCGTACTTGGTGGCAATTTCCATCATTCGACTCAGGGTCATATCTCCGGTCCGACCAAACTTCAAACTTAACTCTCTGTTCTTAACACCGTACTTGAAGGCACAGACTGCCTGATGATCAGACATGTTCTCCACGGTATGATGCAAAGTGATCCATCTCTGAATGTAATCTCTTAAGGTTTCATTCGACTTCTGCACACAGACTTGCAGCTCATCAATCCAATTGGTCGCTTGTGTTCCTCAAATGTCCTGACGAACACTCGAGAAAGATTTTCCCAAGTGTAAATGCTGCTTGGAGTTAACTGATTCAACCACGCCCTGGCCGAACCTTCCAGCATGAGTGGTAAATGCTTCATAGCCACTTCATCATTTTCGCCGCCAATCTGCACCGCCACTCGGTAGTCTTCAAACCAAGTTTCAGGCTTAGACTCACCGGTGAACTTACTTACTCCAGCCGCCAACCTGAAGTTGGGGGAATCACCGCTGCCTCGATAGCCTCTTTGAAACATTCTCGACTCAAACATGTACTCACTGCTAGTGGGCGATCTCGCTGTGGCCACCTCGATGAGCCCTGTTCGATCGACCAGTGCCTTGCACGATGATGGATCGCACAAAGCTCGGTTCCTCGGGTCGACCGAGCTCTTCGCCCCACGCCGAAATGCCGCGTCACATCCAATCGCCGATGAGCGTAAGACCCACCCCTTGGAGGAGAAGTGGGCACTCGACGCCTGTCATCATGATTGAATCGGTCACCATATGGGTCACGTCGACCTTCGCGTCCCTCACATCGCGGAGGCGATCTTGGGTTGTGAGCCGACTGAACTATATTCGCAGCGACGGATCGACTGTGAATCCTATTGCATGACTGTGACACAACTGAATTTCGATCTCTCGCCGCCGGAGCAAACTCGATCTGATCAAGCCTCCGCCACCTCCGATCGAGAGGGCTGAATTGACTCGCTATACGGCCGCACTGCTAAATTCTGAATCGGGTTCGATATACCGAGTCGGCTACGGAAGAGTTGACGTCGACTGGAGTCGGGTACTCGTTGCCGCACACGCTCGTCGAGTGCTCGCTGGAGATTCTCCAGTCGAGTGCCTTCAGCCAAGTTGGCCAAAGGTGCCTCCTCCAAGGCGCGAGCCTCGGGTTTCTCTGCGATGGGAGTATGCAGGCATCCATGTTCATGCTTGGGCGGTTCTTCCTTTGCAGGAATTAAGTGGCTCGGGTTGATATTCCTCATGAGCTCGAAGGGGTCACCTCCACCGCCCATCCTGTCATCGCGGGGAAGCCGGAGGGCTACGAGGCCCATTGACCATCAAGACCTCCGCCATTGGATCGCTTCATCAGACTCGGATGCGATCTCACGAGCCACCGAAAGATCGAACAGGCCATAGAGAGGTTCGTCGGGCTCGATTGCCGCGACTTGGGTGGCGGCCGACTGGCGAGCCACAGCGTGCCTCACCCACCGCTGAAGCCTCGAGCGACCAGAGCGCTTGCGCTGGCGGGAGACAGGGAGGGAGGACGACAGAGGAGTCGACCGACAAGGAGTCGACGGTTGCCGCAGCAGAACGCCGCGGACACACGCCCGAAAATGCGTCGCACCGCGGACGGGGAGCGCGTCGATGTCGAGTGGAGCCTCCTGGAGCCAAGCGGAGTCGTCGGTGATGAAGGTGAGCGCGCCGAGACGGATCTCATGCCCTCACCAAAACTCCACCAAACCATGATGAAGGCAATCGAACAATTGCAACCTCTCCAAAATCGCTAAGACACCTGCCCCACGGTGGGCGCCAACCGTCGTGGCTCTAAGTCCGACAAAGAGAATGGGGGTAGGTATGGAGAGGCAAGATCCTAGCTATGGAGCAGTTGTACAGACAAGGGATGTACGAGTTCAGGCCCTTCTCGAAGGAAGTAATAGCCCTACGTCTCGGAGCCCGGAGGCGGTCGACTAGATTATGTGTGTAAAGATTACAGGGGTGCGAACCCTTTACACTGAGGAGGGGGTGGCTTATATAGTGTCTGTCAGACCCCTCCGGCCCTCAGTTATGCAGGGTTTTAAGTACATTAAGGCCGACCATTACTGGTAACGCCTTACATAAAGTGCCATCATGGCCATAAAGACTACTTAATTACAGACCGTTTAGATGCAGAGTGACTCCTGACCTCCTGGTGGTCGAGTGAGTCTTCATGGTCGAGCCCTTCGAGTCCGTCGAGTGAAGTCTCTCTTGGTCGACTGGAAGGCAGCTTCTTCTGAGGATGTCCTTGGGAAGGGTACTTAAGACAGGTCTGTGACCCTACCCTAGGTACATGACTTCATCACATCCCTATTTAGCCCCTCCCTCACCGCCCCAACTCCCGCCATCATTCTTCCTCCGTTCGAGCTTTCCCGCCAACGCGCATCGGCACCGACGAGCAAGTAAGCGGCGCATCTTCATCGGTCGACGGTCCACGGCGTCGGCGCTCCTTCACCGGACGACATTCATCTTCCACGACCGTCCTCCCTCGTCCTCAAGCTGCAGTCATGGCCTCTGTGAGTTCAATCCCCCTTTCTCTCTATTCCTTGTAGCTAGATCTGAGCTGTAGCTAGGGTTTGATCTAGATGCATGGTTGATTAGTGGTCTGATCTGTGAGCTGATATGGTTGGTTGCTATGCTGCGATTGCAATTTGTGGTAGGGCTAGATGTTCAAGCATGTGGTAGGCTAGATTAGTAGTAGAGTTTGAAGTTGAACCTTGTGCTTGTGTTGAATCATGCTTAGGTCTGTGATTTATAGCTATTGGTGGTCCATTTGTAGCATGATGTTTGTTGTAGATGTATGTTCCTGCTCATAGATTGTCCGGTATGCTTAGTATGATAGTGACGAAGCATGTGCTTGCTATGATAGTGATGAACCATGTACATGTATGCTCCTGCTTTCATGGATTGTCTGGTATGTTGTGTGCTATGCTCGCGTCAATGCGTGCTACGATTGTAGGACATGACCACGCAGACGCAAGATCTTAGTCAGGCCCTTGTCGTGTCCGACAGCCAGTTTGCTCCATCGTTTGTCGAGGACTCGCAGCCTATGTCCAAGATGGCACCTGATTCAGAGGTGTTCAAGTCTCGATTCCCTCTATGTGCCAGTAGTGCTTGTTGAGCCAACTCCTGCTGCTGTTGCCGCTGCTGCCGCTGCAATCAAGCTAGCAGCAGCAAAGGCAAAGAAGGATGGTAGGTCGAATAACATGAAGTGGTAGCCGTTCATGTCCACGTTCGTGCTGAACAAGATGTGTGAGCTCATCTCTAGTGGAGTTAGGACTGACAAGGGCTTCAAGGAGGTGCGCTTGAACATCGTGTTCGAGTTCTGTGGGCAAGAGGTGTCTGCCACCCAGGTGTACAACCACCTAAGGAAGTGGAGAAGTCGATGGATCCAAGTGTCCAAGCTGAGAGACCTTAGCGGCGCCTCATGGGATGAGAACACTTGCTCCATAGTTCTGGAGGCAGAGCACTACGCCGGCCATGTCGCGGTTAGCTCACAACCCTCTTCCTTTTCATACTGTCCACCATTGCCTACTCTTAATCGCAACTAACAACACTTGTGTTTCATTCTTAGGACCACCCAAGGGACGCTGAGTTCCTAACACACCCATCCAGAAATACAACCAGATGAAACACATCTTCTCCTTCGGGCTGGCAACTGGGAAGCATGCCATGGGCTCGGGTGAGCCTCTTGGTTCTCCCATGCCAGACTTCCCTGGGACACCGGACGTCAAAGTCCTTGATGGCCCTGAAAAGCCCGCTGCGAAGCCCTTCGATAAGCCAATTTGACCCCGTCCATGATAGGAAGAGAAAGAGAGGAGGCCTGATGGAGGAGGAGATCAATGTCTTTTGCATCATGACTGAAGCAGTGAAGGAGGTGGCAACAACCATCAGGGAGTGCAAGCCCTCGACGCCCACCACGACCTGTATGGCGCTGTCATGACCTGTGGTGGATTCAATGACGAGGTTCTCATGGCAGCTCTCAACCACCTGCTTGACAACAAGGCCCAGGGTGTTGGGTTTGTTGCCATGGCCGACACTCACAGGGTGTTGTGGCTCGGGAGCTGGCTGGGCAAGCACTACTACTAGAGTAGTGCTGCCTGTGAGCGTGCATGATCCCCGACGGTGGTGGCGACGACGACGACGATGACGATGACGACGTACATTTTGTGTAGCTAGGGCTCAAAAACTATTTGATGGTCTGTATATTTTGGTGAGGTGGTATATACTAACCCCTCATGCTGATGGAACTTGCGGTGGTAGGACTGTTGGGGAACGTAGTAATTTCAAAAAATTTCCTACGCACACGCAAGATCATGGTGATGCATAGCAACGAGAGGGGAGAGTGTTGTCTACGCACCGTCAGAGACCGGGCGAAGCGATCACAACGTAGAGGAAGTAGTCGACGTTCTCCTCGCGATCCAACCGATCCCAGGCGCATTACTCCAAGGCCCGAGTTCTTGACACACGACAGCTCGGTGACGCCTCCTGGGCTCCGATCCAAAGAAAGCTCCGGGAGAGAGAGTTCCACAAGACGACGGCGTGGTGACGATCTTGATGTTCTATCGACGCAGGCTTCGCCTAAGCACCGCCACGATATGACCGAGGTGGATTATGGTGGAGGGGGCACCGCACACGGCTAAGGAACGATCTCAAGGATCAACTTGTGTGTTCTAGGGTGCCCCCGCCTCAGATATAAAGGAGCAAGGGGAGGGCGGCCGCCGCCCTAGGAGGCGCGCTAAGGAGGGGAGTCCTCCTCCTAGTGGGAGTAGGACCCCTTCCTAGTCCAACTAGGAAGGAGGAAGGGGAAGGAAGGAGAGGGAGAGGAGAGGAAGGGGGCGCGCCCCTCCTTGTCCTATTCGGACTCCCCATGGGGGGCGCCACCTCCTGGCGCAGCCCTCTCTCTCCTCGTGGCCCATTAAGGCCCATTACTTCCCCGGGGTTCCGGTAACCCTCCCAAGACACTCGGTTTTCTCCGAAACTTCCGAACCTTTCCGTGTCCGAATATAGCCGCCCAATATATCAATATTTATGTCTCGACCATTTCGAGACTCCTCGTCATGTCCGTGATCACATCCGGACTAACTCCTTCGGTACATCAAAATACACAAACTCATAATATAACCGCCATCGAAACCTTAAGCGTGCAGCGGACCCTACGGTTCGAGAACAATGTAGACATGACCGAGACACGCCTCCGGTCAATAACCAATAGCGGACCCGATGCCCATATTGGCTCCTACATATTCTACGAAGATCTTTATCGGTCAGACCGCATAACAACATACGTTGTTCCTTTGTCATCGGTATGTTACTTGCCCGAGATTCGATCGTCGGTATCCAATACCTAGTTCAATCTCGTTCGCCGCAAGTCTCTTTACTCGCTCCGTAATATCATCTCACAACTAACTCATTAGTTGTAATGCTTGCAAGGCTTAAGTGATGTGTATTACCGAGAGGGCCAGAGATACCTCTCCGACAATCGGAGTGACAAATCCTAATCTCAAATACGCCAACCCAACATCCGCCTTTGGAGACACCTGTAGTACTCCTTTATAATCACCCGCCACGCCAGACGCTTGGTAGTACCAAAGTGTTCCTCCGTAAACGGAGTTGCATAATCTCATAGTTATAGGAACATGTATAAGTCATGGATAAAAGCAATAGCAACATACTAAACGATCGGGTGCTAAGCTAATGGAATGGGTCATGTCAATCGATCATTCAACTAATGATGTGACCTTGTTAATCAAATGACAACTCCTTTGTCTATGGTTAGGAAACTTAACCATCTTTGATTAACAAGCTAGTCTAGTAGAGGCATACTAGTGACACTGCTTGTCTATGTATTCACACATGTATTATGTTTCCGGTTAATACAATTCTAGCATGAATAATAAACATTTATCATGAAATAAGGAAATAAATAATAACTTTATTATTGCCTCTAGGGCATATTTCCTTCCGCCTCCCACTTGCACTAGAGTCAATAATCTAGATTACATGGTAATGATTCTAACACCCATGGAGTCTTGGTGCTGATCATGTTTTGCTCGTGGAAGAGGCTTAGTCAACGGTCGCTACATTTAGATCCGTATGTATCTTGCAAATCTTATGTCTCCCACCGACCAAGTCCCGGATGGAATTGAAGCGCCTCTTGATGTGTTTGGTTCTCTTGTGAAATCTGGATTCTTTCGCTAAAGCAATTGCTCGGTATTGTCACAAAAGATTTTCATTGGACCCGATGCACTAGGTATGACACCTAGATCGGATATGAACTCCTTCATCCGCACTCCTTCATTAGCTGCTTCAAGATGCTATGTACTCCGCTTCACATGTAGATCCCGCCACGACGCTTTGTTTAGAACTCGCACCAACCGACAGCTCCTCCGCTTAGTGTAAATACGATCCGGTTTGTGATTTAGAATCGTCCGGATCGGTGTCAAAGCTTGCATCAACGTAACCGCTTATGATGAGCTCTTTGTCACCTCCATATACGAGAAACATATCCTTAGTCCTTTTCGTATTTCAGATGTTCTTGACCGCTGTCCAAAGGATCCACTCTGGATTACTTTGGTACCTCCTGCTAAGCTTATAGCAAGGCACACATCAGTCCGTACACAAGATTGCATACATGATAGAGCCTATGGGTGAGGCATAGGAACATCTTTCATTTTCTCTATCTTCTGCGGTGGTCGGGCATTGAGTCTTACTCAATTTCACACCTTGTAACACGTGCAAGAACCCTTTCTTTGCTTGATCCATTTTGAACTTCTTCAAAATTTTGTCAAGGTATGTGCTTTGTGAAAGTCCAATTAAGCGCCTTGATCTATCTCTATAGATTTTGATGCCCAATATGTAAGCAGCTTCACCGAGGTCCTTCATTGAAAAACTCTTATTCAAGTATCCCTTTATGCTATCCAGAATTCTATATCATTTCCGATTAGTAATATGTCATCTACATATAATATCGTAAATGCTACAGAGCTCCCACTCACTTTCTTGTAAATACAAAGCTTCTCCAAAAGTCTCAGATAAACCCAAATGCTTTGATCACACTATCAAAACTTTTATTCCAACTCCGAGATGCTTGCACCAGTCCATAAATGGATCATTGGAGCTTGCACACTTTGTTAGCTCCTTTTGGATCGATAAAACCTTCGTTGCATCATATACAACTCTTCTTCCGTAAATCCATTCAGAATGCGTCTTTACATCCATTTGCCAAATTTCATAATCATAAATGCGGCAATTGCTAACATGATTCGGACAGACTTAAGCATCGCCACTGGTGAGAAGGTCTCATCGTAGTCAATCCCTTGAACTTGTCGAAACCCTTTGCATAAGTCGAGCTTTGTAGACGAGAATATTACCGTGCCGTCGGTCTTCTTCTTGAAGATCCACTTGTTTTCTATTGCTTGTCGACCCTCGGCAAGTCAACCAAAGTCCACACTTTGTTTTCATACATGGATCCCATCTCGATTTCATGGCCTCAAGCCATTTTATGGAATCTGGGCTCACCATCGCTTCTTCATAGTTCGAGGTTCATCATGATCTAGTAGCATGACTTCCGAACAGGATTACCGCACCACTCTGTGCGGATCTTACTCGTTGATCTACGAGGTTTCAGAGTAACTTGATCTCAAGTTTCATGATCAACATCATCAACTTCCTCACTATTTGGTGTAGATGTCGCGTAAACCTGTTTCGTGATAAACTACTTTCAAATAAGGAGAAGGTACATTACCTCATCAAGTTCTACTTTCCTCCCACTCACTTCTTTCGAGAGAAACTCCTTCTCTAGAAAGGATCCATTCTTAGCAACAAATGTCTTGCCTTCGGATCTGTGATAGAAGGTGTACCCAACTGTCTCCTTTGGGTATCCTATGAAGACACATCTCGATTTGGGTTCGAGCTTATCAGTTGAAGCTTTTTCACATAAGCATCGCATCCCCAAACTTTAAGAAACGACAACTTTGGTTTCTTGCTAAACCATAGTTCATAAGGTGTCGCCTCAACGGATTTTGACGGTGTTCTATTCAGCGTGAATGCGGCCGCCTCAAGAGCATAACCCCAAAACGATAGCGGTAAATCAGAAGAGATATCATAGATCGCACCATATCTAGTAAAGTGCGACACGATGTTCGGACACACCATTACGTTGTGGTGTTCGGGTGGTATGAGTTGTGAAACTATTCCGCATTGTTTCAAATGTAGACCAAACTCAGAACTCAAATATTCGCCTCCACGATCAGATTGTAGAAACTTTATTTTCTTATTACGATGATTTTCAACTTCACTCAAATTCTTTGAACTTTTCAAATGTTTCAGACTTATGTTTCATTAAGTAGATATACCCATATCCGCTTAAATCATCTGTGAAGGTGAGAAAATAATGATATACGCCACGAGCCTCAACATTCATCGGACCACATACATCTCAGTATGTATGATTTCCAACAAATCTGTTGCTCTCTCCATAGTACCGAGAACGGGTTTTAGTCATCTTGCCCATGAGGCACGGTTCGCAAGTGCCAAGTGATTCATAATCAAGTGACTCCAAAAGTCCATCAGTATGGAGTTTCTTCATGCGCTTTATACCGATATGACCTAAACGGCAGTGCCACAAATAAGTTGCACTATCATGATCAACTCTGCATCTTTTGGTTTCAACATTATGAATATGTGTATCACTACTATCGAGATTCATCAAAAACAGACCACTCTTCAAAGGTGCATGACCATAAAAGATATTATTCATATAAATAGAACAACCATTATTCTCTGATTTAAATGAATAACCGTCTCGCATCAAACAAGATCCAGATATAATGTTCATGCTTAACGCAGCACCAAATAACAATTATTTAGGTCTAAAACTAATCCCAAGGTAGATGTAGAGGTAGCGTGTCGACCACGATCACATCGACTTTGGAACCATTTCCACGCCGATCGTCACCTCGCCCTTTGCCGTGTTCGCTAATCCGTAGTCCCTGCTTTGAGTTGCAAATATTAGCAATGTAACCAAGATCAAATACCCAGGTGCTATCATGCGAGCTCTAGTAAGGTACACATCAATAACATGTATATCACATATACCTTTGTTCACCTTGCCATCCTTCTTATCCGCCAAATACTTGGGGCAGTTCCGCCCAAAGGACGACCGCTTGCAGAGAAGCACTCGATTTGTGTTTAGCTCCGGACTTGGGTTTCTTCTCCGAGCAAAGAACTTGTTTGCTGTTCTTCTTGAAGTTCCCTTCTTCTTCCCTTTGCCTTTCTTCTTGAAACTAGTGGTCTTATTGACCATCAACACTTGATGCTCCTTCTGATTTCTACCTCCGCAGCCTTTAGCATTGCGAAGAGCTCTGCATAGTCTTTACTAACCCTTGCATATTATAGTTCATCACGAAGCCTTTGTAGCTTGGTGGCGGTGATTGAAGAATTTCATCAATGACACAATCATCCGGAAGATTAAGTCCCGGTTGAGTCAAGTGATTGTAATACCTGCACATTACGAGTATGTGCTCACCGATGCATCCATTCTCTTCCATCTTGCAGCTATAGAACTTATTGGAGACTTCATATCTCTCAATCGGGCATTCTGTTGAAATATCAACTTCAACTCCTCGAACATCTCATATGCTCCATGACGCTCAAAACGCCGTTGAAGACCCGGTTCTAAGCCGTAAAGCATGGCACATCGAACTATAGAGTAGTCATCGCTTTGCTCGCCAGATGTTCTTAACGCCGTCGCCAGCATCAAGAAGAGTTCGGCACCTAGCGGTGCATCCAGATGTAACTCTTCAGGCAGCAATGAGGATAATCCTCAAAGTTACGGACCCGATCCGTAATTGCTACCATCATCTTTCAACTTTGCTTTCTCAAGGAACGATTAAAATTCAACGGAACAACAAAGACGAGCCATCTATCTACAAAAAACATAGACAAGCAAGATACTATCAGTACTAAGTTCATGATAAATTTAAGTTCAATTAATCATATTACTTAAGAACTCCCACTTAGAGACATCTCTAGTCATCTAAGTGATCACGTGATCCAAATCAACTAAACCATAACCGATCATCACGTGAGATGGAGTAGTTTTCAATGGTGAACATCTCATGTTAATCATATCTACTATATGATTCACGCCGACCTTTCGGTCTCCGTGTTCCGAGGCCATATCTCGCATATGCTAGGCTCGTCAAGTATAACTCGAGTATTCTGCGGTGCAAAACTGGCTTGCACCCGCTGTAGATGGACGAGAGCTTATCACACCCGATCATCACGTGGTGTCCGGGCACGATTTAATTTTGGCAACGGTGCATACTCGTGGAGAACACTACTTGATAATTTTAGTGAGAGATCATCTTAAAATGCTACCGTCAATCAAAGCAAGATAAGATGCATAAAGGATAAACATCACATGCAATCAATATAAGTGATATGATATGGCCATCATCATCTTGTGCTTGTGATCTCCATCTCCAAGCACCGTCGTGATCACCATCGCCACCGCGCCGACACCTTGATCTCCATCGTAGCATCATTGTCGCCACGCCATCTATTGCTTCTATGACTATCGCTACCGCTTAGTGATAAAGTAAAGCAATTATGTATGCTTGCATTTCATACAATAAAGCGACAACCATATGGCTCCAGCCATTGCCGATAACTTCGTTACAAAACATGATCATCTCATACAATAAAATATAGCATCACGCCATGACCATATCACATCACAACATGCCCTGCAAAAACAAGTTAGACGTCCTCTACTTTGTTGTTGCAAATTTTACGTGGCTGCTACGGGCTTAAGCAAGAACCAATCTCACCCACGCATCAAAACCACAACGATATTTCGTCAAATAGACTCCGCTTTAACCTTCTCAAGGACCGGGCGTAGCCACACTCGGTTCAACTAAAGTTGAGAAACCGACACCGCTAGCCACCTTTGTGCAAAGCACGGCGGTAGAACCAGTCTCGCAGAAGCGCGACGCGTAATGTCGGTCCGGCCGCTTCATCCAACAATACCGCTGAACCAAAGTATGACATGTTGGTAGGCAAGATGACTTGCATCGTCCACAACTCACTTGTGTTCTACTCGTGCAAAACATCAAACCATAAAAACCTAGGCTCGGATGCCACCGCTGGGGAACGAGTAATTTCAAAAATTTCCTACGCACACGCAAGATCATGGTGATGCATAGCAACGAGAGGGAGAGTGTTGTCTACGCACTCGTGAGACCAAGCGGAAGCGATCACAACGTAGAGGAAGTAGTCGACGCTCTTCTCGCGATCCAACCGATCCCAGCGCAAGCACTCGGCGCCGCCCGAAGTTCTTGACACACGACAGCTCGGTGACGCTCCTCGGGCTCCGATCCAAGCAAAGCTCGGGGAGAGAGTTCCACAAGACGACGGCGTGGTGACGATCTTGATGTTCTATCGACGCAGGCTTCGCCTAAGCACCGCCACGATATGACCGAGGTGGATTATGGTGGAGGGGGCACCGCACACGGCTAAGGAACTATCTCAAGGATCAACTTGTGTGTTCTAGGGTGCCCCCGCCCCTGAGATATAAAGGAGCAAGGGGAGGGCCGGCCGGCCCTAGGAGGCGCGCCAAGGGGGGGAGTCCTCCTCCTAGTGGGAGTAGGACTCCCTTTCCTAGTCCAACTAGGAAGGAGGAAGGGGAAGGAAGGAGAGGAGAGGAGAGGGAAAGGGGGCCGCGCCTCCTTGTCCTATTCGGACTCCCCATGGGGGCGCCACCTCCGGCGCAGCCCTCTCTCTCCCTCGTGGCCCATTAAGGCCCATTACTTCCCGGGGTTCGGTAACCCTCCCAAGACTCCGGTTTTCTCCGAAACTTCCGAACCTTTCCGTGTCCGAATATAGCCGTCAATATATCAATCTTTATGTCTCGACCATTTCGAGACTCCTCGTCATGTCCGTGATCACATCCGGACTTCAACTCCTTCGTACATCAAAATACACAAACTCATAATATAACCGCCATCGAAACCTTAAGCGTGCGGACCCTACGGTTCGAGAACAATGTAGACATGACCGAGACACGCCTCCGGTCAATAACCAATAGCGGGACCTGGATGCCCATATTGGCTCCTACATATTCTACGAAGATCTTTATCGGTCGACCGCATAACAACATACGTTGTTCCTTTGTCATCGGTATGTTACTTGCCCGAGATTCGATCGTCGGTATCCAATACCTAGTTCAATCTCGCTTCGCAAGTCTCTTTACTCGTTCCGTAATACATCATCTCACAACTAACTCATTAGTTGTAATGCTTGCAAGGCTTAAGTGATGTGTATTACCGAGAGGCCCAGAGATACCTCTCCGACAATCGGAGTGACAAATCCTAATCTCAAATACGCCAACCCAACATCCGCCTTTGGAGACACCTGTAGTACTCCTTTATAATCACCCGATTACGCTGTGACGCTTGGTAGTACCCAAAGTGTTCCTCCGTAAACGGAGTTGCATAATCTCATAGTTATAGGAACATGTATAAGTCATGGATAAAAGCAATAGCAACATACTAAACGATCGGGTGCTAAGCTAATGGAATGGGTCATGTCAATCGATCATTCAACTAATGATGTGACCTTGTTAATCAAATGACAACTCCTTTGTCTATGGTTAGGAAACTTAACCATCTTTGATTAACAAGCTAGTCTAGTAGAGGCATACTAGTGACACTCTGTTTGTCTATGTATTCACACATGTATTATGTTTCCGGTTAATACAATTCTAGCATGAATAATAAACATTTATCATGAAATAAGGAAATAAATAATAACTTTATTATTGCCTCTAGGGCATATTTCCTTCAAGGACGACACCCTCTTTTGGATGTGGTGGTAGGTTAACAACAAGGTAGTGCTAGGTTGAACTTGCTATGCCGTATGATCATGCATGCTTTACTTCTCTTCTGCTCCATTGTTGTTTGTGTGCTACTTTGCTTGCTACTTGTGCTCCATTGATTTGCTGCTTCTACTCTTACTCTTGTGCATTGCTAGGGCAAGTGGTATGCCGTGTTCATCGATGAGGTTCCATAGGTTTATAGTTCATGGGAAGAAGCCAATGCACAAGTGGCATCATATAGCAATAGCAATTATAGAGGGTTCAAGACTAGGCAGGCAGCAAAACAAGTTTACTCCGCCTGGGCACGAAAGCACGGAGGCAGCAGTGTTGACAGTGGCAAGGTTGGAGGTGTCAAAGTGGAAGCTGCTAGGTGGATTGTCAGTTTGGGCTGAAGCTGAAGACTTCATCATCTTCGCCCAGTTCATCACCATTGTTGTGTTGTGACGTTGGTGTGCTAGGTGTGATCATTGTGGGTAAGCTCACCAACTAGGGTACAAGGTAAGCACAACATGTACGCCGTATGCAACCAAACGCCGTGTTCATGTGTCGCTAGGGCCAATGCAGGCAACCAAACAAAGTGCACTTGCGTATTACCTAATGCAGGGACACTAGATGCATGCAACCAAACAAGTTGCAGTTGGCGTATTAGGGCCTGTTTTTGCTCAACCAGACTAGGTTGAGAAGTGTATGCGATGCAGGCACTGTAGCAAACGGCAACCAAACACGCCGAAGATGAACCGTATATGTACTAGTACTGCAGAAGAGTATTTTACGGTTTTCATATGGAAAAAAAAACACGTGGTAAAGGTACGTGTATGAAATTTAGATTTTGTAAGGGCACACGGCCAAAAAGACAGAGAAGAATAAGAATAAGAATAAGAAGAAGAAACTGACGTGATCAACCACGAACGGCAAAACTACCAAGTGTAACTCAGATGATTAGATTTTTTGGAGTGGAACCAATTCACCATGATCAAGTCTTAGACCAGACTTATACACTTGTGCTCATATTTTTTGAATTTATTTCAGACTTTTCAACGATATTCGTTCATTGAGATTCTCGTCGACTACAAGATGCACGTGGTAACTTCACCAATTTCAAGATATTATGCAGAGATGCTTATAGAGGTACGGGTGTATGTGTGTGTGTGAGCATCTGTAATTATATTGCATTAAAAAAACAATTCAAGACATTTTAGGTGCACACAGTTAAATAGATAAAAAAAAAGATAAGAAAAAGAAATGGCGTGACCAACAATGCACGCCAAACACACAACAACGGCACACACTTTCCTTAATAACACACGAACTATGAGATTTTTTTCCAGAAACAACACCTTTAGGAAGGAAAACGACGCGCAATTGCCAGACCTAACCAGTGAAGATTACATCATGGGTTTTCAACCCCCAAAGCGCACCTCAAGAGGGGCCTCGTGTGGCGCGCCGGCAACGGGGAACAAATTCGGATATGGCGTGACCGTTGGTTGCCGCGGATGCACTCTGGCATACCGATCACGCTGCAAGGCACGTGCAGGCTTAGGCGGGTGGCCGAGCTGCTTGACGAACGAGGTGCCTGGCGCATGGAGATCCTCCAACAGTACTTCCTCCCATCTGATGTGGAGGCCATTACCAGTATCCGCACCTCCACCAGGGCTCCGACAGATACGCTAGCTTGGGCACCGGAGAAGTCCGGAAACTTCACGGTCAAATCAGCCTACCGACTCGCCATGGATGAGCACGAGCGTCCATCGGCGTCGTCTACGAGCAGGGCACCGGATGGTTGTCACGCCATTAGGAAGACTATATGGGGGTGCACTGCTCCCCCGAAGGTACGGGTCTTCGCCTGGAAACTAGCCTCGAACTCTTTGGCGACTTGGGAAAAAAAATTCTCTCGGCACCTTGAAACTTCTAATATTTGCCCCCTTTGTGGTATGGAGTGCGAGCACACCTTCCATACATTTTGTAGGTGCCCCGGGCGAGAGAATTATTGTGCGCAATGGCACAAGATTGGCCGCTCCTCGACGTTGACTCAGTTTGTCATACTGGCCCCAAATGGCTGCTGGACGTCCTGCACCCGCTCTCTGACACGGCTAGAATGGCCCTCCTCATGACCCTATGGAGGTCGTGGTACGTCCGTAATGAAATCACCCATGGGAAGAAGGCGCCCCCTACTGAAGCGTCGCGTCTCTTTCTTCACAGCTACTCCGTATATATCTTCCCTAATTTGTATCAAGAAATGCCCCAATGGAGACATGGAGAAGGGAAAGATGGTCATAGCAGACCCAATGGCACTCGCTGGCCCCGCCACTCCTGAACTAGTGCGGTGTTCCGCGGTGGCTGAGCTGAAATGGACACCCCCGTCATGTGGTTGGACGAAGATGAATGCAGACGGGTCCTACCTAGAAGTGGATGGCAGCGCTGGAGCCGGAATGGTACTTCGTGATGAGATGGGAGCGATCATCTTCTCTGCCTGTAGAGAACTACGTACATGCGCTGACACCCTCCAAGCAGAAGTGGAAGCCTGTAGAGAAGGTGTTCATTTGGCGCTGCAATGGACCACAAAACCTGTGATAGTTGAGCTTGATTGTGTTGAGGCGGTCAAGATGATTCAAGCTAGATCCTGTGATCATTCAAGGCATATGGCGCTTATTGGTGAGATCAAGTCCTTGTTAGCTGAAGGAAGGGAGATTGTCATTACTCATATTCGACGTACACAGAATAGAGCTAGTCATGAGCTTGCACATTATGGCCGTGCCACACCTCGTACTGCTGTATGGCTGGGCTCGAGCACGGATGAAGTTGTAAGGTTGTGTATGAACGATGTAATTCCCATGTGAGCAATGCAAGATCCCATTTCCCCGCAAAAAAAAGAGCACCTCAAGCAAAATGTCCTTGGAATTGAAATTCAAACCATTATCTGACATGTATATGGCCATCCACAATGGGTCGTGCGCATATTCTTGATGGACATCAACACGCAACCAAAGCCATGCTTGTGAACATGAACTACCGCACAACTCAGAGAGTCTAACGTCGTCGGCGGGGGCGGAGCTATAGGGTGGACAGGGTGGGTCATGGCCTACGCTGAAATTTTCAATTAGCCTTACATCACGACAAAAAATTCTAATAAATATTTCAAAAAATGATAGTTTCACTAGGTCCACCCTAGCCCATTGAGCTAGAACCGCCACCGGTCGTCGACAGCTTCAATAGATTGATTCCAATAGAGGAAGATAAGCTAAACTCACCTGCCTACAAAACCAGGCCCACATGTCAGACTCACTACCAGCGTTTGAACGCTAGTGGCGAACGTACGTGGGCGCCATGAAACAGCTCCATGATGTTCCCAGTTGCCACCGCCCACCGGTGCCGTATCCAACAGTTCTAAGAAAAGTATGCATAGACTCCTACCACGTCTCTACTTCATATTTCATCACCTCTAGCGCAATGGAAAGGGGGCATGGCGCCGACCAGAGGAGAGTGGCGAAGTATGGTAACATGAATGCGCAGATTATTTCTATCATTCTATGATATTTCTATTGGGAAAACTCCTGGTATGCAGCTGCCGCACCGGATGAAGTCAAACCGACCATCAGAACTCCTGGTGCTACCCATACTATAGTATGAATCAATACTGAGCAATCTTGGTTTGGTTCGATGTCTTGCCATGAGCCAAGCGTTTATTTTACTGCTGTATTTATTAAACAATTAAACAGAGTACTGGTGGGGTTGGATCTAGTGATCAACGTTGTTGGATGCTTAATTAGTTTAGTATACTTCCTTCATCTCACAATATAAGACATTTTTGCCAGCTATCTTAGAACGAAGAGCGTATCGATTAGTTGGCGTAAGGGAGACAGAGAGAGCTTTTCGGTTTTTTGTTTGCTTGGCTTGGTTTGATCAGGTATGTCTTGTTTACGAAAAGGGCTGGGGCTTAAGAGCATCTCCACTCGCGTCCCTAACGGGTCCCCTAGGGCGCCTCTTTTAGCGTCGGCGTCAAAAAAGGTTCGGCCGCGCCCCAGCTTCTCGATTATCGCCGGTTTGGGCTAAAATAACAACTGGCGATCCCGAGCGAACCAGCTACCGAGGACCACTGGGCGCCGGCTGAAGCGAAGTCGATGGGGTCATTATTGTCGACACACTGCATATTCCCGCCGTTTTTCCCGCCTTTTCCCTCCATTTCCCCATTGCTTCCCCCTTCTCCCCTGTTGTTTCCGCAATTCTCCTCATCAGACCGGGCGCCATGCCGCCAAAGAAATATGTTGCTCCACGCGCCGCCGCTGATTCCACCCAGCCGAAGCAGAGGAAGCCAAGGGCGCCGATGGCAAGACCGCCGGGCGTGTCGAACACCGAGTGGAGGGCGGGCGTTCAGCGCCTGGAGGCGGTCATCGTTGACCGGTGGAACAGGCTCATCGTCAAGAGGGCCAGGGACGCGGCGGCGGCGAAGCGGGCAGAGGTGTCTCGCGCGGGGATGATGAACCTACCACTCGGTCACGCCCACAAGCTGCGAGGGGGAGCCAAGCCAGCGTCGCGTTGCTGGCCAACCTCTCGCCGCCCCCGCCACAATGGGGGCACACACCCTCACCCGACTACTCCGACGACGACGCGCATGGCGGGTTCAACCCCAACACCACCTTCCCGCATGGCGCGCCACTGTGTGCCTCGCCCACCGGCCTCAACCCCGACCAGCACACTCCCTCCCCCGCATTCAACGCCGGCCTCAACACCCAGTACAACTACTCGCCGCCAACCTACTCAGCCTCGTCTGTGCCGCCTCTGCGCCGGGGCGCCCTTCTGTTTGCGCACGACTCGGCACCGCAGTTCAGCAACACCAACGCCGACATGGAGGAGATCATCACGAGCGGTTCGGCCACCGCCGCTTCCAGCCCCGGGTTCCACGCACAAGACGACATGATGGACGCCGACATGGGCGACGAGCTCGACGATGCCGATGAGGAGGGGGAGGAGGAAGAACAGACGGCTGAGGAGGAGGCGGAGCCGACGCTGACAACGAAAGGGAGAAAGAAGAAGCGGGCGGCCAATGCCAGGCCGAGCGAGCCTCGCGTCAAGTGGATGTCGAAGGAAGACGAGTGCCTCACCGAAGCATAGAAGACCCTTAGCATCGAACACTGACACGTACTAGAGAAGGATCAAGACGGCGTTCGACGAGCGCAAGTTGGTCGACCCCTACTTCGCGAACATCCACATGGAGCGCGGCGACAAGGCCATGGAGAACCATTGGACGATCATCCAGGCGCCCTGCAACAAATGGCATGGGATTGTAGAGGAGGTCGCGGCTCGCCCGGAAAGCAGCGCCAACATCGAGGGTCAGGTACGCCCAGCCGCCGGCTCAATTCTTTTTCGCCGTGCACTTCGCCGACACTTGTTCTTCGGCTGTGCAGATGGTTCGAATGTTCAACATGTGTCGCCAGGATAACATCGATGCCGAGTTCAGGTTCCTTCACGTGCTCTCCAGGATCAAGTCATCAGAGAAGTGGAGGGAGGTCTGACTCACTCTCGCCAAGACCAAGGAGACGTACAAGTCAGACGCGCCTGCCTTGGCGGCGGTGGATGGATGCCCTGATGGCAACAAAAGAGCCAAGGGGGCGAGAGACGCGACACCCGCTGCTGAATGGCTGCAATCATCGATCGAGCATTGCATCACCGACGCCAAGAACAGCACCGCAAAGGGGGAGGAGAAATCCGACACTAATACGTCCATTTTGCATCATGCTTTTATATTGATATTTATTGCATTATGGGTTGTTATTACACATTATAGCACAATACTTATGCGTTTTCTCTCTTATTTTAAGGTTTACATGAAGAGGGAGAATGCCGGCAGCTGAAATTCTGGGCTGGTAAATGAGCAAATATTAGAGACCTATTCTGCACTCATTTTGGAATTAATAAAAATATTGGATGAAGAAAGCACCAGAGGGGGGCCACCTACCATCCACAAGGGTGGAGGGCATGCCCCCCTGCCTTGTGGGCCACCTGTCAGGCCCCCGATGCCCATCTTCTGCTATATGGTGTGTTTTGACCTGGAAAAATCAGAAGGAAGCTTTCGGGACGAAGCGTCGCCATCTCGAGGCGGAACCTGGGCAGAACCAATCTAGGGCTAAGACGGAGCTGTCCTGCAGTAGTGCATCTAGTGTCCCTTAGTGATTTTGGTGTATTGAAGACTTACAGGTTAGGGGACTAATATGTTTGTGAGTGTACTCAGGCTCTATAAGTCGATGAGGAGTTTGATATTTACAGTGAAAGTCGACCCCTAAAAATGAATGTCTTTAGCTAAAGACTTTGATTCTCCTGAAGACTTTGAAAGTGATGAAATTGGTGCGACCTTGAAGACTTGGATATTCATGCGAGGATTATGAAGCGTGAAGACTTTTGTTTTCATAGTTTCATTTTCGCTTTCTTGAGTCACAGGAAACACCGTACTGTTAAAGGGGGTCGAGGTAATACTAAGGAAACTGATTTCCAAGTGATGCTCATCTCAAAATCCTACACCTACCCAATCCTTTCGAGTGAAGCCATTGAAAATCTCATATCAGTTCAATCAATTTCTTTAGTGACAGAGACGAAGATCTTCTGGTCTCTGAGGAATTTATTTTGACTGAGGAGTTAGGAATTTGCTAGTACGGATTGCCTACACAATGAGGAACATGATAGCCCTGAGGAATTCGAACCTCAAAATCCGACCGTTGCTGTGCTACGCGCCAGCTGTCCAAAATATCCTACCACCTAATGGTCATATCCTTGAAGGGCATTTATGTCTTATCATGTCGGGCTGCTCCCTAGGCTATAAATAGCCGCCCCCTACAACACTAGCTGGTTGGCTGCTCCGAGAGAAACTGACACTTGTCAATTGAGAGCATCCCATCATCCGAGGACTTTGAGCGAAAATAATCAAGTGAGAAAAACCCAAATCACAACCCAAACCTACAAACCCAAAGTGATTGAGCATCACTGAAGAGATCGTTCCTGTGTGGAACCGACGCTTGTTACCTTTGAGGAGTGTGTATCCTCCAGACGGTTAGGCGTCATGGTCTGAGCATCCAAAAGGAATTGTGGATCGCCGAGTGACCAAGTCTGTGAAGGTTTGAAAGTCACCTGTGAAGACTTACCACGAGTGTTGGGAGAGGTCTGTGTGATCTTAGCTCAAGGAGAATACGGTGAGGACTGTGTGTCCAGGACTGTGTGTCCTCGAGTTTAAATACTCAGCCACTCCAACTAGACGCATAACCGTCACAAAGAGCTTGAACTGGTCTACCAAATCATTGTCTTCACCAAGCCTCATGGTTCTATTTCCTCAACCCTTTCATTTCCTCATTCATGTGTTGATGAACCCGATCATTCTTGTTTGAAGACTTTGATCGAGACTTTCTATTTCCTCAATCCAATTTGTTCACCACATTGTCTTTAGCCCGCTTATCCCGTGTTTACGCTTTTCGCATTCTTCGTGTCGTGTTTCATTTCATCATGATGACTATGCTATTGCTCTGTGATGCTTATACCTGAGTACTTATTTCGCTGCTAGTTGTTCGTGACTTAGGAATTTACTCACCCTGAAATTCCTCAGTGATGAATTTGTAAAAATCGCCTATTCACCCCCCTCTAGTCGACTTAACGCACTTTCAATTGGTATCAAAGCAAGGTACTCCCTTGTTCTATGTGATTTTGGTTTAACCGCCTAGAGTTTCAGTTATGTCGACTGCAGGTATGATCAAGGTCTCGGCTGGGTGTCCTACCTTTGATGGGACGGACTACCTCTACTGGAAGAACAAGATGCGCATGCATCTTGAGGCAATTGATAATGATCTCTGGTATGTCGTGGAAAATGGCGTTCCCTCAGTCACTTCGTCTGTGAATGTTGCTGATGTGAAGAGATTCAAGCAACTCGATTCTCAAGCAAAGAATATCATATGTGGCCATCTGAGCAAAGGACAGTACAACAGAGTGAGTGCCCTGGAAACTGCCAAGCTGATTTGGGACAGGCTGTCCAAGGTCAACGAAGGAGTCTCAACTCAACGTGACTCCCGAGTTGATGTTCTTCGCAATCTCTTCAACCGTTTCAAAAGACTCGACAACGAAAATGTTTAGCAAACCTTCGATCGCCTCACTGACATCTCAAATGAGCTTCAAGCACTTGGTTCCACTGACATCACCGATCATGAGGTGGTGAAGAAACTGCCGAGATCACTTAATTCCTCATTCGATACTCTTGCACTGATGATTCAAGAGCGAGCTGATTACAAGTCACTAGATCCTGCTGATATCCTCGAGAGGCTAAACACTCATGAGTCCCATCTTGCTGAGAAGAGAGAGACCTCTATGGACCGAGCAATGGAAGATCACGTGCACCAAAGGCCAAGGCTCTCTCTGAGTCTGAAGCTGAAGATTCTGGTAGTAGCCTTGATGATCCTGAAGAACTGAGCCAGGAGCTAGCAATGCTCGTGAGGAAATTCTAGAAGTTCTCTCGCCACGATCGCTTGGAAAGCCTTCAAGAAATGATGATTCCTCGTCTCATGACTACAAAAAGAGAACTTGCCACAAATGCAAGAAACCTACTCACTACATGTCTGATTGTCCTCTGTGGGAAAAGGAATCAAAGAAGAAGAAGTACAAAGATGACGATTCTGATGACTCAGAGAAGAAGAAGAAATCTTCAAAGTCTTCATCATCAAAATCTTCAAAGTCTTCATCTCACAAGAAGAGCAGTTCCAAGAAGGCCCGGTCATCCATTGGCAAGGAAATGGACTCTGAAGCTGAATCTAAGGATAATGTGTAAGTGGAGGAATCAGACTCTGGCGTGGCGAGCTTAGCCTTTGCTACTGCTTACGTCAGCAAGTCCATCTTCAACACTGAAGAAAATGACCTCCCCAACTCTGCTGACAAGGGCGTCGATGACTATGCTCCCACCTACTACTTCATGGCAAAAGGTGCCAAGGTACTCAAACATTCCCCCTCTGACTCTAGTGAGGATGAATCTGATGACAATCTCAAGCCTAGCTATTCCAAACTTGCTAAAATTGTTTTTAAACAATAGAAGGCTTTAGAAAAGATTCAAAATCTACTAGACAGAAGCGATGACCTGTTGGGTGAGGAATTGAATCGAACCAAGACTCTGACAGATAATCTTCAGAGACTTCAGACTAGGTTTGACAACCTTCAAAATCATCATAACACTCTCTTAACTAATCATGAGAAGCTTTCTTATGGATTTCTTCAGAGAAAGCAAGATATTGAGAAGTTAAAAGTGAGTTATGAAGATCTTCAGAAGGAAAATGATTCATTGCTTGCTCAACAGATCAGCTCCGCTTAGGAAGAATTTATTCCACCATGTCTGAAATGCATTGAGCGTGAATCTGCTAATTCATCACCTGAATGTTCAAATGCTTCTATTGCTGCAAATTCTTCAACTGTCTCTGTGGTCACAAATTCCTCATCTGAGGATACCACAAGTATCACTGACAATAATACAGGGTTGAAGGAATTGTATGTGACAGGCATTTACAAAAGCCTCAAAGGGCATCAGACTCTATGTGATGTGCTCAAAAAGCAGATCTTGAACAAGAACCCTAGGAAAGAGGGCATTGCCTTTGCGAGGAAACTCAATGCTGATGGGACCTACTGGAAACCTAAGCAGTATCCCAAAACCTCATGGGTTGCTGTGAAAGGACCTCCTGTAGATCCATGCACTCTATCTGGCTTTACTTGTGATTCTTCATATTCCTCTGATGAGTCATTTGACTCCAACTATAAATTGTTCAAGAATCATAATGGTGAAGTATTTGCTCGATATGTTGGAACTAACTGCAGGAAGAGCCCCCCTATGAAGAAAATCTGGGTTCCGAAAAGGTGCCTTTAAAATCTTCAGGTGAATGTCATCATGACACCACCTATGAAGAATAGGAACCCCAGACCAAATTCTTCATATGGATCAAATTCCTCACATGGATCAAAATCATCATATGAACATCATCGTGCTAACACTTCTACTTCACAGGGAAACTCTAAAGGCCATGAAAATGTGCACTATTCTTCAAACCATTATGTTCATAAGTCCTCAAAGAATTTCTATGCTTATTCATATGCTTATCCTAACCACTCTTCTATGAAACGAAGTGCACTGGCTTCAATGCCATCTTTCTCTTATGGAGCTCGCGGAATGATGAATTCTTTGCCACCCCTCCAGATGTGGGTGGTGAAGAAAAAGAACTAATCTCTTATGCAGGTCAGTCTCCGCATTTAACTTGATCGTCTGAAGAATTTGCTGGAGACCTGAATGTGCTTGAATGGATGCAAGCTAATCATGAAGAAATGAATCACTCATATTTCACATCCTCATATTATTATATCTATTACTGTTGATGAAATTGATATCATATTCTTCACTAATGAAGTATATGGGTTCCTAAGTTGCACTACTTCATCTGCAGGATGAACAACCTAAAGCTACTGAGTGGGTCCTCGACAGTGGATGTACAAACCACATGACCGGTGACAGGAACTTGTTGATGGACACTGATTTTTCACCATCTCATCTGAAGCATATCACCTATGCTGACAAAGGCAAAAGCAAGGTATTGGGTCTAGGTAAGGTTGCGATCTCAAAGGATAGACACATGGACAAATTCATGCTTGTCGAGTCCTTAGGATTCAACCTCATGTCTGTCTTAATGCTTTGTGATCTTGATATGGTCGTCGTCTTTGGCAAATATCATTCCATTGTGCTGATGGAATCTAACAATTCCAAAGTCTTCGAAGGCTTTAGGAAAGGAGACTTGTATATTGTTGATTTCTCTGCAGGACCACAGCTGCCACATGTCTACTTGCAAAAGCTTCAGAATGCTGGATATGGCATCGATGACTTGGTCATGCTGGGATGAGGAGCTTGCATACACTCGCGACGAAGAAGCATGTCATTGGCATCGGGGGTGTCAAATTCCTCAAAGATCATCTTTGTGGGGCTTGTGAGGCTGGAAAGATCACCAGAGCCAAGCATCCCTCGAAGACTATCATGACCACATCTTGTCCCTTTGAATTACTTCATATGGATCTCTTTGGCCCTACTCATTATGCCACGTTCTCTAGTTCTGCATCATTATATGGCTTTGTCATAGTTGATGACTATTCTCGTTACACATGGGTGCATATCATCACTTACAAAAATGAAGTGCAGGAAGTCTTCACACAATTTTCCTCAAGAGCTTCTACTAACTTCGGTGTGAAGATCAAGCATATCAGGAGTGATAATGGAACAGAGTTCAAGAACACTGGTCTCGATGAATATCTTTATATACTTGGTATTACTCACGAGTTATCTACTCCCTATACTCCTCAGCAGAATGGCGTCGTGGAGCGCAAGAACAGAACTCTTGTTGAGATGGTTGGCACCATGCTTGATGAATACAAAGACACCTCAGCGCTTTTGGCCTGAAGCCATTGATACTGCGTGCCACATCATCAATAGGGCATATCTTCACAAATTCTTCAAAAAGACCTCATATGAACTCCTCACTGACAAGAAACCCAATGTAAGTTATTTCAAAGTCTTCGGTGCTAAATGTTGGATTAGAGATCCTCACCATCACTCTAAATTTGCACCGAAAGCACATGAGGGTTTTATGCTTGGTTACGGAAAGGACTCGCACACCTATAGAGTCTTCAACATCAATCATCACAAGATTTTTGAAACTGTAGATGTGCGGTTTGATGAAACTAATGGCTCGCAAAGAGAGCACCTACCTCCTGTGCTAGATGAAATGTCACCTAAGGAATCCATCAAGTTCAAAGCTACTGAGGATATCATCCCTACCGAAAAATCTGCTGAAGAAGTCATTCTGGATCGTGAAGAAAATCACACTGGTGTTGCTGAAGAAACTGGTCCTGAAGAAATTGTTGGGCCTAAGCAAAGTCGTCAACCCGCACATCCTCGCATTGCAAACGAAGTGCAGATCGAGAAGATCATCTATGACATCAATGCACTAGGTCCTCTCACACGCTCAAAAGCTTCACATTTATCTAACTTTTGTGGGCATTTTGCGTTTGTCTCTATCACAGAACCCACTAAAGTTGATGAAGCATTCATGGAATTTGAGTGGATTCAAGCCATGCAAGATGAATTGCATCAATTTGAGCTCAACAATCTGTGGGAACTTGTCAAGCGACCAGACCCACGCAAGCACAATGTTATCGGTACCAAATGGATCTACCGCAACAAACAAGATGAAAATGGCCTTGTAGTGAGGAATAAGGCTCGTCTTGTAGCTCAAGGCTACACACAGGTTGAAGGAATTGATTTCGATGAAACTTTTGCACCTGTTGCTAGACTTGAGGCTATTCGCATATTACTTGCTTACGCTAACCATCATAATATCATCTTACATCAAATGGATGTGAAAAGTGCATTCCTCAATGGTAAGCTTGAGGAAGAAGTATATGTTGCTCAACCACCAGGTTTTGAGGATCCAAAATTTCCAGATCACGTCTACAGACTCAACAAGGCCCTCTATGGCCTCAACCAAGCACCTCAGGCGCAGTATGACACACTAAAGGAATTCCACATGAAGAAAGGCTTCAAACCCGGTTCACTTGATCCAACTCTTTTCACCGAAGCATATGATGATGAATTATTTGTGTGCCAAATATATGTTGATGATATTATCTTTGGATGTACTAACCAACGTTACAGCGATGAATTTGCCTATATGATGAGTGAAGAATATCAAATGTCTATGATGGGAGAATTGAAATTCTTCTTAGGTCTTCAAATTCGTCAACAATATAATGACATATTCATATCTCAGGAAAAATACCTCAAGGATGTGTTGAGAAAATTCGCCCAGATATTTTTCCAAAAATTAGCTTTCTTGCGGCCAAAGAAGGGCGTCAACTGCCTTACGAGGGGCCCACGAGGTCAGGGCGCGCCAAGAGGAGCAGGCGCCCCGCCTCGTGGCCACCTCGGCACCTGCCTCGCTGATTCTTCCTCCCATATTTCCCAAATATTCCAAAAATATTCTCCGTCCATTTTATCCCGCTTGGACTCCGTTTGATATGGGGTTTCGCCAAACATAAAACATGCAACAAGCAGAGGCGCTTTGGCAATCGGATCAATATGTTAGTCCCCAAAAATAGTATATAAAGTTGCCAAAAGTATATGAAAGTTGAATAATATTGGCATGGAACAATCAAAATTATAGATACGACGAGACGACAAGATCCCCAAGCTTAATTCTTGCTCGTCCTCGAGTAGGTAAATGATAAATTTTTTTTATGTGGAATGCTACCTAGCATAATCTTGATCATATGTCTAATCATGGCATGAATATTAGGACACGAGTGATTCAAAGCAATAGTCTATAATTTGACATAAGAACAATAATACTACGAGTGTACAAATAAAGCAATCATGTCTTTTCAAAACAACATGGCCAAAGAAAGTTATCCCTACAAAATCACATAGTCTCTCTATGCTCCATCTTCATCACACAAAATATTCAAATCATGCACAACCCCGGTGACAAGCCAAGCAATTGTTTCATACTTTCGACGTTCTCAAACCTTTTCAACTTTCACACAATACATGACCGTGAGCCATGGATATAACACTATGGGTGGAATAGAGTATAATGGCAGAGGTTGTGTGGAGAAGACAAAAAGCGAGAAAGTCTCACATCGACGCAGCTAATCAATGGCTATGGAGATGCCCATCAATTGATGTCAATGCGAGGAGTAGGGATTGCCATGCAACAGATGCACTAGAGCTATAAGTGTATGAAAGCTCAAACTGAAACTAAGTGGGTGTGCTTCCAACTTGCTTTCTCATGAAGACCTAGGGCATTTGAGGAACCCATCGTTGGAATATACAAGCCAAGTTCTATAATGAAAATTCCCACTAGTATATGAAAGCAAAAGCATAGGAGACTCTCTCTCTATGAAAAACATGGTGCTACTTTGAAGCACAAGTGTGGTAAAAGGATAGTAGCATTGCCCCTTCTCTCTTTTTCTCTCATTTTTTTATTTTCTTTTTTTTAATTTTTTTGGTGGGCTTCTTTGGCCTCTTTTTTTATTTGGGCTTATTTGGCCTCTTTTATTTTTCATAAAGTTCGGAGTCTCATCCCGACTTGTGGGGGAATCATAGTCTCCATCATCCTTTCCTCACTGGGGCAATGCTCTAATAATGATGATCATCACACTTTATTTACTTACAACTCGATATCTAGAACAAAGATATCACTCTATATGAATGCCTCCGGCGGTGTACCGGGATGTGCAATGATCTAGCATAGCAATGACATCAAAAAACGGACAAGCCATGAAAACAGCATGCTAGCAATCTTACGATCATGCAAGGCAATATGACAATGAATGCTCAAGTCATGTATATGATGATGATGGAAGTTGCATGGCAATATATCTCGGAATGGCTATGGAAATGCCATGATAGGTAGGTATGGTGGCTGTTTTGAGGAAGATATAAGGAGGTTTATGTGTGATAGAGTGTATCGTATCACGAGGTTTGGATGCACCGGCAAAGTTTGCACCAACTCTCGAGGTGAGAAAGGGCAATGCGCGGTACCGAAGAGGCTAGCAATGATGGAAGGGTGAGAGTGCGTATAATCCATGGACTCAACATTAGTCATAAAGAACTCACATACTTATTGCAAAAATCTATTAGTCATCGAAACAAAGTACTACATGAGGGAGTCCTGGATTAGGGGGTATCCGGACAGCCGGACTATATACGTCGTCGGACTATTGGAGCGTGAAGATACAAGACTCAAGACTCCGTCCCGTGTCCGGATGGGACTCTCCTTGGCGTGGAAGACAAGCTTGGCGATCCGGATAATATATTTCCTTCCTTGTAACCGAGTCCATGTAAACCCTAGCCCTCTCCGGTGTCTATATAAACCGGAGAGGTTGGTCCTTAGAAGGCCGATCACAACTACAATCATAATCATCATAGGCTAGCTTCTAGGGTTTAGCCTCTACGATCTCGTGGTAGATCTACTCTTGTGCTACTCATATCGTCAATATTAATCAAGCAGGAAGTAGGGTTTTACCTCCATCGAGAGGGCCCGAACCTGGGTAAACATTGTGTCCCTTGCTTCCTGTTACCATCAGCCTAAGACGCACAGATCGGGACCCCCTACCCGAGATCCTCCGGTTTGACACCGACATTGGTGCTTTCATTGAGAGTTCCTCTGTGTCGTCGCTGCAAGGCTTGATGGCGCCTTCAATCATCGACAACACGGTCCAGGGCGAGACTTTTCTCCCCGGACAGATCTTCGTGTTTGGCGGCTTCGCACTGTGGGCCAATTCGCTTGGCCATCTGGAGCAGATCGACAGCTACAACCCTGGCCACCAGGTCAGGTTCGGAAACCTGAACTACACGATCGATATCCACGGAGACTTGATCTTCGACGGAATCAGGCCTGAGCCAGGAGCGCCGGACAGTCACGATGAGCACGACTTAGACCCGCTGTCGGACAATGCTCGGGATATCACCCCTGCAGTAGCCCCGGACCTAAATCCGGAGCAGACTGCATGGCCCAAGGATGGGTGGATGGACCCCACCCCGCAGGCCGCCCACTCATCGGCGGTAGAGCCGAACACAGACCTTACCTCTAAGGAAGCCTGTGACACCGGACCCCTGGACTCGTATCCGGCTGTAGGTCCTAGTCCGCGCACTCCCGAGCCTACCGAGCCTGGCTGGGCTCCTATAATGGAGTTTACCGCTGCGGATATCTTCCAGCACTCGCCTTTTGGCGACATGCTGAACTCGTTAAAATCTCTGTCTTTGACAGAAGACTCTTGGCCGAACTATGCCCGGCTCGAGTGGGAAGCAGGCAACAAAGGAATTCGTTGCCCACCCACCACCCACTTCATTGCCACGGTTGATGATCTAATCGACGTGCTTGACTTCGACTCCGAAGACATCGACGGTATAGAGGACGATGCAGGAGAAAAACAGGAACCACCGCTCACAGGACGGTGGGCATCCACCCCGTCATACGATATATACATGGTGGACACGCCTAAGGAGGACGACAGCGACAATCCGGAAGATAAAACCCCTGGGCAAAAACCAAAGCGATGGTGCAGACGCCGTTCCAAGTCCAGCAACAGTAAAAATAGCGACAAGAAGGATCGATACCCCAGTCAACCCCGAAGGCAACAACGACCATACGGACCCAGCGATGGAGCATGACGAGCCAGGTCACGCCGAACAAAGTTCGGAGCAGACGCCCGATCACAATGATCCCAAGGGACAAGTTCATCAAACCGACCCAGCACAAGAACACAGTCGGGATGACAATGCATTCATCATCCCGGAAAAACGCGTGGAACGAGATAACCTCCACAGTAAGCTTATGGCCATCGCAAGAAGTCTAAAGAAGCAGAAGCAACGGCTAAAGGCTGCACAGGAAACGCTCAATCGTAGATGGAACAAAGTGCTAGACACCAAAGAAAGAAACGGCGACGATCGCCATACAAAAAGCTACCCAAAACACAAGCTACTGCCAGAATTCGACGACGAGGCCGTTCCACCAAAGAACAACACAACAAGGAGACCGGACGTACCACTACATAACCGCTACAGAGCAGCTACCGACGCCGCGCACGATTTACGTGAGCACCTGGATGAGAAAGCGGGTGTGGCTAGATCCATCTACGGATCTAAAGGATACAACCCGGCGCGGGACTATGGCCACCAAAACGATTATACCAATCGAATACCAGTTCGGAATAAACACCTGACTCAACAATAGCCAACGGCATGCCACAGCATGTCCACATACAGAGGGGCTGCTCACCCCCTGTGCTTCATCGAAGAAATACTGGACCATGAATTTCCACAGGGTTTTAAACCTGTGAATATAGAGGCATATGACGGAACAACAGACCCAGGGGTCTGGATCAAGGATTTTATCCTGCATATACACATGGCTCATGGGGATGACCTCCAGGCCATCAGATACCTTCCCCTCAAGTTGAAGGGACTAGCTCGACACTGGTTGAAAAGCCTCCCCGAAAATTCAATTGGGAGTTGGGAGGAACTCGAGGATGCTTTCAGGGCCATTTTTCAAGGGACTTATGTCCGGCCTCCGGATGCGGACGATTTAAGTCACATAATCCAACAGCCCGGAGAGTCCGCCCGCAAGCTTTGGAACATATTCCTCACTATGAAGAATCAAATTGTCGATTATCCGGATGCCGAAGGCTTAGCGGCATTCAAACATATCATCCGCGACGAGTGGCTCGCCAGACACCTCGGCCAAGAAATGCCAAGGACAATGGCAGCCTTAACAAGCCTTATGACCCACTTTTGCACGGGTGAAGATAGCTGGCTGGCCCGTAAAGGCACCAGCGATCCCAGCACATCCGAAATAAGGGATGGCAACGGGAAGCCACGGCGTAATAAAAACAAACGTCAAAACAAGGAAGAGAGCCCGGACAACACAACGGTAAACGCCGGATTCAGGGGATCTCGACCGATCAAAGAAAAGAAGCCACTTAAAGGCAAGAAGAGGGACCATCTGGTGCGAACAGAGTCTCGATGATGTGCAAATTCATGGCACCCCCGACAAACCTGCGAACCACACGAACAGAGAGTGCTGGGTCTTCAAGCAGGCCGGCAAATTAAATGCTGAATAGAAGGGAAGGGAAACACCAAGTGAATACGAGGATGAACCTCGTCAGCCGAACACTGGGGGACAGAAAAAATTCCCACCAGAGGTTAAAACAGTAAACATGATCCATGCGACTCACACATCCACGAGAAGGCGCGAACGCGCACTCAAAGACGCATACGCTATAGAGCCCATCGTACCCACACTTAACTACTGGATGGCTTGTCCGATCACCTTCGATCACATAGACCGCCTGACTAGTATTCAGCGTGGAGGATCAGAGGCCTTGGTGCTTGACCCAATAATCGACAGATACCATCTCACCCACGTCCTTATGGACAGTGGCAATAGTCTCAATTTAATATACCAGGACACTGTTCGCAGAATGGGGATAGACCCATCCAGAATCAACCAAAGCAACACCACCTTTGAAGGGGTGATACCAGGCGCTGAAGCCTACGGCAGGGGCTTCGTCGTGCTGGAGGTAACATTGGGCTCCCCAGGCAACTCCAGAAGCGAAGAACTACTCTTCACCATCGCACCCTTCCAAAGTAGCTATCATGCATTGCTTGGAAGAGCGGCCTTCGTCTGCTTCAACGCAATACCACACTATGCCTACCTTACACTCAAGATGCCCGGTCCACGTGGCGTCATCACCGTTAATGGAAACACAGAGCGCTCTTCACGCGCGGAGGAATACGCGATGGCTCTAGCGGCCGGACTCCAAGCGGCCACCGATACCAAAAAGCATGACTGGTCGTCAAGACCACGGACATGGTTAGACGAGTCCGGCAGCCCGGATAAAGATGAGCCAGGGCGCAGTATACGTAATCCCATAGAGGACACCAGGGGCTATAAATATTTAACAAAACCCCACCGACGGCCTGACCTTATTTCCAGGCCAATGCCTTACACTTTTACCATCTATCGCACGCTTACGTCGTACTCTTTTACATGAAGTTTTTCTTTTTTTTAAGACACAACGTGTGCGATACCCTTCTAGGAAACGGCACAATGGAGACAAAGGCGCAGACGTGCAGCAAGGCCCCGCTCAAAGGTTTCTTTTTAGATTAAGCCCCTGTGTAAACCTTTTATATTGCCTCTTGTTGTTCACACATCCCATGGGTACTACACCCACAGAGGATACTGCCGTTATTGGCATTTCGTCACGACAGATTAACGCGCGTACCTGGAAATACAGGGTCTATAATGAAAGGGCATTCTTCAGCCCATTTTCTGTTACAAAGTCCGAATACCTTCAGGAGTGTTCGGCGTCACGAGTTTGGTCTTATATGCATCAGCTCTGAATCATGTCTTTGGTCAAATGTTGGGTTTGCCCGGCTCCGGGGTTTGCCGCCTTACGTTCTGTTCTTATCAGCTAAGGCGACCAAAGGAGAACTATTGTGATTGTGCCCTGGTTATTCCGGATGAGCACCTCAGTAGAGAAAGCCGAAAGCTAACTGTCATGATACAGCGAGAGACTGTTCAACCACTCGAAGACTTATCGGAATCTTTATGATCCCTCCGCATTAACGAAGGACCGTTTCCCGGTCATGTACACACGCGCCCGTATCCGGATGCACGCGAAGGTACCAGGGGCTACATAGTAGCCCTACCATTAGACTCCCATGGCTAAGCGAAAGTGTTACAACTATATAGTCCGGTTGCCTAGTTCGACGTCCGATCACCTCCTTAATGAACCAAGACGTTGGATCAAGTGTGATTATGGATATTTTTTGCGAACACCCCCGCATTGTATGCGTGGGGGCTGAAGCCAACGACTGCTAACTCTAGTTCTGTGGCAAGCTATTGTAGACACAGTTTTACCTATATATATATATATATATATATATATATATATATATATATATATATACCGCACAGGAGACACAATAATACTTTCAGGCAAAAGGTATAAATATAGCCTTGTAACCACAATAACATTGTTTTTACAATGATTCGATCTGTCACTCGAATAATACATTCTTCGAGCATTGCGTCTCTATTAAGCAGGCACCTTCTGTTACCTGCACCAAGTAATGCTCGGCCGGATACTGGCCTCCCGCCGGATTCTGGGCCGCTACAACGGTGGCCTCCATATCTGTCTAATATGCTTTAATGCGGGCAAGAGCCATTCGTGCACCCTCTATGCACGCTGACCTTCTCATGGCATCGATCTGAGGCATGGCCCCAAAGAATTGTTGCACCAAACCAAAGTAACTATCTGGCTTAGGCCCCTTCGGCCAAAGATGGTCTATTACAGACCGCGTTGCAAGCCCGGACAGCCTATGAGGCTCCGCTACAGCAGCCATCTTCTCACCTAATGATAGCGGGCGCGCGGGAGCATTGAATTGCGACTAGAAAAGCTTCTCCACTTCCTTATCACCTTGATCCTCAAAAAACTTGGCTGCATCAGTTGTACTCTTCGCCAAGTCCGTGATACTGCTCTGCAGGACTCGGCATCCATCTAGGGGAGCATACTTCGGATCCAAAAACTTCGTCCGCGGTAAGTAGGAGCCCCCAGCCGCAATTTTACCGGCCTGTTGAAGCTCCTCCCGCACATCCCTGACCTTGGTCCGCATCTCCTTGGTCGTATTAAATGCCTTGTTCAGGTCGGCCGAACTAGCCTTATTCTCCTTTTCAAGGAGTTCATTCCGGTCGGCGGCATTTTTCAACTCCACATCCATTTCGGCTATCTTTTCCTCGCTTCGGCGATGAGCAGCCTGTTCGGCTCTCAATTCTTCGGCCGCCTTTAGGGCAGCCGCACTACTAACCCGAGCTTATTCCTTGGCCTGGGCAAGTTCCACCTCAGGGCTTCCACGGCAGCAGCACCATCTGCAGTCCAAGCATATTGCATTAATATTATGTCCCTCTCATATTTTCCTATACAACATAATAAGGAAAGCAGAGCACATACCTTGTGACTCGTCCAGCTGCTCGTTCACCAGCGTGATATCGGCATCAATAGATCCGATCTGCCTCCTTAGCTCGGCAACTTCAACGGATTGGTCGGCTGCCGGACCCTTAGATACCTGCGCATATGCACAGCATAATCATTACTATATGATCCTCGCTTACGCCTAGGGCGGCAAACTGAGTCTCGGGGCTACTATCCATATGGAGCACACCTAGCGCGTGCCTCAGCCAAAAAATAGTGTATTTTTCACTACATACCTCAAAGCCTCTGAGCAGGCTTGTAAATGCTTCATTCAAACCGCTTGTGGCGGATGAAATCTTCTTGAGCATCGCGCTCATTAATGAGTGGTGATCCTTCGAGAGTGCAGCTCGCCCGTAAGGCTCACAAGATGTCCGCCGACATCGAATCGTGCGGACCCTTCTCATCGCCCCCCGTGGGAGCCAAATGCTCGGGGCTCAGGGCGGCTGACGTATTAGCTTCCGGCTTCGGCAGATCCGGACTCCTCCGTGACGACACCTCGGTGCCGCCCGCTTCATGAGGTGGATAGGTGGGTGGGGTCTCGCTCTCCATCATCTCCCGAGGAAGATCCCCCGAAGACGAACTCTGTTGAGAAGAGCTGCTAGCCGGACTGCAAAAGATGAACCCTGGTTATTGATCTCGGGGAAATGCAGTACCTTCGATTTAACGATTAACTTACAGCTCGGTGGAGGGCTGGCCCGTTGGCGGGCATGACGCGGTGAGGGTGCCCGTCGGGGCAGAGCCCCCTGGTGATACATTTTCCCCTGGTTTGGGCATCTCCATCTCCAAGTCTTTGGAGGCGGCCCTTTTCTTCCCGCGTGGGGAGGAGGCTTTCGCCTCCCCTTCCCGACTATCCTCCTCGTGGAGGTAACACCTCTTGGTTCGATGCGCAGCATGTGAAGTTTGGTTTCTTTGTTCTTCCCCTTGTCTTTCCCTGAGGGCATTTTGCTGAGCACCCGGTCAAGCATCTTGGCAATGGTGGGACTAGGCGAGCCTTCGGGAAGTGGCGTCGGACACCTGATTCTCTCCGCCTTGCTGAGCCATTCCTGGCCACGGATGATTTTTAGAATAACAACTATGACAAATATAAAATAAAGTGTACGGTATCAAGGTTACTTACTTGGGTGTCTAGGCGATTGCAGCTTAGGCCCGCATCCTTGGTGGTGTCCGGACACTCTACTTGTGGTCTGAAGAATAATTTACACATCCCTTCGAGCTTCAGACCGAAGAAGTGCTTAACAGTCCGCGGACCCTCTGGATTGAACTCCCACATCCGGAGAGGCCGACGTTGGCACGACAACATCCGTCGGATTAACATCACTTGAATTATGCTGACAAGGTTAATGTCCCTCTCAAGAAGCTCCCGGATGCGGCTCTGCAGATTGGTACATCGCCGGGCCCCCAATTCCATCCTACGCCACCCAAGACGCCAGCTAGACGGAGGGCCCGAAGGAACTCGGGGCGGCCACCCACTTTGTGCCTCTGGGAGCCAGAATATAAAACCACCTCCGTTGCCATACATGGGATACTTCGAAGGAACCCTCGCCATGGGGCATCGGCGCCTCGCTTATTATGGCACCTCCAAGACTCGCATGTCGCCTCGATCGATTTGGCTTCACATTAAAGGTCTTGAGCCATAAGCCGAAGTGTGGAGTGACGTGGAGAAAAGCCTCGCACACAATGATGAACGACGAGATATGGAGGATAGCGTCTGGAGCTAGATCGTGAAAATCCAACCCGTAATAGAACATGAGCCCCCTCACAAAGGGATCAAGGGTGAGGCCCAAGCCGCGGAGGAAGTGAGGAACAAACACGACGCTCTCATTGGGCTCCGGTGTAGGGATGACCTGCCCTGGAGCAGGAAGCCTGTGCTAGATGTTGGCGGTCAGATATCCGACCTCCCTAAGCCTCGCAATGTCCTCCTCTTGGATCGAGGAGGCCACCCACCGGCCTTGAGGGTTAGATCCGGACATATTGGAGGATCTGGGGTGTTGGAGCTTAGGTCTCGGGTGTTAGAACTCGAGGTGCGAGAAGGCGCAAGGGAGGTGGAAAAGAGGCATAGGCCTCGGCCCCTTTATAAAGGGGGTGAATATCAAGAGTCCTCAGGGTGACCGCTTGAGGCTTATCTAAAAGCACACGGAGTCATGCCAACGGTTGTCGTGGGGTTACGCACGCCCATATTGATGGAAGATCCCGTAATAAGAGGAACACGATCTCTCGCTTTGGCGGTGACGTGTTAATAAAACCGCCTCGCAACGCGAGTCGAGGTGGGGCGAGAAATGCCGGTTCGTATTGGACCGGGCCATGATGCAAAGGCACGACGTACGAAGATTGCCAGCAGATAAGATTTATGCTATGTTCCCTACGATGGTATGTGAGAATCATCTCGCAGATCCGGACACGGTCTAAGTGTTCGATAATTACTTTGGAGTATTCAGAGATGGAACCCGCCTTGCAATGCCGAAGACAAGAGTGCGCGCCGGACTCATCGTCATTGAAGCCTGGTTCAGGGGCTACTGAGGGAGTCCTGGATTAGGGGGTATTCGGACAGCCAGACTATATACGTCGTCCGGACTATTGGAGCGTGAAGATACAAGACTCAAGACTCCGTCCCATGTCCGGATGGGACTCTCCTTGGCGTGGAAGACAAGCTTGGCGATCCGGATAATATATTTCCTTCCTTGTAACCGACTCCATGTAAACCCTAGCCCTCTCTGGTGTCTATATAAACCAGAGAGGTTGGTCCTTAGAAGGCCGATCACAACTACAATCATAATCATCATAGGCTAACTTCTAGGGTTTAGCCTCTATGATCTCGTGGTAGATCTACTCTTGTACTACTCATATCGTCAATATTAATCAAGCAGGAAGTAGGGTTTTACCTCCATCGAGAGGGCCCGAACCTGGGTAAACATTGTGTCCCTTGCTTCCAGTTACCATCAGCCTAAGACGCACAGATCGGGACCCCCTACCCGAGATCCGTCGGTTTTGACACCGACACTACGCGCATGCTCCTAGGGAGATAGATTGGTAGGAAAAGACCATCGCTCGTCCCCGACCGCCACTCATAAGGAAGATAATCAATAAATAAATCATGCTCCGACTTCATCACATAACGGTTCACCATACGTGCATGCTTCGGGAATCACAAACCTCAACACAAGTATTTCTAAAATCCAAAACTACCCACTAGCATGACTCTAATATCACCATCTTTATATCGCAAAACTATTGCAAGGAATCAAACATATCATATTCAACATCTACAAGTTTATGTAGGATTTTATGACTAACCATGTGAATGACCAATTCCTGTCATCTCTCTAAATAGATATAAGTGAAGCAAGAGAGTTTAATTCTTTATACAAAAGATATGCCAACGCTCTAAAAAATATAAGTGAAGCAAAAGAGCATTCTACAAATGGCGGTTTTCTATGTGAAGAGAAACAGGCAATCCAAACTTCAAATGATATAAGTGAAGCACATGAAGCATTCTATAAAGCCATACTCAAAAGATATAAGTGAAGTGCAATGAGCATTCTATAAGTCAACCAAGGACTATCTCATACCAGCATGGTGCATAAAAGAAAAGTGAAAACTAAATGCAAAAGACGCTCCAAGACATGCACATATCGCATGAACGAAACGAATCCGAAAACATACCGATACTTGTTGAAGAAAGAGGGGATGCCTTCCGGGGCATCCCCAAGCTTAGAAGCTTGAGTCTCCTTGAATATTTACTTGGGTGCCTTGGGCATCCCCAAGATTTAGATCTTGCCTCTCTTCCTTTTCCTCACATCGAGACCTTCTCGATCAAACACTTCATCCACACAAAACTTCAACAGAAAACTCGGTAAGATCTGTTAGTATAATAAAGCAAATCACTACTCTAAGTACTGTTGCAAACCAATTCATATTTTGTTTTTGCATTTTTTCTACTGTAATATAACTTTCCCATGGCTTAATCCACTGATACAAATTGATAGTTTCATCAAAACAAGCAAACTATGCATCAAAAACAGAATCTGTCAAAAATAGAACAGTCTGTAGAAATCTGAACATTCATCATACTTATGATACCCCACAAATTCTACAAAAATTAGGAAAAATAAAAATTTTGTATAGTAATACAGTGCAAAAAGAATCAGAACCTTTTGACATTCCAATAAAAAACGTAAAATCTCACACTTCAGCCAAAGTTTCTGTCCTGCACCGTACAAACCAACAAGCATTGTAAACATCCTAAAGGCAAACCTTAGCACATTATTTTTATAATACAATGGAATTTTACAAGGGGATAATTATTTTTGATGAAAAGTTTCTGTAATTAAGATTCACAAATTTTCTGTGAGCATGAACAAAGTTCAAGGAGCTCTCCCACTTCAACAATGCTTGTCTCTCTCACTTTCACTTTCCTTTTTGAAAAGTTTAGTGTTCCCCTCTTTCTTTTTTTGTTTTTAAACTTTATGAATGCACTCAACAGAAATAAATGCCTCTCTAAAACTTCCGGGTTGACTCCCTGGCAGTGCTTTTTTTAAAGCCATTAAGCTAGGCATAAAGTGCTCAAGTAATGGATCCACCCGGATCCCAAGGTAATATCAAAGCCAATTTTAATTAACAATGATTTGTGATTTAGTAGTGAGCACAAAATAAGATATATCAAGCAATGACGAAGTCTAACTCTCTTCCTATGCATCGGCGTGTCATAAAAGAACAATTCATGCACACATAGTAAAGGCCAATGCATAGTATAAATAGTTTCTTGCAATTCTATCGTGTTGGAAACATAGAGAGGTGGAGATATAGTTCCTCTCTCATAATAATTGCAAGTAGGAGCAGCAAGCACATGCATATTATATCTATCAAAATCATCATGTGTAGTAATAAAACACAACCCATCAATATAATCCTTAATAAGCACAAACTTCTCTGATATAGTGTAGTCGGGAGAATTCAAAAAGATAATAGGACTATCATGCGTGGGTGCAATAGCAACAATTTCATGTTTAACATAAGGAACTATAGCAAGTTCATCTCCATAAGCATAATTCATATTGGCATGTTGGCCACAAGCATAGCAAGCATCATCAAGAAGGGATATTTCAAGATAATCAACGGGATGATAACAATCATCATAGCAATCATCCTTCGGTAAGCACGAAGGGAAATTAAACAATGTATGAGTTGAAGAGTTACTCTCATTAGAAGGTGGGCACGGGTAGCTAATCCGCTCTTCCTCCTTTTGTTCTTCGCTCTCCTCATCATCTTTTTCATCCAATGAGCTCACAGTTTCATCAATTTCTTCTTCCATAGCTTCCTGCAAAATATTAGTCTCTTCTTTGACATCGGAGACTTTCTCAGTAAATGCATCAATATCGGAATTGTATTCATAATTTTCATAGCAATATCTTAGTATAGCAAAATTTTAAACATAGATTCAATCTCATAAGCACCCATAAAGGCAACGAATTCTTCTATTTGTTCCACATCATAGTAATCATAGATACCATTAGCATAAGAAGCCAAGGTTTTATCATCATTGAATTTGCATGAAATGGGAAGGTGTGGAGCCTTCATCCTAGAGCAACAAGTATAATCATGTCTCAAGCATAGATCTCGAGCATACCAACGCAACATAGAAATTTGATCCCACAATAGTTTCCCTTTTTGTGTCAAGCGATAATCCCTAAAGTATTCACGTTGATCCAACATGTATCCCATAACATAATTGAATGGGGTTTTCTCAGGATTATCAAAGTAGTACATAATTTCTTTCACATAACGAGCATCGAGGGTTTTAGGAGGTTCCCCATCTCCATGAGTAGCAAGTACACCTAATATTTATGGTATTTCGTGTTCCATATCCATAGCTAAAGATAGAGAACAACTAAGAACAGCAAATAAAAATTACTTAGTGATAAAGCAGACAAGCACACACGAGAATATTCACCCCACGCTATGAGTCCCCGGCAACGGCGCCAGAAAAAGGTCTTGATAACCCACAAGTGTAGGGGATAATTGTAGCCTCTTTCGATAGGTAAGATTGTCAAACCCAACGAGGAGCTAAAGGTAGAACAAATATTCTCTCAAGTCCTATCTGCCACTAATACGACTCTATGCACGCTTAGTGTTCGCTTTACCTAGAACAAGTATGAAACTAGAAGTACTTTGTAGGTGTTATTGGATAGGTTTGCAAGATAATAAGGAGCACGTAAATAAAAAGTAGGGCTGTTTAGATAAAGAAGCAACTAAGTTAGTTTTAGTAGAGAGCTTTCTGTCACGAGAAAGTTATTTGTCCCTAGGCAATCGATAACTAGACCGTAATCACTATTGCAATTTTATTTGAGGGAGAGACATAAGCTAACATACTTTCTCTTCTTGGATCATATGCACTTATGATTGGAACTCTAGCAAGCATCCGCAACTACTAAAGATCATTAAGGTAAAACCCAACCATAGCATTAAAGTATCAAGTCCCCTTATCCCATACGCAAACAACCTACTTACTCGGTCTCAGGCTTTCACACCACGCCACCCACCATAAGCAAATCATGAACATATTGCAAACCCTACAGCGGGATCCCTCACGCCAGCGACATGAGAGAGCACCATAGGACAACACCAATAATAAATCATGCAACTCAAACCAATCACGATCATCAATTAACCCATAGGACAAAACGGATCTACTGAAACATCATAGGATAGCCATACATCATTGGGAAATAATATATAGCGTTGAGCACCATGTTTAAGTAGAGATTACAGCGGGTAAAAAAGGGGTTACACCACTGCATAGAGGAGGGAAGAGTTGGTGATGAAGGCGGTGAAGTTGTTGGTGTAGATCGCGGTGATGATGATGGCCCCGGCAGCGTCCCGGCGCCACCGGAAGCAAAGGGGAGAGAGCCCCCTTATTCTTCTTCTTCCTTGACCTTCTCCCTAGATGGGAGAAGGGTTTCCCCTTTGGTCCTTGGTCTCCATGGCATGGGAGGGGCGAGAGCCCCTCCGAGACTGGATCTGTCTCTCTGTCTCTCTCTGTTTCTGCATTCTCAAATTCTACCCTCGCACCGTTTCTTTTATATCCGGAGATCCATAACTCCGATTGGAGTGAAACCTTCGCCCAGATATTTTTCCAAAAATTAGCTTTCTTGCGGCCAAAGAAAGGCGTCAACCGCCTTACGAGGGGCCCACGAGGGTCAGGGGCGCGCCCAGTAGGAGCAGGCGCGCCCCCTGCCTCGTGGCCACCTCGGGCACCGTCTCGCGTTGATTGTTCCTCCCATATTTCCCAAATATTCTAAAAATATTATCCATCCGTTTTTATCCCGTTTGGACTCTGTTTGATATGGGATTTCTGTGAAACATGAAACATGCAACAAACAGGAACTGGCACTGGGCACTGGATCAATATATTAGCCCCCAAAAAATAGTATAAGAAGTTGCCAAAAGTATATGAAAGTTGAATAATATTGGCATGGAACAATAAAAAATTATAGATATGAAGGAGACGTATCACTATTTATTTTACCTATGTGCACCTAGGCCGGATATTATGCTTAGTGTTTGCATGTGTGCCCGATTTCAAGCTACACCGAAGGAATCACACCATAAGGCTGTGAAGCATATTCTTCGATATCTAGCTCACACACCAACACTTGGATTATGGTATCCCAAGGGCTCTTCTTTTGATCTCATTGGATATTTAGACTCTGACTATGCTAGTGATCGGGTGGACCGCAAGTCAACATCAGGCACATGTCATTTCCTTGGACGATCCTTGGTATGTTGGTCCTCGAAGAAGTAGAACTGTGTATCACTCTCATCTCAAGCCGAGTACATTGTCAGCTTTGGATCTTGCTGTGCTCAATTGCTATGGATGAAGCAAACCCTCAAGGACTATGGCATCAATGTGAAGAATGCGCCACTCTACTGTGACAATGAGAGTGATATCAAGATTGCTCACAACCCAGTTCAGCACTCGAAGACAAAGCGCGTCCAAATTCGTCATCATTTTCTTCATGACCATGTGTTGAACGGCGACATCTCCATCGACCATGCAAGTACTGAAGACTAGCTGGCTGATATCTTCACAAAGCCCTTGGATGAGAAGAGATTTAGCAAGTTGCGGTGTGAGCTAAATATCTTAGAATCTTCGAATGTTCTTTGAAAAGGACACACATCCTAACACTTATGCTAACATGATGACTTAGATGTGCAGCACACGAAGTAACATTTTTCTTCAATCAATGAAGACTAACCCTCTAAGTGTGAAGAAATTAATGAAGAATTTAATTCTTAGAACCCTATGACAATTGTACGCCGTGTCTGAAATCATCATTCTTATAAGGTGGGATACGCCACCAACCAAAGTTGAAAATCTTCAATTTGAGTTTGTCATTTTTGAAATTCCTCAGTTTTCCAAATTCTTCAACTTCGCATTGTCTTCACTCTTTCCGTCGTTGTTCCTCATTGACTATATATATACTTGAGTTTTTATGTCCTCTACAGCATTCACTTATTGGTAATTCTTCAAGCTGACTTTTCTGCTAAGTGAATGTGATCGGACCCTTTCCCTCTCTATGCTAAACTCAACCCAGTCTGTTCATAAATTCTTCATGTGCGTTCTATTTGAAACACGTTCAAAATCTTCACTGTGTCCTTGTCAGCTGAAGAAATTGTGAACGAAACTTTAAAATATTCTTATATGATTTTTTCAGCTTTTGCCGCTCAAACCGTTACACATCCCACGATAAGAGTTATCTATTCACCCACGATCTTACACGATCTCCACCACACTGTACGTGGGTGACACATGTCGCTAGGATGAGAAGGGTCAGGGGCACGTTCGTCCATTTTCCTCGGGTGAGCGTCTTTTTCACTGTGGCTATAAATACCCCTCACCCTCCTCAGACTGCATTTACCCCGTTCGATCTCACTCCCCTCGCTCGAGCTCTCAAGCCCTAGCGCCGCCCGGTGGATCTCGGGTAGGGGGTCCCGAACTGTGCGTCTAAGGTCGATGGTAATAGGAGACGGGGACATGATGTTTACCCAGGTTCGGACCCTCTCTATGGAGGTAATACCCAACTTCTTGCTTGATTGGTCTTGATGAATATGAGTATTACAAGAGTTGATCTACCACGAGATTGTAATGGCTAAAACCCTAGAAGTCTAGCCTGTATGATTATGATTGTGTCCTACGGACTAAACCCTCCGGTTTATATAGACACCAGAGGGGGCTAGGGTTGTACAAAGTCGGTTACAGAGAAAGGAATCTTCATATCCAAATGCCAAGCTTGCCTTCCACGCCAAGTAGAGTCCCATCCGGACACGGGGATAAGTCTTCTGTCTTGTATCTTCATAGCCCATCAGTCCGGCCTATGTCATGTAGTCCAGACGGCCGATGACCCCTTTATCCAGGACTCCCTCAGTAGCCCCTAAACCAGGCTTCAATGACGAGGTGTCCGGTGCGCAGATTATCTTTGGCATTTCAAGGCGGGTTCCTCCTCTGAATACTCCAAAATAGTCTTTGAACACAGAAAATGTGTCCGACTCTGCAAAACAAATACCACACACAACCATAGAGAGTACAATATTTCACGAGTCCAATCCACTGGCATCTTTTTGTAGCGTGACATGACGTCACCGCCCGGTCATTATTCGAACCGTTTTTAGCCTGCCGCTCCATATTTCGAGATGAGATTTCATTGGCATGTCTTATCAAAGCAGAGATCGTGTCCCCTTATTGCGGGATTCTTATCAATACGGGCATGGGTAATCCAACCATGCCATCTGCACGGCCCTTGGGGAATAGGCGAGTTTTAAGGCTAGTGGGGAGGTGCTTGATATTCACTGCCTTTATAAGGAGATAAGGATTTACCCCTTTTCACCCATGCCTTCTATCTCTCTCAGCCTCCCCCATTCTCGAGCTCCAGCACCTAAGTTCTCATCTTTTCCGCCCCAAGCAAGCACTCCGACCATGTACGGATCTGGAGCGCAGGGCAAGTGGATGGCCTCCACCATCAAGGAGAAGGACACCATCCAGCTCCGGGAGGCTGGGTATCTGGCCAAGGAGATCGCCCACCGGCTTCCAGCCAAGGGACATATTGTCCCTACTCCAGAGCCCCATAAGAGGGTTGTATTCCTCCCACACTTCGTCCGCGGGCTGGCTCGTTTGTTCTACTACGGCCTGGATTTCCATGATCTGGCCCCCAACTCCATCCTCAACATCTCGGCATTCATTGTCGTGTGTGAGGCCTTCCTCCGCATCCCACCCCACTTTGGATTATGGATGAAGATCTTCAATGTGAAGCCAAAGGTGATGAGTGGCCAGCACGCAGAGTGCGGAGGCGCCATGGTGACCAAGATGCCCAACGTCACATGGCCCGAAGGCTCCTTCGTGGAGACTATCAAGGGGTGGCAGAAGTCGTGGTTCTACATCACTGAGCCGCGCGGCACCAACTAGGCCGCGGCTCCTGAATTCAAATCAGGACCCCCAATGCAGCTCACTCCTGGCCAAAGAAAGGCCTGGACTGGTCTTTGGCGGACGAGCTGACAGCGCTTCAAGCGCGCATTCAGAGCATGATAAACAAGAATATCAAGCTCGTCAACATGATCCAGGTGATGCTGATTCGCCGGATCCTTCCATGCCAGCGCCGGACTTGCCATTTGTGGGAGTATGAAGCGGCCAAGCACCATACCCTGCTGCAGTTCTTTGGCACTACGCACGAAGACATCTAGAAGGTGCTCTTCAAGGCCAACAAGACGCGGTCGGACACCGCCGAGGATCGTGGGCATGATTTGGCCCACCCTACTAGTCTGGTAAGTGTTTTCATGTTTTAAAGGTGTTTCCTTTACTTGCATACTCGAGGAAGACGCCTAAGTCTCCCTATTGATTTTCTCAGGGCTGGACGAAGAAGGCAGAGCGGATTCACTATCCGGCTCCGCTGCCCAAAGACCCAGAAATCCCGCTTCTCACAAAGATGCTGGTTCTGGCACCCTATCAAGCACCGAAGAAGAAGGCCAAGAACAAGGCCAAGGGGACCAGGGTTGGTCTCCTCGAAAGGGCACTTCGGACGTGACGTCCGAAGACGCCGAGGCTCACTCCTCCACCGCCGAGGATGACGAGGAAGAGGAGGAAGAGGAAGAAGAAAGCCATCCCCCCTGCAGGAGGGAGAAAGAAGAGGACGGCCTCCATGCGCCTGGAGGCCGAAGCGTCCAAGAAGGGGAAACCTTCCCTCCCAGACAACTCCGCAGCGGCCGACAGTAGCTTGGAATGGCATCCCAGGGTCAAGCCCCTAGCCAAATCATGAGTACTCCAAAATCCGGACACATTCATATATCCGCCCTCACTATTTATAGTATTAACGTGTTAAATCATGCATTTGCAGTCTGGCTCGGTCCAACCTCGAGCGGTCCTTATCTTCGGAGGATTTGCTGGACCCGGAGGCGATGGACAGCGGGACCCTTCCAGCGGCCTCCTCTCCCAAGCACATGGATGATGCCAAGGCGTCATCCCAAAGGATCCCAGGCGAGTGAGAGAAGCAGGAGGCCGTCCGGGAGGTGCCGGAGGGTGAAACCTCGGCTGCCGGACACATGGGGCAGCAAACCCCCATGGATACTGACGATGGGGGCCATATCCAATTCGGCCCCCAGCCAAATACAATTCCAGAGACCCATATGGCTTCGGAATCAGGCAAGCAGCCTCTTCGAAGAGAAGGAGGTGCGCCTATTCCACCCGTGACCTCTGTCCATCCAGAGGCACCGGATACTTTGCTGGAAGCACTGCGAGGCGCTTCTATGGTTGAGGAACACCGTACCCTTATGGGTACGGTGATTGAGAGGATCCAGTCTGCGAAAAGAGGACTGACCGAAGCCTGCAAAAGGCTTCTAACAGGCTTTGAGGTAAGAAATGCAATTATATAAAGAAAATGTCACAGTATAGACAGTAGCCCCTGAGACTCTGTTCGGTGTTCGAAAAGAAAAGCCTAACAGAGGATCAAATAATTTTTGCAGGAGACTAACCTGACATGTCTATGTGAATAATGCAGGCGTCGTTGTTGGCTGCAACCTCTCATGCTGCTGAGGTCTTCGGACTGAAGCGGAGTCTGGAGCGGACCGAGGAAGAGCTCGGCCGTGTGAAGAAACAACTAGAGGATAACCAAGGTATGTAATAACCTTGTCTATGTTTAGGAAGGATGAATGATTTGTGCGCACTAAAGTGCCATTTTATTTACAGGACGGAGACCGAGGTGGAGACCCTCAAGAAGGTGCTGGCCGAGGCCGAGGATAGAGCGGCCAAGGAACAGGCCGCCCGTGAGAAGCATGAGGCCAGGGTCAATAAGTTCTAGCAGGAGCTCCAGGACGCCATGAAGAAGTGTGAGTCCTTGGAGCGCAATATTACGGATCAAGAGTCCAAACTTACCAAGGTCCACCAAAGCGCACACGATGCCCGGGTTGAAGACCAGGGTGCCCTCCAGGAAATTCAGGAGGCCAAAAAAATCGCGGCGGGTAAGGCCTTTATTATGCAGAGCAAATATGTGAAGCAAAGGTTCCTCTTACTGACCCAGATTTGGAGTTCTCCAGGGGCATTTGCAGATTTGCCGTGCAGCGTTTCAGACGCTGCAGAATTCTTCCGAACCGAAGAGGGAAGCTCCACGGAGAAGTTGTTTTGGTCGCAATACCTTGTGCCAGAACATCCGGTGCCCTTTAGCGATCAACTAAAATAGCTGATCGAACTGCATAGGGCGGCCGAACTAGCCATGAAGGATTTGACAATTCGGCTATGGCCTGCCATTCCCAGCAGCTACTTCGGGCTCATGAAGCGGCTGGTCAATGCCTGCCCTCGGCTTGATGCTATCAAGCGGTCGGTCTGCATCGAAGGCGCGTGAATGGCCTTCGCCCGAGTTAAGATGCACTGGGTGAAGATGGACACTACGAAGCTTATGACCGAGGGACCGCCTGCAGGCAAGGAGCACCGCACACCCGAACTATATTTTGACAGTGCTTTGGAGGGATCTCTCCTTGTGGCCGAGCAATGCGCAAAGGATGTAATCTTTCCATGAATACATTCATGTTATCCTGTCATGTACTATGAAATAGTGCCATTATGTAATATAATGTCCGTTATTTAAATTTTTACCTCCTGTGCGGCCATTTAGTTAAATCTGAGAGTTGGCCAGTCGTCGGCTTCAGCCCCCACGTAGGTAGTACGGGGGTGTTCGGGATGAATCTAAACACTCTTTATCCAAGGCTTTGGTCCTTTAAGGAGGTGTTTAGCGCAATAAACCAGGCAATCGGACTATGTGGCTTTATGACCCTCAGTTAGCCATAGGAGTTTGACAATAAAAATTTAGGTGCAACCCCTAGTGTTCGTAAGTCCAAACTTGGAGTGCTGTAAACAGCGGATCGGATAAAAACCGAGTCATCTCACAATGCGGAAAAAATCGCTAAAGATTTGTGACCTCTCGAACAGCTGACCGGCTCTCGCCGCATCATGACAGTGAGTTTTCGGCTTTCTCGAGGTGCTCATCTGGAAGAACCAGGACACAATCGCGGTAGTTCTGCATTTACTACCCTAGCCGATATAGCGGAACGTAAGGTAGTAAGCACAGGACCGGGCAACCCAACTACTGACAAAAGACATGATTCGGAGCCGATGCATATAATGCTATAAGTTTGGGGTGCCGAACTGTACTGTAAAAGTGTTCGGACTTTGTTGCCATATTATGGGGTGTGATGAAGCCCCTGGCGAATTAAGGTGTACCAGAGTGTACGGGTGCAATTGATAAGAATATCAAGAAAAGGAAAAATCGAGTAATAAGCTGATGCCACAAAACATGAGCCGCAAACTATTTTCCATTGTAATTTGATTAATACGTCAAAGTGTATTTGTACAAGTAGTGCAATAAGCAATATGGCTATTTAACATGCCAAAATCAAGGGAGAGCTACGTGTGGGTCCTTAAAACAGGTATAACAATCGTTAGAAGAGACCACCTGGAAATTCTCTTGTACGTCAAAGCTTCTTGCCGTCTTGGTGTATCCGTCCCTTGATAAGTCCGATAATCAGGTTACCAGGAAAAGGCCTGGGGGAAAAGAAACCTGAAAAGAAGAAGAGGAAGTAAAAGTATGCGGGTCCAGGAGCGGTTGAGCCGTATTGTGGACCACGATCCAGCTGTGCCTCCGTCTATGCCCATGGTATTTTAAGTGCGTAGTTATGTACGTGCGGTACGAATGTCGCCGCTTGGTCGGGACTAGGACGGAGGCCGAATTGCTAGTCAAGCTTTGACGAGCTGGACTGTCCTGCTGCAGAGTAGTTCGGACTTGTTTGCCAGTGTTCGGGAGCTTGGCCGCCGAATTAAGGTTCTGCCTAAAAAGGCCGCTCTGTACTTCTGCTGCAAGGGCCGCGGTGTCGCTACAAAAAAAATACACTTCTGTGATGATACGTGTTTGTCACAGTAGGTCGCGTTTTTTGTCATGCATGTACATCCATGACGATTTTATGACAGAATCAAGATAGTCATACCGTGTTGTCATAGAAGTGTTCCATGACATTACCAAAATTATCATCACGTAGTGTCCACTTCCATGATGATAAATCGCGTCATAGAAGTGCATTCGTCAAGGGTGACCGACACATGGCATCCACCGTAACGGAACACCGTTAAGCTATTGGGTCGGGTTTTGGATCCGATAACCCGTTAACAACCCGGACCAATGGGGATTTTCCACGTGTAAAATCATCATTGGTCGGAGGAAACACGGTCGGCTCATCGCTGGGATAGATGTCATCCACTCATTGGATGTAGGCGCCTATGATACGCCGACACGTGGCACGCCCAATAGAGGCCCATTCTCGTGAAAAGGCCGCCCGCTTGACTTGGTCAAAAGGTGGCGGGTGGCCCATGGAAAGCCTCGTTAACGGCATGTTCGCATATAGCCCATTTAAAGCCCGCTAACCCAAGGCCCGTTACGCCCTATTCAATTAGGCCCAAGAGCGCTATCCGGCCATCCAATATGATTCCATTGCCACTTTCGCCCATGTATGGCCCATGACGTCTTTCGGCCCATCTGAGGCCCTTTGTAAATCTTGGCCCATTAATGGCCCGTGGTGAAACTGGCCTGCGGTGAACAGTGTATCACTTTATACCCATTAACTGAAACTGGCCCGTAATGAACCGTGTATCACTTTATACCCATTAACGGCCCGTTATTACGCTTGGCCGCTTTCACCCATGTTATCTTTCGCCTTCTCGAGCCCATTTACTCTTGGGCTCATTTCCAACATTCGCTTACTTATGGCCCGTTCATCGCTATTTTTCGCTTAGGGCTAAATTCACCGAGGTTACAATCGCCTGCTTTGTGGCCCTTTAATACGTTGGGCCATTTTCATAGCGTCATCAAATACGGTCGATTAACGATGGCCCGTTATGGTCGGCCATGAACAGACGATTCCAACTCTAGCCCGTTTACGGCCATAATGCGGTCTGTTATTGGCCCATGTTTGGCCAACCGATCATATGGCCCGTACAAGGCCCATTGATGATAGGACCCTAGAAGGCCCATTGTGTCTACAACCCGTATAAGGCCCATTGTTTCTATGACACGTAGAAGGCCCATTGTTTCTACGGCCCGTAGGAGGGAAATGGTAACTACAGTAAATATGTAGCCCATGGTTCTTGTGGCCTAGTTTTAAAAAATAGGTTACTGCGGCCACTAGCAAACCGCAGAAAAAAGAAGTGCACTGACTACAAGCAAAGAAATAAACAAGACAATAAGGAAATAAATAAGCAAGCAACTTACGCTAGGCTATCACGGCTATTACACATAGTACATCCACTAGGCATCAAAGTTCGCCACCAAAGGCAAATATAGGGAACACAACAAAGATATAAACGCCAAGAGAAAACAAGTCCGTAACTAAAACCACTTCAAGAGCTCAAGAAACAATATCCTCGGTACCCATAATGTCGGGCAAGATGCTTAGCAAGCTTATTAACTTTCTCTTGTTTACGCTTAAGTCCTCCAAAGACTTGTCGTTGCACCGTAAAGTATGCATCTCAATTCGCAGGACTTCTCCGTCCTTGGCTTCCTATCGCATAACATTTGATCGGTGTCTTTCAACTTGAAGTTGAGACTCAAGAAGCCAAACTGATTCAGGCAATGAGTTCGAAGAGCTGGTGCCATCAGTAGTAGACAGTAACTCGAACACTACATCAAGATATGACTTTGGGGTTGTCTCAGTGTCTTCAATATAGTTTTTATCAGCTTTATTGGAGACCAACAGGGATGTCTCACTATCTTGAACCTTATCTGCATTACTTCCTTTACCATTGCATAACGGGGTACTCTTCTCCAATATTTTATCCGCGTTCTAAAAGAGAAACAAACAAACACATCACAGGTTTACAATGTAGTATATGAAACTCATTTTGGTAAAACAACTCAAGAGTAAGGTGGACAGATAACAAAGATGAAACAAACATATATCTATGTAGTATGGTCACCTGATGGTCTATGTCATTCTAGTTTATGTTGCCAAATCAAGATAGATACATTCAATCATATCTATTTAAGACAAAGCAGATAGACAAAATATAAGTGTGGGAAACTACACAAGCAATAACAACACTTGTAATGTGCTTGGCATGAGAACATAACTATTTATTCAATTGAAACTGAAATCAACATAGAGCAAGTTACAACAAAGAAACAGCCAAACACGTTAAAGAAACAGTTTAAAACATACCTGCGCCATTGGAGTTTCAATTGCATCCTTCAAATTTGAAATTAGTTGGTATGAGTAAATACGGTGATGCAAGAGCAAAGTAGTATGAACCATAGCTACGGAACCCGACATAAGAACAATTCTTCTTACGCTTTAAGCGCTGACTTGGGGTTCGGAGTGGTGGTCCTCGTGCTTTGGGCATCGCAGAGCCTTACTAACCGCTCGTGTTTGGGTGCTCTGTGGTGGAGACGGTGCCAGGTCAACGGAACCGGGTTACTATCTCGGGTTGGGGTTAGAAGGGGTGTAGCTGGTTCTCTGTCCAACTGGGTAGGGGTACAATCTGCATGAGTGTGCGTTATGTGTGGTGGGGCTGGTTCTTGGGCAAGTACAATTGTGGTTCTATCTGCAACGACAGGTAGCACGATCTTTTCTGAAGATCGTGTTTTTACTCCCACAGATACTGCCATCACTCCCTCCAATTGAAATGGCTGATAAACAAGAAAAGTAATTGAATGTACAGACATTATAAGATAGACAGGTGCAATGGATAGTAGGGAAGAAAATAGGGCATGAAATAATTCACATTTATGTTGTCTAACCAAACAGAATAGTAGGACATAATTTCACATATATGATGACTAATTAAACATGATAGCATGACACAATTTCACATGTAGGATGGCTAACTAAACAGGATAGAATGACATACTTCAAAATATGATGACTATGTAAACAAGATGACATGATATAACTATATGATGTGTCTATTAAAGTGGTTGGCATTCCATAAATCACAAACATGCCGTCGACGGAAACATGATGGCATGATATAATTCACGAATATAATGACATAATTTAAAATATGATGACTATGTAAACAGGATGAGATGATATAACTATATTATGTCTTTAGAAAATGGGTTGGTATGCCATAATTCAGATACATGCTGTCTATGTAAACATCATGGCATGACATAATTCAAATATATGATTTATATACTAAGCAAGTGAGTAGAGGGCAATCACATATATGATGTGTCAACTAAGGAGATGGCATTCAATATTGTGTATATGATGTAAAAACTAAGCATTGCAATACAACATATGCATGATATGAGTAATACTAGCACATATGCCCATGCGTTGCACCGGGAGAGATATTTTATTTACGATAGGCAACGGGAAAGATGATCTATGTGTCCACAAAAAATGGTCCGCAACGGTAGGCGACAGAGCAACGAGTTGTAGTCTTCTCATTGGACATGTTTGGCCCATGAAATTTTGATAGTGGTGAGGTTGGTAGGCGTGGTGGCGAGCACCCAACTCATGCCTTTTTCTTTCGCGTCCGCCTTCATCTCGAGGTTGTGCATGCCTTCTCATTTGGTGGATGTGTGACGACCTTCGGGACACAGTTGTTTGGACGACTCTCCTACGACAACGTAACCTGATGAATTACTACTTGCAGCGCATAAATCATGTTTCATAAGCATAATCAGGCATGAACGTCCCTTCGTTATGACGGTTTATTCTCTTTGATTATTTTAACGCTCACGTATTCACATTTTTTTAATTAGCGCCAAACAATATATACTCTTTTATTAGCGCATGCTCACAATCTTTTTAATTTATATCCAACCAGGATAAACAAACGCGCGCTGCTAACCAATGTCCAACGCGAATATTTACGAAAATACGATAGCTTCAGATTGATTTAATTTTTTATTTTTTCGAACATTTGAAGAAATATGAACAGCCAAATATTCTTCGAAACGTTAACTTTTTTTGAAAGCCCGGACAGTTTTAAAAAATATGAACATTTTTTTCGAAAATTCCATATAATTTTTCAAAAAAAACAAACAAAATTAGAAATGGGAATAGTAATTGAGATCGTATATTTTCTTTTGAAATAATGAACCTTTTATGAAACACAACATTATCGATTTTTTTTGAAAATGGGAACATTCAAAACAACTTTAAAAAATGTTTTCTTGGAACCAAACATTTTTTTTGTTTTTGTTAAATTTTCACTAAAATAGGAATATTTTTTGAATATGGAACATTTAAAAAAATATTAATATTATAAAAAATCTCCAACAATTCTGATTTTTTTAAATGGCAACATTTTTTAAATGTTGACGAAATTCCGAAACCAGATATTTTTAATTTTTTAATATTTTTCAAAACAGGAATACATTTTTTAATGCTTATTTTTTTGAATATTTGAACAAAAATTGAAATTGCGAATATACTTTGTATATTTTTATTTCACGGAAAAGTAAAAATAAAGAAGGAGAAATTAAAACGAAACAGAAACAGAACACTAAACAAACAAAAACGGGCCGGCCCAGTCTTGGGCCACCTGTGTGTACCTTCAACTATTTGTCACCACATGCGACAAATAAGGTCCTCCCAACGCATGGGCCGGAAACTTACTATGTTGGCTTTGTTGGGCTGGAGTGCGCCTGGCCCAATTGCATAATTCTGGACAAAATTTTGTCTTTTCTAGTGGAGAGATGCACAAAAATTTAGTACCACCTCGGATAGAAAAAAAATATTTTCGACGGTGAAAACGGATGAAAATATTGGAGAAACGCACCTTGCTTTATTAGTAGGTATAGATAACCCTGCCAAGTTTGAGCATACACCTCAGGGGGATAATAGGACTGGTCATCTGCCTCTGAATCCTCCTCTGAAGAGCTATCAGAATCAAGAAGATATCTGCTTCAAGCAGTAGCATTGTCTGCTCCAAAGACCTTGTTTTCACTCTGCATTTCTCCATCACCAATTTAAATGGCTGATGCATGTGAAGAGCAGTTGAATATACAAACATTGTCGACAAAAGCAATGAGAAATACAAAAAAGGACGGCATGATATAATTGACATATATGACGCTTGCCTAAACAACATGGCATTGTATAATTCACATACATAATGCCTTGCAACAAGATAACATTGCGTAATTCACATATATAATGTCTTGCAACAAGATGGCATTGCATAATTCACATATATGGTAATTAGACACTAAACATGTGGCATTCACACAAAGCATGTCTAAACTAAGCAAATGACATAGCAATGCAAGATACCATACGCACGGTATGAGCAACATAACCCCGCCAAGTTAGAGCATGCACCTCGGGGAAATATGATCGGTCATCTTTCAATCCTCCTCCGAGGAGCTATCGGTAACCAAAGAAGACATGCGCTTTCACGATAGCATTGTCGCGCTCAAGACCTTGTTTCCACTCCAGATTTTTCCATGATCGTGCCGAATGGTCGATGCATGTGAAGAGTAATTGAATGTACTAAAATTGTTGACAAATTTAACATGTAATAAAAAATGATGGCATGATATAATTCACATATAAGATGATGGCTAACTGTGGTGGCATTGCAAAATTCACATATATGATGCTGGCTAAATAAGATGGCATTGCATGATTCACATATACGATAAAGAAACTAAACAGATGGCATTGACACAAAGCATGTCTAAACTAAACAGATGACATCTTTAATGTATACAAGAAGCAATGCAAGGCACCATATGCATGATATTACCAACATCAAGATGCCAAGTTAGAGCGAAGACCTCATGGAGTAAATAGGAGTGGTCTTCTCCTTCTAAATCCCCCTCAGAACAGTTATCTTCCTCTTGATTACGATCCGAAATGGGTGGAGGGGGGCTGCCTTTTGCACACCATGCAAAGAATGTTCGCATGAAATTTTATTGCCACACAAGGCTCGTCTCTTTTGCTCTACATGATCAGTTCCATTGTGTACAATAAATGGCATGCATAGGAATAAAACATAGTGAGATTATGTAAGGAGTGCATGCACAAATCCAGAGTAACTGTGGATAGACCCAAAACCAATGATAGCAGGCAGATAATAGCTTTAGTTAAAATAATACAGATAATGGCTCCTTTAATGTTTGTTTGCACCCAACATGAAACTCATAGTAGACACCCGAGATTAACCAGATAGTAGACATATAGTATTGATTGCTGCCCCAATATGTACCCCACAACCATTTAAAAACTCAAGTTTTAGCATTACTTTGGACCTGACTCGGAGTCTAATAGGTGAACACGACAATAATGTAGCATGTCATCATATTAAGCGACGATAACGAAGCGTACACGGAAGAGTGCGACCTCTCTTGCAGACCCGTGTAGTCCTCAAGGTCATCTGGTCAGTTGATGATGGTAATGCAGTTTTCATGGCTATTGGCGGGGGGGGGAGAAGATCTGAGGCAGCGAAAGACACCGAGAGCGGATCCTGTTGTGGTCAACCCTTCCGTCGTTGGAGCGGTGAGCTGGGTGGAACACACACAAGCAGAGCAGGACCAACCACACAAGGTTTTTGACACATATCTCGTAATGAAGTAATTGAGTAAGGGCTTGTTTGAATTTGAGGATTCTAACAATGCAGGGATAGGAAATAGACAGGGATAGGATAGGAATGCACGTGCAAAACAGAGAATTTAAAAACACATGATTTCTGCCAATCTGGGTGTTTGATTCACAACAATTGGAAGATCACATGATGCAAAAAAGCATGGTGAGAATAAGTCAAACCACAAGAAAATGTACGGTTATAATGCTATTATGCTACTATCTCTTAGTCTTGTGCTTGATGAATAGGAATATGAAAAGGAGGACAAGTGGAAATTAGAATTCCTACGGTTTTTCTTTCAAGGAGACACTAAAGGAACAAATCCTACAATTTTCCTTTGCTCCATTCCTTTGCACCAAATTCATGAAAAGTAGTACCATAGGAAACTTTCCAATTCCTATGTTTTTCATTCACTTTTCCTTTCAAGCACTGGCGATTCTAGTAGGCAGGCTTGAGCAAGGAAAATCCTACACTAAAAAATGTTTTTGTGCTACCTTTATTACTTTGGACCTGTGCCCACGCCATACTAGCTCAACTCCCGTGCCCATCGACAAATGCACAACTCAAACGCTACAGAGATAAATAATGATGGCATTCAAGAGAGTCCATCACGGATAGCTAAGTTGCCGGTACCTCACCGCTTGTCATATAGTAGGATAAAATAATCGTGTTTCCCCTTACTACGAAAGTGCTCATGGACAATATATATAACATGTAGAGTAAAAAGAGATGCAACAAGTGTACAACCTTTTTGGCGAAGCCATGTCGATCTCGATGGATTGGGTTGGCGGTGAGGATGCTCCGCCGACTTGGCTGTTGGAGGAGGGAAGAAGATCTTAGGCGCCTAGAGATGGAGCCCGAGGTCTTGCTCCATTGTTATAGAGGGTTTCGCCATTGGAGCAGCTCCGTGAGTTGTACGACGCCGAGGTCAAGCAGACAAGAGAGACAACGTTAACTCGAGTGGAATTCTAATAGCATCTCCAATACATGATGTAAAATACATAACCACAAAGTGTTAGATGTAAAATACATCACCGCTCATCTCTAAACTTAACTCGTCAAACTGAATTTAATTGTCGTAAACCGAACTTAATTATCGAAACCGAACTTAACCGTCAAACTGAATTTTTGTCAAAACTGAATTTTGTTGTTTAAACCGAAAACACTAGCAAGGTGAGGCTACACGCTGGTCGATCGATTTTTCATCTCTGGTCGTCACGATTTTGCAGCCGTTGGATATGAAATCAAGGGCTAGCCACAACCGCCAAACAAGCAGCCCCGTCGTCGCCATGATCGTGGTGGCCGCCTGCCACCCCGAAAACACTCCCCACCTCCGGTCCGCCGCCGCCCTGGCCATCCCTCTAGGCCCTCCCGTGCCGAGATTTTTCTCTAGCGATCCCCACGCCAACGCCCCGACACTGCCGGCGACCACCACCCCCACCCTAAACCCTAAGATAGATAGTGGGGTACCTCTCCGCGAGCCCCCCTCCCCACTGCGGCTGGTTCTTCTTTCACCCCGGCGAGCTCCCCCACCCCCTGAAAGTCGACTAACCCAAAAGTCGATTCAGTCGACTGAAGTGTAGCTAAATCGGAGCAGCATCGCAAGAAAGAGCAAGAGCGAGAGCAGCAGAGCGAGCAAGAGCAATAGCAAGAGCAGACCAGGCAGGGGACCGAGAGCAAGAGCAGAGCGGCAGCGCGAGCGAGAGCTAAAGCAGCAGCAGCCCCTACTGATGTGGACGTCGCCGCCGAGGGAGCGACATTGTGGAGGAAGTGGTCGGCGACGCCGCCGTGGATGGAGTCGCGCCGTGCCGGCTCAGGACCGAGCGCCGACAGCACCATGAGATCGAATCAAGAAGAAAATGCGGCGATTAGTGTACAACCTCTTTGGTGGCGCCGATTAGGCCACAGCTTCATCCAAGGAAACGGTGATGATGATGCTCTTCCGGTGGTGCAGGTGAAGATGGCGGTGTAGGAATGGAGGTGGCGCGAAAGACGAGGGGAACGTCGGGGCAGCTCCTTGGAGGTGGAGGACGGGGTGGCTGAACCGGTGGGACGACGAGATCGACGACGGATCCTCATTCGATACGGTGGATGAGGGACGTCAAGGTGTTGCTGTGGACGACGTCATCGGGGAAGAGGGTCCGACTGGGTGGCGGACGGAGCAGGGTGTGGGGCTTCATCGCGGGTTTTCGTGGCCTCGGTGTATGAATGGGTAGGCGGATGGGATGGCAGTGGGGAACCATGGCTTAGGGACGCGCTTCCGAAATGTGGGGTAAGTTACGAAAGTACCCCCACCGATTTGAGGCGGTTCTTTCGGTTCACGGGTACCACAGGCATTTCACGTGTCAGAATTTCATAGGAGGTGGGAGTTTTCGCGCGTGTTGTAATTTCGGAATAGCAAGGCGCGGGTTGAGATGGAGGGAGTTGTCGGAGCACAACGAGACAAAGATATATCTTAAATATTTTGGGCTAACAAGGCGCGTGTTGAAGAGGCGGGAGTTTCGCATCACGATAGATAGGGACGCTAGCTTGAATTTTCGGCATAACAAGGTGCGGCTTGAAATTTCAGGAGAACAAGCTTAACGTGTACCCAAAAAAAGACAATTTGCACCTCAACATGCACAACACACACACAAACACCATTTAGACTAGAGTAAGGTACACATCCATTGCACGCATGAGATTTGGCAACCAAATTATGAATAAATACCACATTATAGCATGTAAGCTTTGAGTCATATATGCATGATGTAGATGTTCGTTTAATTCTTATAGTTCATTTCATTCAAAATCATCTAGTTTTTATAAGAAAGCTAATCTATTTTCAAATTCATGGAATTGTGCGTTGTAAGACATAAAGTAAAAACAAATAATGGAAAATCATGTAGAAAAACATTTGGGCAATTCTGATACGGAAGATTCTAGAACAAAGAAGTGCTTGTGTTTTGATGTTTGTGCATTATGCTTAAGTTCAACCATGGAGTCTTCTAGATTATACATGTGGCGAAATCTGGTGGAATCTAGATGATATCCAACGGCCAGTAGTGCTCAAATTTGCCATCTTTGGACCATCATATTCGCCTCATCCAATGACCATCTTTCAAAGTTAAAGTTACCCGCACACAATATAAAAAAATATAAAATATAATATATATAGGGGTATAGATATAGATATGTGATGCGAAAGCCACCCATCATCTCCAATTAGAATAGTGTGTCCATGCACGTATGCGACGTGGCTAAATGATGTCTGCCATCGGTATCTCAAATTCAAATCAGTCTGACCTTGTTCAATGTGTATACATTACAACATGCTCGTTTCCAAACCACACCGCGCAGATCTCCGTTATATTCATGCATGCATGGGTTTGAGACATCAGGATCTCTTATTCAAATATTTGAATTCAACTTTACATTGATTATGACCTCACCTAGTCTTTTACACCCACATAGTCGTCTTCTCTTTATAATTGTACCACTAACTTTCTCTCATGCATGAATGCACACACACTACCAGTCGGCATTATCCATCGTACACATGCAATCTTTTTCTTCAGGTCGGTCTCCCATGAAGGCACACACCCACACACATCCCCCTCTCCATCATATCGGGCATTCTTTATCTCTCACGCGTGCATGCGCAATGATCAATGTTCCACTATGTATGTGTGTAGATAGCTAGGTCTTTCATAGTTTTCCACACAAACCGATCAACCGATATATCCAGTGAGGTCTCACCCTCTTTCCCACGTCCACATCGATCAATCTATACATCTGTATATAGGATTAACATATATAGCTAATACACCCACATTAATTATATATCCAACGTCCCCCTCTCATCATCCATGCCTTCCGCTCCATCTCTCAGACGCGCGCACAATGGCGAAGATAGGGGCAATAAGGGCCCTGCCCCCCCTAACATTGTTGGAAATATGCCCTAGAGGCAATAATAAAAGTATTATTATATTTCATTGTTCATGATAATTGTCTTTTGTTCATGCTATAATTGTATTATCCAGAAATCGTAATACACGTGTGAACACTTAGACCACAATATGTCCCTAGTAAGCCTCTAGTCGACTAGCTCACAGATCAACAGATAGTCATGGTTTCGACTATGGACATTGGATGTCGTTGATAACGGATCACATCATTGGGAGAATGATGTGATGGACAAGACCCAATCCTAAGCATAGCACAAAGATCGTAGTTCGCTTGCTAGAGCTTTGCCAATGTCAAGTATCTCTTCCTTCGACCATGAGATCGTAACTCCGGACACCGTAGGAGTGCCTTTGGTGTATCAAACGTCACAACGAATCGGGTGACTATAAAGGTGCATTACAGGTATCTCCGAAAGTATCATTGGGTTGACATGGATCGAGATCGATTTGTCACTCCGTATGACGGAGAGGTATCTCTGGGCCCACTCGGTAATGCATCATCATAATGAGCTCAATGTGACCAAGGTGTTGGCCATGGATCATGCATTATGGTACGAGTAAAGTGACTTGCCGTAACGAGACCGAACAAGGTATTGGGATACCGACGATCGAGTCTCGTGCAAGTAACATACCGATTGACAAAGGGAATTGCATATGTGGTTTGATCGAATCTCGACATCGTGGTTCAACCGATGAAATCATCGAGGAGCATGTGGGAGCCAACATGGGTATCCGCACTCGCTGTTGGTTATTGCCCGAGAGTTGTCTCGGTCATGTTCACAGGTCTCCGAACCCGTAGGGTCTACACACTTAAGGTTCGGTGACGCTTAGGGTTATAAGGAAGACTAGTATGTGACTACCGAATGTTGTTTGGAGTCCCGGATGAGATCCCGGACGTCACGAGGAGTTTCGGAATGGTCCGGAGGTAAAGAATAATATATAGGAAGTGGTATTTCGGCCATCGGGAAAGTTTCGGTCTCCCGGTAATGTACCGGGACCACCGGAAGGGTCCCGGGGGTCCACCGGGTGGGGCCACCTATCCGGAGGGCCCCATGGGCTGAAGTGGGAGGAACCAGCCCATAGTGGGCTGGTGCGCCTCAGGCCCACCCCGCGCCTAGGGTTGAAACCCTAGGGGGGGGCGCCCACTTGGCTTGGGGCACTCCACCCCTCGGCCGCCGCGCCCCCTTGGAGATTGGATCTCTAGGGGCCGGCGCCCCCCTGGGGGCCTATATAAAGGGGGGGAGGGAGGGGGGCTACAACACCCATCTCCAAGGCGCAGCCCCTCCCCTCCCCAACACCTCTCCTCCTCCGTAAGCGCTCGGCGAAGCCCTGTCGGAGTACTGCCTCTCCACCATCACCACGCCGTCGTGCTGCCGGTGGAGCTGTCTTCCTCAACCTCTCCTTCCTCCTTGCTGGATCAAGATGGAGGGGACGTCACCCGTGCCGTACGTGTGTTGAATGCGGAGGTGCTGTCCGTTCAGCACTTGGTCATCGGTGATTTGAATCACGTCGAGTACGACTACATCATCACCTTGCAAGCTTCCGCACGCGATCTACAAGTGGTATGTAGATGCAAACTCTCTCCGCTGCTCGTTGCTTAGATGAACTCATAGATGGATCTTGGTGAAACCGTAGGAAAAATTTTAATTTTCTCGCAACGCTCCCCAACAAAGGGCATCATGAGCTAGGTCTATGCGTAGTTCTCTAATGCACGAGTAGAACACAATTTGTTGTGGGCGCTGATCTTGTCGACTTACTTGCCTCTACTAGTCTTTTCTTGCTTCAACGGTATTGTGGGATGAAGCGGCCCGACCAACCTTACACGACGCTTACGTGAGACCGGTTCCACCGATTGACATGCACTAGTTGCATAAGGTGGCTGGCGGTGTCTGCTCTCCCACTTTAGTTGGGGCGGATTCGATGAACAGGCCCTTATGAAGGGTAAATAGAAGTTTACAAAATCACGTTGTGGTGTTTTCAGAGGTAAGAAAACGTTTTGCAAGAACCCAATCGCAGCTATCGTAAAAGATGCAACAACAATTAGAGGACGCCTAACTTGTTTTTGCAGCGATTGATCATGTGATGTGATATGGCCGAAGTTGTGATGAATGATGAATTGTGATGTATGAGATCATGTTTTGTAATAGGATTCACGACTTGCATGTCGATGAGTATGACAACCGGCAGGAGCCATAGGAGTTGTCTTTATTTTTTGTATGACTTGCGTGTCATTAAAGAACGCCATGTAAACTATTTTACTTCATTGCTAAACGCGTTAGTCATAGAAGTAGAAGTAGTCGCATGGCGTGACAACTTCATGAAGACACGATGATGGAGATCATGATGATGGAGATCATGGTGTCAAGCCGGTGACAAGATGATCATGGAGCCCCAAGATGGAGATCAATGGAGCTTTATGATATTGGCCATATCATGTCACAACTATATAATTGCATGTGATGTTTATTATGTTTATGCATCTTGTTTACTTAGGACGACGGTAGTAAATAAGATGATCCTTACAAAATTTCAAGAAGTGTTCTCCCTAACTCGCACCGCTGCTACAGTTCGTCGCTTCTAAGCACCACGTGATGATCGGTGTGATGGATCCTTACGCTCACATACAACGGTGTAAGACAGTTTTACACAGCGAAAACACTTAGGGTTAACTTGACGAGCCTAGCATGTACGGACATGGCCTCGTAACACGGAGACCGAAAGGTCGAACACGAGTCGATGGAAGATACGATCAACATGAAGATGTTCACCGATGATGACTAGTCCGTCTCACGTGATGATCGGACACGGGCTAGTCGACTCGGATCGTAACACTTAGATGACTAGAGGGATGTCTAATCTAAGTGGGAGTTCATAATTTGATTAGAACTTTATTATCATGAACTTAGTCTAAAACCTTGCAAATATGTCTTGTAGATCAATGGCCAACGCTAATGTCAACATGAACTTCAACGCTCCTAGAGAAAACCAAGCTGAAAGATGATGGCAGAACTATACGGATCGGGTCCGAACCCGAGGATCATCCTCATAGCTGCCAAGAAACAAGATGTCCTAGAAGCACCGTTAGGTGACCCACCTGTTCTCCCAAAGAACGCAAGACGATTTGAACGCTTGCGGACTCGCTCGATGATTACTCCCTCGCTCAAAGGCGGCATGCTCTACAGCTTAGAACCGGGCTCCAAAAACGTTTTGAGCATCACGGAGCATATGAGATGTTCAAGAGCTGAAACTAGTTTTCCAAGCTCATGCCCGGTCGAGAGATATGATGTCTCCGACAAGTTCTACAGCTTGTAAGATGGAGGAAAACAGTTCACAAGGAACACATCCTCAAGATGTCCGGGTTGCACAACCGTATGACCCAAATTGAACATTAACCTCCCTGATGAGGCGGTCATTGACATAATCCTCCAGCCGCCCCACCAAGCTACAAGAGCTTTGTGATGAACTACAACATGCGGGGATGGTGAAGACCATTCTGAAGTGTACTGATGTCAAGTCAGCAGAGGCTGAAATCAAGAAAGAACATCAAGTGTTGATGGTCAATAAGACCACTAAGTTTAAGAAGGGCAAGGGAAGAAGAACTTCAAGAAGGACGGCAAAGATGTTGCCGCGCCCGTAAGCCGCTTGCCGGAAGAAGTCAAAGAATGGACCCAAGCCCGAGATCGAGTGCTTTTATTGCAAGGGAAGGGTCACCGAAGCGGAACTGCCCCAAATACTTAGCGGATAAGAAGGCCGCAACACCAAAGGTATATTTGATATACATGTAATTGATGTGTACCTTACCAAGACTCGTAGTAACTCCCGGTATTTGATACCGTGCCGCTGCTCATATTTGTAACTCACAGCAGAGCTACGGAATAAACGGAGACCGGCGAAGGCGACGAGGTGATGATGCGTCGGGAATGGTTCCAGAGTCGATGTGATCGCCGTCCGCACGCTGCCTCTACATTTACCTACGGATTAGTTTTAAACCTTAATAATTGTTATTTAGTGCCATGTTTGAGCATGAACATTGTATCCGGATCTCGCTTAATACGAGATGGCTACTCATTTAAGTCCGAGAATAATGGTTGTTCGATTTATATGAGAGATATGTTTTATGGTCATGCTCCAATGGTCAATGGTTTATTCTTAATGAATCTCGAGCGTAATATTACACATGTTCATAGTGTGGATGCCAAAAGATGTAAAGTTGATAACGATAGTCCCACATACTTGTGGCATCGCCGCCTTGGTCACATTGGTGTCAAGCGCATGAAGAAGCTCCATGCCGATGGACTTTAGAGTCTCTTGATTATGAATCGCTTGACACATGCTAACCATGCCTCATGGGCAAATGACCAAGACTCCATTCTCGGAACAATGGAGCGAGCAACCAACTTGTTGGAAATCATACATACCGATGTGTGCGGTCCAATGAGCGTTGAGGCTCATGGAGGATATCGTTATGTTCTCACTCTCACCGATGACTTGAGTAGATATGGGTATGTCTACTTAATGAAACACAAGTCCGAGACCTTGAAAAGTTCAAGGAATTTCAGAATGAGGTGGAGAATCAACGTGACCGAAAGATAAAGTTCCTACGATCGATCGTGGAGGAGAATACTTAAGTCACGAATTTGGTACACACTTGAGGAAATGTGGAATCATTTCACAACTCACGCCACCGAACACCTCAAATAAACGGTGTGTCCGAACGTCGAATCGCACTCTATTGGATATGGTGCGATCTATGATGTCTCTTACCGATTTACCGCTATCATTTTGGGGATACGCCTAGAGACAGCTACATTCACTTTAAATAGGGCACCGCCTAAACCGCTGAGATGACACCGTATGAATTATGGTTTGGGAAGAAACCTAAGCTGTTGTTTCTAAAAGTTTGGGGATGCGATGCTTATGTCAAGAAACTTCAACCCGAAAAGCTCGAACCCAAGTCGGAAAATGCGATTCATAGGATACCCTAAGGAAACTGTCGGGTATACCTTCTAATTAAGATCCAAGGCAAGATCTTTGTTGCTAAGAACGGATGCTTTCTCGAGAAAGAGTTTCTCTCGAAAGAAGTAAGTGGGAGGAAAGTAGAACTCGATGAAGTACTACCTCTCAAACGGGAAAGTGGTGCAGCGCAGGAAACCGTTCCTGTAATGCCCACACCAACTGAAGAGGAAACCAATGATAATGATCAAGGTACTTCGGATCAAGTTGGTACTGAACTTCGTAGGTCCACAAGGACACGTTTCGCACCAGAGTGGTACGGCAACCCTGTCCTGGAAATCATGTTGTTAGACAACGGTGAACCTTCGAACTATGAAGAAGCGATGGCGGGCCCGGATTCCAACAAATGGCTTGAAGCCATGAAATCCGAGATAGAATCCATGTATGAAAACAAAGTATGGACTTTGACAGACTTGCCCAATGATCGGCGAGCGATAGAAAACAAATGGATTTTTAAGAAGAAGACGGACGCGATGGTAATGTTACCATCTATAAAGCTCGACTTGTCGCTAAGGGTTATCGACAAGTTCAAGGGATTGACTACGATGAGACATTCTTCTCCGTAGCGAAGCTGAAGTCCGTCTCAATCATGTTAGCAATTGCCGATACTATGATTATGAGATATGGCGATGGACGCCAAAACAGCATTCCTTAACGGACATCTTAAGGAAGAGCAGATATGATGCAGCCGAAGGTTTTGTCGATCCTAAGAACGCTAACAAAGTATGCAAGCTCCAAATGATCCATTTATGGACTGGTGCAAGCATCTCGAGTTGGAACATTCGCTTTGATGAGATGATCAAAGCATTTGGGTTTATGCGACTTATGGAGAAGCCTGCGTTTATAAGAAAGTGAGTGGGAGCTCAGAGCATTTCTCCTATTATATGTAGATGACATACTCTTGATGGGAAATGATACAAAACTTCGGACAGCATTAAGGCCTACTTGAATAAGTGTTTTTCAATGAAGGACCTTGGAGAAGCTGCTTATATATTAGGCATCAAGATCTATAGAGATAGATCGAGACGCCTCATAGGTCTTTCACAAAGCACATACCTTGATAAGATTTTGAAGAGGTTCAAAATGGATCAGTCCAAGAAGGGTTCTTGCCTATGTTACAAGGTGTGAGATTGAGCTCACTCGACCACCGACCACGGCAAAAGATAAAGAAGAGATGAGTGTCATCCCTATGCTTCAGCCATAGGATCTATTATGTATGCCATGTGTGTACCAAAGTTCGATAAACCTTGCCGTGAGTTTGGTAGCAAGATACCAAAGTAATCACGCAAGGAACACCGGACAGCGGTCAAGAATATCCTGGCACCGAAAAGGACAAAAGACATGTTTCGCTTATGGAGGAGACGAAGAGCTCGTCAGAAGGGTTACGCCGACGCTTAGCTTCGACTCAGATCCGATGACTCTAAGTCACAAACCGGATACGTGTATATGTTGAATGGTGGAGCAAGAGGTGGTGCAGCTGCAAGCAGAGCGCCGTGGCGGGATCTACGTGAAGCGGAGTACATGGCAGCCTCGGAGGCAGCGATGAAGCGATTTGGGTGAAGGAGTTCATCACCGACCTAGGAGTCATACCCAATGCGTCGGGCCGATCAAACTCTTCGTGACAACACCGAGCTATTGCCCTTGCCAAGGAGCCTGTGTTTCACAAGAAGACCAGCACATCAAGCGCCGCTTCAACTCCATCCGTGAAAATGTTCAAGATGGAGACATAGAGATTTGCAAAGTGCACACGGATCTGAATGTTGCGGATCCGCTGACTAAACCTCTCTCAAGGCAAAACATGATCAACACCGTAACTCTATGGGTGTTCGATTCATCACAATGTAACTAGATTAGTGACTCTAGTGCAAGTGGGATATGTTGGAAATATGCCCTAGAGGCAATAATAAAAGTATTATTATATTTCATTGTTCATGATAATTGTCTTTTGTTCATGCTATAACCGTATTATCCGGAAATCGTAATACACGTGTGAACACTTAGACCACAATATGTCCCTAGTGAGCCTCTAGTTGACTAGCTCACAGATCAACAGATAGTCATGGTTTCTCGACTATGGACATTGGATATCGTTGATAACGGATCACATCATTGGGAGAATGATGTGATGGACAAGACCCAATCCTAAGCATAGCACAAAGATCGTAGTTCGCTTGCTAGAGCTTTGCCAATGTCAAGTATCTCTTCCTTCGACCATGAGATCGTAACTCCCGGATACCGTAGGAGTGCCTTTGGTGTATCAAACGCCACAACGAATCGGGTGACTATAAAGGTGCATTACAGGTATCTCCGAAAGTATCTGTTGGGTTGACATGGATCGAGATCGATTTGTCACTCCGTATGACGGAGAGGTATCTCTGGGCCCACTCGGTAATGCATCATCATAATGAGCTCAATGTGACCAAGGTGTTGGCCACGGGATCATGCATTATGGTACGAGTAAAGTGACTTGCCGGTAACGAGACTGAACAAGGTATTGGGATACCGACGATCGAAGTCTCGCAAGTAGCATACCGATTGACAAAGGAATTGCATATGTGGTTTGATCAATCTCGACATCGTGGTTCAACCGATGAAATCATCGAGGAGCATGTGGGAGCCAACATGGGTATCCAGACCCCGCTGTTGGTTATTGCCCGAGAGTCATCTCGGTCATGTCTGCGTGTCTCCCGAACCCGTAGGGTCTACACACTTAAGGTTCGGTGACGCTAGGGTTATAAGGAAGACTAGTATGTGACTACCGAATGTTGTTCGGAGTCCCCGATGAGATCCCGGACATCACGAGGAGTTTCGGAATGGTCCGGAGGTAAAGAATAATATATAGGAAGTGGTATTTCGGCCATCGGGAAAGTTTCGGGGTCTCCCGGTAATGTACCGGGACCACCGGAAGGGTCCCGGGGGTCCACCGGGTGGGGCCACCTATCCGGAGGGCCCCATGGGCTGAAGTGGAGGGAACCAGCCCATAGTGGGCTGGTGCGCCTCAGGCCCACCCGCGCCTAGGGTTGAAACCCTAGGGGGGGGCGCCCACTTGGCTTGGGGGCACTCCACCCCTTGCCGCCGCCCCCTTGGAGATTGGATCTCGAGGGGTCGGCCCCCTGGGGCCTATATAAAGGGGGAGGAGGGGGCTGCAGCACCATCTCCAAGGCGCAGCCCTCCTCCCCAACACCTCTCCTCCTCCGTAAGCGCCGCGAAGCCCCTCGCCGAGTATCGCTCTCCAACATCACCACGCCGTCGGCCGCCGGTGGAGCTGTCTTCCTCAACCTCTCCTTCCTCCTTGCTGGATCAAGACGGAGGGACGCCACCCGCGCCGCACGTGTGTTGAACACGGAGGTGCTGTCTGCTCAGACTTGGTCATCGGTGATTTGAATCACGCCGAGTACGACTACATCATCACCTTGCAAGCTTCCGCACGCGATCTACAAGTGGTATGTAGATGCAAACTCTCTCCCGTTGCTCGTTGCTTAGATGAACTCATAGATGGATCTTGGTGAAACCGTAGGAAATTTTTTAATTTTCTGCAACTTTCCCCAACAAACATCACTATATATCAAGGCTAATAGGAATGTGATCATTAGACAATTGCTACTAAAAATGGTTTAAGTTCATGAACTGACCCTCCTCGTAAAGGATTAGCAATGCTTGGCCCCCTAGATCATTTATTTTTCATGGCTCCACCACTGCGCGCAACAGCGCACATTCTCACCCCCTCTCTCTAAATATCGATCTCGCCCTGTGCATTCCTTCATAGTCTCCCTCCACTCGGCCCCTCGCACCATCTTCTAGCCCCCACCAAATTTTGCCACATGTACAATCTAGCAGACTCCATGGTTGAACTTAAGCATAATGCACAAACCTCAAAACAACAGTGGTTCTCTTTTGTTCTAGAATCTTCCGTATCATAACTGCCCAAACTTTTTTCTAGTTGAATTGCCATTATTTGTTTTTACTTCATGCTTTACAACACACAATTCCATGAATCATAAAATAGTTTAAGGGCTTATTTGATTCAAAGGATTCTCAAAGGATTTTGGAGGATTCTAATCCTTAGGAATTTTTCCTATCTTGGTTGTTTGATTCGTATGATTGTAAACCATAGGGATTTTTCCATATGATTCATTTGCACTAGATTTCATAGGAAACATCCCATCCAGTCAAACCTCTTTGAAAGAATTCTGCATTTTTTCTATGCACAATCAAACACTCATACTATCATGTAGGATTCAAGACGACATTCCACTGTAATCCCATGTTTTTCCTATTCCCGCCTTTTGGAAATCCTACGAATCCAAGAGGCCCTACCTTTTTTATAAAAACTAATTGATTTTGAATGAGATGAACTATAAGAATTAAACGAAGTTCTACATTAGGCATATATGACTCAGAGCTTACATGCTATAGTGTGGTATTTATTCATAATTCGGTTGCAAAATCTGATGCGTGCAATGCACGTGTACCTTACTAGTACTTCGAGTATGTGCAAAACACGTAAATTAGAATTCCAATGGCACGCTACATTCATGAAGCCACGTGGCACATGTGGAGGCGTTGTCACGACCTCCTTGTGTGGATTAATCACAGTGACGTGCTACTGGTTCCAGAAGAATGTACTCGTCCTCCCTGAGCCATACTGTCGGTACATGCACGAAGCGAAGATGTGCACGCACGCGACGAACACACTCATTCCCTCGCACGCACACGTGGGTACACGGGCGGACGCAATTTTGTACCAAGATCCACCCCATGTGATAATTTGACGCGTGTAAAGTTGTTCACTTCATTGATGGTCAATTAAAACAGCGCATGCAAATTGAGTGGACGTGAGGGCGGAAGAAAGACATTACTACTCCACTGCGCGCATGCGAGTAGTTAAATCATGGGTTGCTAGTAGTACTTCCATTGGTCTTCTTCGTATTTTGTGCCAATTTTTGACAGTAACATAATATTTATGCATTTGAGCAGTGTAGTCTACTTGAAATTTATGTTCCACTAAACTCATCGGGCACCGTTTCGGGCCTCGAAACCAAAACCATCAATTAATCTTTACCTTGTTCCCATGCCATTCGAAAGCCTGCTCACACCTACTAGTACATACCAAACCTGAACGTGTTTGAGGGAGTCCTGGACTAGGGGGTGTCCGGACAGCCGGACTATCATCGTCCGCCAGACTCCAAGACTACGAAGATACAAGATTGAAGACTTCGCCCCGTGTCCGGATGGGACTTTCCTTGGCGTGGAAGGCAAGCTTGGCGATACGGATATGTAGATCTCCTACCATTGTAACCGACTGTAACCCTAGCCCTCTCCTGTCTATATAAACCGGAGGGTTTTAGTCCAGAGGACACAACAACCATTACAACAATCATACCATAGGCTAGCTTCTAGGTTTAGCCTCCTTGATCTCGTGGTAGATCCACTCTTGTACTACCCATATCATCAATATCAATCAAGCAGAGTAGGGTTTTACCTCCATCGAGAGGGCCCGAACTCGGGTAAAAACATCGTGTCCCTTGTCTCCTGTTACCATCCGCCTAGACGCATAGTTCGGGACCCCCTACCCGAGATCCGCCGGTTTTGACACCGACATTGGTGCTTTCATAGAGAGTTCCTCTGTGTCGTCACCGATAGGCTCGATGACTTCTTCAATCAACAACAATGCCGTCCAGGGTGAGACTTTTCTCCCCGGACAGATCTTCGTATTCGACGGCTTCGCACTTCGGGCTAATTCACTTGGCCATCTGGAGCAGATCGAAAGCTACGCCCCTGGCCGTCAGGTCAGATTTGGAAGCCTAAACTTCACGGTGGACATCCGCGGAGACTTGATCTTCGATGGATCTGATCCGCAGACGAGCGTGCCGCACTGTCGCGATGGGGAACGATCCGCTCGCCACGACAAGGCCTTTGAGGTCAAGATATGAATCCGCCCGACCCATAGTTCGTGAGCCGATCGCGCAGACGAGGATGAGTGGCTGGACACCGCCGAGCCGCAACATCCGCGCGATGGAGCCGAACACTCGACCTTGTCCCTATAAAGCTCGTGGACTCGAGGTGCCGGACCAACCTCCTCGCCCGCTAATCGGATCCGATTGGGCGCCAATCATGGAGTTCACCGCTGCGGACATCTTTCTCGCACTCGCCTTTGGCGACATTCTAAATTCACTAAAGCATCTCTCGCTATCTCGAGAGCCCGCCGGATTATGGCTGTGATGGTTGGGATGCGGACGACGTAAGAAATTCAAAGCCCACCCACCTCCCACTTTGTAGCCACTGCCGACGATCTAACCGACATGCTAGACTATGATTCAAGACATCGACGGTATGGACGACGATGCCGGAGAGGCGAACAAGAACCAGCGCCATGTGGCACCGGAAGACCACCTCGTCATATGACATATACATGGTGGACACCCCAAAAGATGGGGACGGCGAAGAAGCAGCGGAGGCGATTCCTTAAAAACAGCCTGTTACCGACGCCAAGAGCGCCGCTCTAAATCCCGCAACAAAGAAGAACGGAGATTCCGCACAGGGATAATAACACCCAGAGAGTGCCGAAGACAATCCCTCCCCGCAAGATTCAGCGCAGGAGGATGCGTACAAGCCCTCACAAGAGAGCGGCATTTAAGAGGTCGAGGATGATAATTACATACCTCCTCCGGAGACGAGGCAAGCCTCGACAACCATTTAATTCTGCCGTGCCCGAGGATCCCGCCGAACAAGAGCGCTTCAAACACAAAGCTAATGGCCACAAACAAATAGCCTAAAGAAAAAGCAGCAGCAGCTTCAAGCTGATCAAGACTCGCTGGGCCGACAGATGGACCGAGGTCCTCGCGTCAAGAGTATGAACTCAACGCCTCCAAGAGCTACCCAAAATGCAAGTTGCTTCCCGATTAGAAGAGGAAGCATATATACCTTCATCACCAGCGCAGACAATACGGCCGACCGACCACCCCGTGGTCGCGAGAGAGGCATCCAGCCTTCCATCAAGACCGCATTCGCATCGCTCAAAAGTACGGTTACGGGGAACGCTACGGACTTGCGTAGATATATTGAGGATAAGGCAAGACAATCCAGATCTATCTATGGATCACGGGCGCCTACCACCCACGCATTTAATACCGCCGAGCCAGACATAACAACTCCGCCGGGCGAACACAGCAGATAACGCCCTTGAGCTACGCCGTGATATTGCTCAATACTGAGGCGCCAAGACACCCGCTTATGCTTCATTGACGAAGTAATGGATCATCAAATCCCTAAAGGGTTTAAACTCAGTAAACATTGAATCCTACGATGGCACGACTGACCCGCGGTTTGGATCAAGATTATCTCCTTCACATCCATATGGCCCGCGGCGACGCATCTCCACGCCATCAAATATCTCCCGCAAGCTTAAAGGACCAGCTCGGCATTGGCTTAACAAATGCCCGCAGAATCAATTGGGTGTTGGGAGGACTCGAACCCGCATTCCTCGACAACTTCCTGTGGCACATACGCAAGCGACCACCGACGCCGATGACCTAAGCCACATAAGCCAGCAGCCGCATTTAATCGCCAGCAATTCGACACGGTTCTTAACAAAGAAAAATCAAATCGCCGATCGTCCGGATGCGTATGCCCTCGCAGCCTTCAAACATAACATCCGCGACGAGTGGCTAGCCCGCACCTAGGACAGAAACGCCAAATCCATGGCAGCCCTCACATCATTAATGACCCGCTTCAGGCGGGAGAGGATAGCTGGCTAGCTCAAAAGAACAACCTCAAAGAAAATGCTGGTAGTCCGGACACTAAGGACCACAATGGTAGGTCGCGTCGAAGCAAAAATAAACGCCGCGTTAAAGGCGATGACAAGGAGGATACGGCAGTCAACGCCAGATTCCGAGGCTCTAAACCCGGTCAGCGGAAGAAGCCATTCAAAAGAACCACTCCGGGTCCGTCCAATTTGGACCGAATACTCGACCGCCATGCTAGATACATGGCACTTCAAAAGCTGAAGCTAACCACACCAACAGAGATTGTTGGGTATTTAAGCAGGCAGGCAAGTTAATTGTCGAAAACAACGACAAGGGGTTGCACAGCGACGACGAGGAAGAGACCCGACCGCCGAACAGTAGAGGACAAAAGGATTTCCCCCCACAAGTGCGGACGGTGAACATGATATATGCAACCCATATACCGAAGAGGGAGCGGAAGCGTGCACTAAGGGACGTATATGTGATGGAGCCAGTCACCCCTAAGTTCAATCCATGGTCCTCTCGCCCGATCACTTTCGATCGAAGAGACCACCCGACCAGTATCCTCCATGGCGGATTCACCGCATTGGTTTTAGACCCAATCGTCGATGGATTTCACCTCACGAGAGTCCTGATGGACGGCGGCAGAGCCTGAACTCGCTTTATCAGATACAAGGCGCAAGATGGGCATAGACCCTCAAGGATTAAACCTACAAAGACGACCTTCAAAGGCGCCATACCAGGTGTTGAGGCCAATTGTACAGCTCACCACACCGAAGTGCTCTTCGGATCCCGGACAATTTCCGAGCGAGGAGTTAATCTTCGACATAGTCCCGCTCGCAGCGGCTATCATGCTCGCCGGACGAACCGCTGCTCGCAAAGTTCAACACGGTGCCGACACGCATACCTCAAGCTCAAGATGCCAGCCCTCATGGAGTCATCACGGTCAACGGAAATACGGAACGCCCTCCGAACGGAGGAACATATAGCGGCTCTCGCGCGAAGTACTGAGCAGCCTTCTAAGGCAATTTCGAGTCCGCCGTTAAACGGCTGAACACGCCAAACGCGCCCGAGCAACATCAACCAAGACCACCCGCACGCTCCGAGCATCGCAGAGTAATGCGGCCCTAACCCCAGCCCTTGCATAATTGTAAGACCAACCCTCCGCGTACATCATTACGCCTCGAGATACCATGGGCCTAGGGGCGGGCACGACCACAATGACTCCAGAGTGCGGCTCGACCACACCAGGGGCTCACAAGTTTGTTGCTCTTTTTTATTATTTTCCTTCTTTGTATACACAGACTCCGCTCACTGAGGTTCGCCGCCGTGGCGAACCCGCCGAACTCACGATGCAACAGCCAGGGAGGGAAGAAGGCCGCGACGAACACTTAGGTGGTCTCCATTATGAGCATTAAATTTGATTATCACACCAGTACGCAGCCCACCCCTGGAGGGGGACATGTTTAATCAGTCCAATCCCTTGCTTAGCGCACTATTTGTATCATTCCGCACTCATAGCAGAATTCCTTGAATAAATAATGCAGCACTTTTTGCTTGTAATTGCATTACTTTACATATATTTTCACTAATGACATCTTGCACCCGTATATTTTGGTACGGCCGAATACACCAGGGCTTATGTTCCTCAGATTATGGTGTGATAAGTCCGAACACTTTCACAAGTGCGGCACCCGAACTTATAGCATTATATGAATCGGCTCAATCATGTCTTGGGTCAATAGTTGGGTTTGCCGGCTCCCACGTTTTGGTACCTTACGCCCGCTTACAGCCGGCTAAGGTTGCCTTTGGGAGAACCATCGCGATTGCGCCCCGCTGAGCTGGGCGAGCGCCTCGGTGGAGAAAGCTAAACCGATCGTCATGATAAGGCGAGACTGGTCGCTGTTCGAGAGGTCTTTTCGAGTCCTTAAAGACTTATGCCGCTTCAAGCAAAGAACCAGATAATGTCCGCCAAGGCGTGATAGCGCCCGAACTCGGTCTTCGAATACTAGGGGCTTCACTAAATTTAAAATTATAGAATTCTATGGCTAAGGAGAGTGTTCAAGCATTATAAGTCCGGTTGCTTTGTTCGTTGTGTTGAGCGCCCCCTAGATGGACCCAAGAATGGGAACAAGAGTGCTCAAGTTTATTCCAACACCCCACCACTGTGGCTTGGAAATTTGAAGCCGACGACTTGCCATCTCTCGATTTTATGAACGGCCGCATGAAGGTAATATTTTAAATCAAACAAGCGTTGCTTAGCGCATATGAACAAAGTTTTCAGCGCACAGGATAATACATAGCGAGTCAACTCAATAATTACATCTCTGGGGCACTCATCCGCAATCTTGCGAGCACCCTTTAGGACAGTCTTATAGTACATCTCTGGCGTACGATACTCCTTGTCCGCTGGCGGCGCGTCAGTGATAAGCCTCTCCGCATCCAGCCTGCCCCAGTGCACCTTTGCGTGGGCAAGGGCCCAACGAGCGCCTTCAATACAGGCGGAGCGCTTGATGACCTCCACCCAGGGGCACGCATCCACCAGCCACCACACGAGGCCGAAGTAGCTCCCATGCATGGCCTCTCCAGGCCACAGCCGGACTATGAGGCCCTTCATGGCCTGCTCGGCTACCTTAGGAGCTCGACCACTGCTTCACCTGGTCGCTAGGGGCACTGAAGGCCGGCCTCAGCGCATCGAGACCGTAAGACCTTCTCCATTGAGCTCCCTCCTCGCCACGCTAGAATGCGGCGGCATCGGATACATCATGAGGCAGATCTCGCAAACGCCTCGAGAGCTCCGACGGGTAAGTGTCAGCTTGCTTTAACATGCTTGCTTTGCATGAAAAATGCCTTACCCGCCGCTATTTCTTCACATCCTCAACCTCCTGAAGGGCCTTATGGGCCTCGGCCTTGGCGGCTTTGGCACTTTCAAGAGCCGAGGCAAGCTCGGACTCTCGAGTCTTTGAGTCGCGCTCCAAACTCTCATGCTTTTCCATGAGAGCCTGGAGCTCTTGCCGCACTTCCGCCACCCGCCTCTGCTTCTCTCGCTCTGCCTGTTCATGGCCGCATTGCATTCGCCGCGGACACAGCCTCCTTCGTGGTTGCCACCTCATTCGTGGCCCCGCAGCATCCACGCTATCCTTGTTATTTTTATTGCAACCTAAATACTTTTCTCAGAAGGTAACTATTCAAAGTGGTGTTACTCACCTTCTTTGTCCTCGAGCTGCTTCTTGGCACGGCCGAGCTCTTTCTCGGACCGCCGAGGTCCCGCTTCAAAGCACCGACCTCGCAGCCATCGGGCAGAGGTCAAGCGCAGCCTCGCAAACCCATATTGACATAATTTTTAGTAACCATGTGTATATCTTTTAGATCCTCATCCGCTTTTCTTTCCGAACACCGAACCGAGCATCGTGGGCTACTTGTCTATGCGGTATTACATTACATAATTTTAACTTCTTACCTCAAAGCTCGTTAAAAGGTCTGCGCAGCTTTGGCCGGCCCGCTCTTGGCGAAGTTGAACCTTTCAATCACCGCACTCAAGATAGTGCGGTGTTCTTCCTGATGGAAGCGCCTTTGAGCGCCTCCACCAAGTTGTCCGGCGATCCGGTTGGGCCGGGGCCGCCGGTGTCACGGTCTTGCCCTTCTTGCGAAGGGGTCATTGTCGGACTCCGGAACCACTCGCGGTTCCGGTGGAGTCGGCGCAAGAAGTCCGGAGGCCGCCTTGCGGCGCCTCCCGAGCCTCCTCCGATGGGTCCTTCCGGGATCCCACTCGGCGCCCTCGGCGCGAGGGGTGGAGGCAGTTGAATGGAATCCACATCCGACGGAGCCAACGACCCGCTCGACGAAGCGGGGAGATCATCGTCGGCCGGACTGCGGGCAGTATGTGGCATTAGAAGGACACTATGTGACACAAAAGAAATTGCAGATCATTCAGAATTAGGATACTTACGATCTTGCCGGAGGCCTGGCCCTCAAGGGCCACTCTTCTTCGCCAACGTTGGCGTTGGCGGAGCTGTCCGGGGGAATAGTTCTTCCCCTCTTGGACCCTTCGGCCTCCCCTGTTGGGGAGTGTTGGGGAACGTAGTAATTTCAAAAAAATTTCCTACGCACACGCAAGATCATGGTGATGTATAGCAACGAGAGGGAAGAGTGTTGTCTACATACCCTTGTAGACCCGAAGCGGAAGCGATCACAACGTAGAGGAAGTAGTCGTACGTTCTCCTCGCGATCCGACCGATCCGGCGCCAAGCATTCGACGCCCCGAGTTCTTGACACACGACAGCTCGATGACGTCCCTCAGTACTCGATCCAGCCGAGTGTCGAGGGAGAGTTCCACAAGACGACGCGGCAGGACGATCTTGATGTTTCACCGTGCAGGGCTTCGCTTAAGCTTCATGACAGTATAACCGAGGTGGAATATGGTGGAGGGGGGCACCGCACACGGCTAAGGAACGATCTAAAGATCAACTTGTGTGTTCCAAGGTGCCCCCTGCCCCCGTATATAAAGGAGCAAGGGGGGAGGGGGCCGGCGGCCAAGGGAGGCGCGCCAGGAGTCCTACTCCTCCGGGAGTAGGATTCCCCCAATCCTAGTTGGACTAGGATTCCTGAGGGGAAAGAGAGAGAGGGGCGGCCCTTCTCCTAGTCCTAGTAGGACTAGGGAAGGGGAGGCGCGCCCACCTAGGGCTGGCCCTTCTCCTTTCCACTAAGGCCCATCGAGGCCCATTTACCTCCCGGGGTTCCGTAACCTCCCAGACTCGCAGAATTCCGCCGCCCGAACCATTCAACTCCAAACATAGGCTTCCAATATATCAATCTTTATGTCTCGACCATTTCGAGACTCCTCGTCATGTCCGTGATCACATCCGGACTCGAACTCCTTCGGTACATCAAAATACATAAACTCATAATAACCGCCATCGAAACCTTAAGCGTGCGGACCCTACGGTTCGAGAACAATGTAGACATGACCTAGAACTATTCACGGTCAATAACCAACAGCGGACCTGGATGCCCATATTGGTTCCTACATATTCTACGAAGATCTTTATCGGTCGGACCGCATAACAACATACGTTGTTCCCTTTGTCATCGGTATGTTACTTGCCCGAGATTCGATCGTCGGTATCCAATACCTAGTTCAATCTCGTTACTGGCAAGTCTCTTTACTCGTTCCGTAATACATCATCTCACAACTAACTCATTAGTTGTAGTGCTTGCAAGGCTTCAAATGATGTGCATTACCGAGAGGGCCCAGAGATACCTCTCCGACAATCGGAGTGACAAAACCTAATCTCGAAATACGCCAACCCAACATCGCCTTTGGAGACACTGTAGTACTCCTTTATAATCACCCGAGCCACGCCAGACGCGTTTGGTAGCACCCAAAGTGTTCCTCCGTAAACGGAGTTGCATAATCTCATAGTTACAGAACATGTATAAGTCATGGATAAAAGCAAGAGCAACATACTAAACGATCGTGTGCTAAGCTAATGGAATGGGTCATGTCAATCGATCATTCTACTAATGATGTGACCTCATTAATCAAATAACAACTCCTTGTTTATGGTTAGGAAACATAACCATCTTTGATTAATAAGCTAGTCTAGTAGAGGCATACTAGTGACATGTTGTTTTGTCTATGCATTCACACATGTATCATGTTTCCGGTTAATACAATTCTAGCATGAATGATAAACATTTATCATGAAATAAGGAAATAAATAATAACTTTATTATTGCCTCTAGGGCATATTTCCTTGGCCTCCCACTTGCACTAGAGTCAATAATCTAGATTACATAAGAATGATTCTAACACCCATGGAGTCTTGGTGCCGATCATGTTTTGCTCGTGGAAGAGGCTTAGTCAATGGGTGCGCAACATTCAGATCCGTATGTATCTTGCAAATCTCTATGTCTCCGTCTCGACTAAGTCCGGATGGAATTGAAGCGTCTCTTGATGTGCTTGGTCCTCTTGTGAAATCTGGATTCCTTCGCTAAGGCAATTGCTCGAAGATTGTCACGGAAGATTTTCATTGACCCGATGCACTAGGTATGACACCTAGATCGGATATGAACTCCTTCATCCGCTCCTTCATTAGCTGCTCCGAAGTTGCTATGTATTCCGCTTCACATGTAGATCCCGCCACGACGCTTTGTTTAGAATCGCACCAACCGACAGCTCCTCCGCTTAGTGTAAATACGATCCGGTCTGCGATTTAGAATCGTCCGGATCGGTGTCAAAGCTTGCATCAACGTAACTGTTCACGATGAGCTCTTTGTCACCTCCATATACGAGAAACATATCCTTAGTCCTTTTCGGTATTTCAGATGTTCTTGACCGCTGTCCAAATGATCCACTCTGGATTACTTTGGTACCTTCCTGCTAGACTTATAGCAAGGCACACATCAGTCCGGTACACAGCATTGCATACATGATAGAGCCTATGGCTGAAGCATAGGAACATCTTTCATTTTCTCTCTATCTTCCGCAGTGGTCGGGCATTGAGTCGACTCAACTTCACACCTTGTAACACGTGCAAGAACCCTTTCTTTGCTTGATCCATTTTGAACTTCTTCAAAACTTTGTCAAGGTATGTGCTTTGTGAAAGTCCAATTAAGCGCCTTGATCTATCTCTATAGATCTTAATGCCCAATATGTAAGCAGCTTCACCGAGGTCTTTCATTGAAAAACTCTTATTCAAGTATCCCTTTATGCTATCCAGAATTCTATATCATTTCCGATTAGCAATATGTCATCTACATATAATATCGTAAATGCTACAGAGCTCCCACTCACTTTCTTGTAAATACTGAGCTTCTCCAAAAGTGCAGACAAACCCAAATGCTTTGATCACACTATCAAAGCGCTTATTCCAACTCCGAGATGCTTGCACCAGTCCATATATGGATCGCTGGAGCTTGCACACTTTGTTAGCTCCTTTGGATCGATAAAACCTTCGGTTGCATCATATACAACTCTTCTTCCGTAAATCCATTCAGAATGCAGTCTTTACATCCATTTGCCAAATTTCATAATCATAAAATGCGGCAATTGCTAACATGATTCGGACGGACTTAAGCATCGCTACTGGTGAGAAGGTCTCATCGTAGTCAATCCCTTGAACTTGTCGAAACCTTTTGCGACAAGTCGAGCTTTATAGACGATAATATTACCGTCGTCGTCGGTCTTCTTCTTGAAGATCCACTTGTTTTCTATTGCTTGCCTACCCTCGGGCAAGTCAACCAAAGTCCACACTTTGTTTTCATACATGGATCCCATCTCGATTTCATGGCCTCAAGCCATTTTATGGAATCTGGGCTCACCATCGCTTCTTCATAGTTCGAGGTTCATCATGATCTAGTAGCATGACTTCCGAACAGGATTACCGTACCACTCAGTGCGGATCTTACTCGTTGATCTACGAGGTTCTGCGAAGAACTTGATCTCAAGTTTCATGATCAACATCATCAACTTCCTCACTACTTGGTGTAGGTGTCTCGTAAACCGGTTTCGCGACGAACTACTTTCAAGTAAGGGAGAAGGTACTATTACCTCATCAAGTTCCACTTTCCTCCCACTCACTTCTTTCGAGAGAAACTCCTTCTCTAGAAAGGATCCATTCTTAGCAACAAATGTCTTGCCTTCGGATCTGTGATAGAAGGTGTACCCAACTGTCTCCTTTGGGTATCCTATGAAGACACATTTCTCCGATTTGGGTTCGAGCTTATCGGGTTGAAGCTTTTTCACATAAGCATCGCATCCCCAAACTTTAAGAAACGACAACTTTGGTTTCTTGCCAAACCACAGTTCATAAGGTGTCGTCTCAACGGATTTCGACGGTGTTCTATTCATGTGAATGCAGCCGTCTCTAGAGCATAACCCCAAAACGATAGCGGTAAATCTGAAGAGACATCATAGATCGTACCATATCTAGTAAAGTACGATTACGACGTTCGGACACACCATTACGTTGTGGTGTTCCGGGTGGCGTGAGTTGCGAAACTATTCCGCATTGTTTCAAATGTAACTCAAATATTCACCTCCACGATCAGATCGTAGAAATTTGATTTTCTTGTTACGATGATTTTCAACTTCACTCTGAAATTCTTTGAACTTTTCAAACGTTTCAGACTTATGTTTCATTAAGTAGATATACCCATATCTGCTTAAGTCATCTGTGAAGGTGAGAAAATAACGATATCCGCCACGAGCCTCAACATTCATCGGACCACATACATCCGTATGTATGATTTCCAACAAATCTGTTGCTCTCTCCATAGTACCGAGAACGGTGTTCTAGTCATCTTGCCCATGAGGCACGGTTCATAAGTGCCAAGTGATTCATAATCAAGTGACTCCAAAAGTCCATCAAGATGGAGTTTCTTCATGCGCTTTACAATCGATATGACCTAAACGGCGATGCCACAAATAAGTTGCACTATCATTATCAACTCTGCATCTTTTGGTTTCAACATTATGAATATGTGTATCACTACTATCGAGATTCATCAAAATAGACCATTCCTCAAGGGTGCATGACCATAAAAGATATTACTCATATAAATAGAACAACCATTATTCTCTCGATTTAAATGAATAACCGTCTCGCATCAAACAAGATCCAGATATAATGTTCATGCTCAACGCAGCACCAAATAACAATTATTTAGGTCTAAAACTAATCCCAAGGTAGATGTAGAGGTAGCGTGCCGACCGCGATCACATCGACTTTGGAACCATTTCCCACGCAAGATCGTCACCTCGTCCTTTGCCGAGTTCGCTAATCCGTAGTCCTGCTTTGAGTTGCAAATATTAGCAATGTAACCGATATCAAATACCAGTGCTACTACGAGCTCTAGTAAGGTACACATCAATAACATGTATATCACATATACCTTTGTTCACCTTGCCATCCTTCTTATCCGCCAAATACTTGGGGCAGTTCCGCCCAAAGGACGATGCGCTTGCGTGAGAAGCACTCGATTTCAGGTTTAGGGCCAGACTTGGGTTTCTTCTCCGAGCAACTTGCTTGCTGTTCTTCTTGAAGTTCCTTCTTCTTCCCTTTGCCTTTCTTCTTGAAACTAGTGGTCTTATTGACCATCAACACTTGATGCTCCTTCTTGATTTCTACCTCCGCAGCCTTTAGCATTGCGAAGAGCTCGGTATAGTTTTACTAACCCTTGCATATTATAGTTCATCACGAAGCTTTTGTAGCTTGGTGGCGTGATTGAGAATTCATCAATGACACAATCATCCGGAAGATTAACTCCCAATTGTGTCAAGTGATTGTAGTACCCGGACATTACGAGTATATGCTCACTAATGTAACTATTCTCCTCCATCTTGCAGCTATAGAACTTATTGGAGACTTCATATCTCTCAATCCGGGCATTACTGTTGGAATATCAACTTCAACTCTGGAACATCTCATATGCTCCATGACGCTCAAAACGTCGTTGAAGTCCCGGTTCTAAGCCGTAAAGCATGGCACATCGAACTATAGAGTAGTCATCGCTTTTTGCTCGCAGACGTTCTTAACGCCGTCGGTTGCATCTGCATCGAGTTCTGTCACCTAGCGGTGCATCCAGGCGTAACTCTTACGTGCAGCAATGAGGATGATCCTCGTTTCGGACCCAATCCGTGTAATTGCTACCATCATCTTTCAACTTTGCTTTCTCAAGGAACGCATTAAAATTCAACGGAACAACAAAGACGAGCCATCTATCTACAATCAAACATAAACAAGCAAGATACTATCGGTACTAAGTTCATGATAAATTTAAGTTCAATTAATCATATTACTTAAGAACTCCCACTTAGAAAGACATCCTCTAGTCATCTAAGTGATCACGTGATCCAAATCAACTAAACCATAACCGATCATCACGTGAAATGGAGTAGTTTTCAATGGTGAACATCTTATGTTGATCATATCTACTATATGATTCACGCTCGACCTTTCGGTCTCCGTGTTCCGAGGCCATATCTGCATATGCTAGGCTCGTCAAGTATAACCCGAGTATTCTGCGTGTGCAAAACTGGCTTGCACCGTTGTAGATGGACGAGAGCTTATCACACCGATCATCACGTGGTGTCTGGGCACGACGAACTTTGGCAACGGTGCATACTCGGGGAGAACACTTCTTGATAATTTAGTGAGAGATCATCTTATAATGCTACCGTCAATCAAAGCAAGATAAGATGCATAAAAGGATAAACATCACATGCAAATCAATATAAGTGATATGATATGGTCATCATCATCTTGTGCTTCATGATCTCCATCTTGCGGCACCACCATGATCACCATCGTCACCGGCGCGACACCTTGATCTCCATCGTAGCATCGTTGTCGTCTCGCCAAACTTATGCTTCTACGACTATCGCTACCGCTTAGTGATAAAGTAAAGCATTACGAAGCGATTGCATTGCATACAATAAAGCGACAACCATATGGCTCCAGCCGATTGCCGATAACCGGTTACAAAACATGATCATCTCATACAATAAAATATAGCATCACGTCTTGACCATATCACATCACAACATGCCTGCAAAAACAAGTTAGACGTCCTCTACTTTGTTGTTGCAAATTTTACGTGGCTGCTACGGGCTTAAGCAAGAACCAGTCTCACCCACGCATCAAAACCACAGCGATACTTCGTCAAATAGACTCCGTTTAACCTTCTCAAGGACCGGCGTAGCCACACTCAGTTCAACTAAAGTGAGAGAGACAGACACCCACCGGTCACCTTTAAGCAGCGAGTGCTCGTGGCGGTGAAACCAGTCTCGCGTAAGCGTCACGCGTAATGTCGGTCCAGGCCGCTTCATCTCACAATACCGCTGAACCAAAGTATGACATGCTGGTAGGTAGTATGACTTGTATCGCCCACAACTCACTTGTGTTCTACTCGTGCAAAACATCAAACCATAGAAAAAACCTAGGCTCGGATGCCTTTGTTGGGGAGCGAGTAATTTCAAAAATTTCCTACGCACACGCAAGATCATGGTGATGTATAGCAACGAGAGGGAAGAGTGTTGTCTACATACCCTTGTAGACCCGGCGAAGCGATCTGGCGTAGAGGAAGTAGTCGACGTTCTCCTCGCGATCCGACCGATCCCGCGCCGTTACTCGACGCCCCGAGTTCTTGACACACGACAGCTCGATGGCGTCCCTCGTATCTCGATCCAGCCGAGTGTCGAGGGAGAGTTCCGTCAAGACGACGGCGTGGTGACGATCTTGATGTTTCATCGCGCAGGGCTTCGCCTAAGCTTCATGACAGTATAACCGAGGTGGAATATGGTGGAGGGGGCGCTGACACGGCTAAGGAACGATCTAAAGATCAACTTGTGTGTCCAAGGTGCCCCCCCCGTATATAAAGGAGCAGGGGGGGGGGGCGGCCAAGGGAGGCGCGCCAGGAGTCCTACTCCTCTGGGAGTAGGATTCCCCCAATCCTAGTTGGACTAGGATTCGGGAGGAAAAAGAGAGAGGGGCGGCCCCTTCTCCTAGTCCTAGTAGGACTAGGGAAGGGGGGGCAGCGCCCACCTAGGGCTGGCCCTTCTCCTTTCCACTAAGGCCCATCGAGGCCCATTTACCTCCCGGGGTTCCAGTAACCTCCGGTACTCAGTAAATTCCGCCGCCGGAACCATTCGAACTCCAAACATAGGCTTCCAATATATCAATCTTTATGTCTCGACCATTTCGAGACTCCTCGTCATGTCCGTGATCACATCCGGACTCGAACTCCTTGGTACATCAAAATACATAAACTCATAATAAGCATCATCGAAACCTTAAGCGTGCGGACCCTACGGTTCGAGAACAATGTAGACATGACCTAGAACTATTCACGGTCAATAACCAACAGCGGACCTGGATGCCCATATTGGTTCCTACATATTCTACGAAGATCTTTATCGGTCGGACCGCATAACAACATCGTTGTTCCTTTGTCATCGGTATGTTACTTCGCCGAGATTCGATCGTCGGTATCCAATACCTAGTTCAATCTCGTTACGCAAGTCTCTTTACTCGTTCCGTAATACATCATCTCACAACTAACTCATTAGTTGTAGTGCTTGCAAGGCTTGATGATGTGCATTACCGAGAGGGCCAGAGATACCTCTCCGACAATCGGAGTGACAAAACCTAATCTCGAAATCGCCAACCCAACATCGCCTTTGGAGACACCTGTAGTACTCCTTTATAATCACCCGATTCGTTGACGCGTTTGGTAGCACCAAAGTGTTCCTCCGTAAACGGAGTTGCATAATCTCATAGTTACAGAACATGTATAAGTCATGGATAAAAGCAGTAGCAACATACTAAGCGATCGTGTGCTAAGCTAATGGAATGGGTCATGTCAATCGATCATTCTACTAATGATGTGACCTCATTAATCAAATAACAACTCCTTGTTTATGGTTAGGAAACATAACCATCTTTGATTAATAAGCTAGTCTAGTAGAGGCATACTAGTGACATGTTGTTTTGTCTATGCATTCACACATGTATCATGTTTCCGGTTAATACAATTCTAGCATGAATGATAAACATTTATCATGAAATAAGGAAATAAATAATAACTTTATTATTGCCTCTAGGGCATATTTCCTTCAGGGAGGCCTTCCTCTTTCTCTCTCCCTCCTATGGGAGAGAGTCTTCTTCCTCCTCCTTGTCTTCGGGGGAGGAATCCGCCTCGGAGTCATCGGACACCTGAAAATGGGAACTCTTTCGAGTACCCGTGGCCACCTTCTTGGCCTTCTTCTCCGGCACCACATGTGGTGCGGAACAACAACCCAAGCTTGACAAAGGCCCACCGGGTTTTCTGGCATGGGAGCCGGGCAGATGAGCTGCTCGGCCTTCTTCATCCAGTCCTTCAAAGGAAGAGGGAGATTGAAACCCGCTTAGGGTCGAACTATTAACAAGAAGTGTCCCGTAAAGGGGTAGAATCACTTACCTCGTCAGTGGACGCTGCGAGTGAAATCCGTGATCTTCCGTCGCGGATGCGGGGGCTTCGGCGCCCTTAAACAGCACCCTCCAGGCGCCTTTGTACGTCGTGTCGAAGAGCCCGCTCAACGCCTGGTGCTGTACCGGATCAAACTCCCACAGGTTGAATGCCCGTTCTTGGCATGGGAGAATCCGGCGGACGAGCGACTTGGACCACATTAACAAGCCTGAGCTTCTTGTTCACCAGCTTCTGGATACAGGCTTGGAGTTCCGTCAGCTCCTTCGAACTACCCCATAGCAAGCCCTTCTCTTTCTGGGAGGTGAGCTGCACAGGGATACCAGATCTGAACTCGAGGGCCGCCGCCCACGTAGGGTCGCGCGGCTCGGTGATGTAGAACCACCGGATCGCCACCCTTGGCGGACTCCACGAAGGCCCTTCGAACGAGAGGGCGTTGGGCATCTTGCCCAACATGGCGCCTCAAGACTCCGCTGCGTGCCCTTCACTACCTTCGCTTGACATTGAAGGTCTTGAGCCAAGCGAAGTGGGGCTGGATGCGAGAGGAAGGCCTCGCACACTGACGATGAAGCGCTGAGATGTTGAGGATGAAGTTCGGCTCCAGATCATGGAAATCCAGGCCGTAGTAGAACATGAGCCCCCGGACAAAGGGGTGAAGTGGAAAGCCCAATCCGCGGAGGAAATGGGGGAGAAATACAACCCTCTCATGGGGCCTGGGGGTGGGGATGAGCTGCCCCATGTCGATCAGCCGGTGCGCGATGTCATGGAAAGGTATCCGTGCTGCATGTTTTGGCGATGTGCTCCTCCTTAACGGTGGAGGCCAACCATTTACCTCCCGCTCCGGACATGGTCGGAGAAGGTTGAGACGAGATGCGCGAACTTGGGAGCTGGAGCTCGAGTGCGCGGAGATGGATAAGCAAAGGAGGAAGAAGGTGTAGGTACAAAGGCGGATGCTTATCCCCTTATATATAGGCGGACGAAGACTATACGTCCCCACCGGCCTGGTATAACTCGCTTATCTCCCAAGCGCCACCATCAATGGCGCGGTTGGGTTACCCGTCCGTATTGATGAGAATCCGGAATAAGGGAACACGATCTCTGCTTCGACAAGACATGCCAAGGAAGCGCGCCGCTAAACGCTACCGAGGTGGTGTAATAAAAAGCGATTCAAGTAAAGGCTTGGTAGTGGTGTGACGTCACGCTACAAGATACGTCGCCAGATTGAACTGTGTACATGATATTCTCTCTACGATGGAATGTGGAAATTATTTTGCAGAGCCGGACACTATCCTGGTGTTCACAATCTTCTATGGATTATTCGGAGGAGGAACCCTCCTTGCAATGCCGAACATTCTGCGCGCCGGACTCATCGTCATTGAAACCAGGTTCAGGGGCTACTGAGGGAGTCCCGGACTAGGGGGTGTCCGGACAGCCGGACTATCGTCCGCCGGTCTCCAAGACTACCAAGATACAAGATTGAAGACTCCGTCCCATGTCCGGATGGGACTTTCCTTGGCGTGGAAGGCAAGCTTGGCGATACGGATATGTAGATCTCCTACCATTGTAACCGACTCTGTGTAACCCTAGCCCTCTCCGGTGTCTATATAAATCGGAGGGTTTTAGTCCATAGAACACAACAACCATTACAACAATCATACCATAGGCTAGCTTCTAGGGTTTAGCCTCCTTGATCTCGTGGTAGATCCACTCTTGTACTACCCATATCATCAATATCAATCAAGCAGGAGTAGGGTTTTACCTCCATCGAGAGGGCCCGAACCTGGGTAAAAACATCGTGTCCCTTGTCTCCTTTTACCATCCGCCTAGACGCATAGTTCGGGACCCCCTACCCGAGATCCGCCGGTTTTGACACCGACAGTGTTCCCACTATGCAGGTATTAGTACTAGTGCTATTACTTAGGTTATAAAAAGGGGAACTACCTATCCGAAAATTACTCTACCTTTACTCGTCATAAGTGCTTCTTCTTCGTCTGTCCTTGCCATGGCCGGTGAGCAGAGCTCTAGGTCAAGAACTACTCGTAACAAGGGAGCGGCAACCAAGGCTGCGGAAAAAAAGAGAGGGCTCGCCGCCACGCAGAGACCTCGAAAGATCACTCACGGGCAGGCGATGGCTCCCAGGAGCGCCCTAGCCGCTGAGGCAAACATGCACAAAGGCGCGGCGCTGAGTCGTTATCCTCGGCGGCATGCTTGATCAGCTCAATAAGCACCTCAATAAGCGAAGGAGTTCATCCAAGGCTTGGTGGAGCTGCTGAAGGAGAGCCTCGACGACATGCCCGCTGAGCTCAATAAATAGGGGGAGTTGACCGCCGGCTTGGTGATGCTGCTGAAGAAGAGCATTGCCTCGGAGAAGAAGGTGACCGGCGAAATCCTGCAACTTCAGGAGGACAAAGCGAAGCTCTACCACGAGCTCGACCTGTTGAAGGAGAAGAACGCCGGCTGGAAGAAGCTGCATGAGAATAGTAGTTCCTCGATGAAGATGCTCCAGGCCCTCATCATGGAATAGAAGGAGGAGTTGGCAAAGCTCCGCATCCAGCACCCAGATGCTGTCAAGGTACATAATGTGGTCGTGGAACAGATGATGAAGGCTCGCGTCGAGAAATCCCGCGTCATGGACAGAATGAAGAAGATGGCGGAGGAGACGTGCAAGGAGATGGAGGTCGTGGAGGCGATGAAGAAGCAGTTACGACTCCACGGTGAATTAGATCATTTGGGGTGATAATCTTCCTTCTTCTTTTGCTCCTGTGTTTCATCTTTTGCTTCGGGTGTTTCGCCGCACGTGTCACGTTCTCTGCGAGGCATGAATAGAACAATTCTTTTTTTAGGGAATGAATAGAACAATGCTAACAAAGGGATGACTAGCAAATTAGATCATTTTTTATCGCCATATGGCACTGGGCTGCCGTGTTTTGTGCTCCTCCGTCATAGTACTACTCCAGTGGAAAACTTGAGTATACCCATGACAGTTCTTTCCTCCTCCTCGAAGTCGTAAATGCATTTATCTGACGGTCAAATCACAAGGCCCCACCTTCCAGCAGTAATGAGCCACCAAATCACAAAGGCCCTCGCCTCTCATGAAACTGACCAAGCTAGACTTCCCCGCCCTCTAGCCTTTAAAAATTGTATACTTTTGTATAGTAGTAGTATCGATGGATTGCGCCATGGAGCAAACTTGAAATTTAAAAAAAGGTGGTACATATAGAGAGCGCTCGTCGCCAAATTATGCATACAATACTATTAAAAAGGCTAGTCACAATAATGGTGTACAGCACAACCCACCATTCAAATAAAACTAAGCATCCTGGAATTCTTTGACAAAACTAAGCACCCTGAAATTCTTTGACAACTAAACTGGTGGCTATATGATGTTGGCCATATATATTGTACGTATATAATGTGAAGAAACGAGTGGTAGTATTATACCAACTAAAAGATGAATTGTAAGAAATATTAGTATGTACGTACTGAATAGTTAAAGTAACGAGAAGAAACATAACATAGTTCTGCTGGGGGCTCAGCACAACACACCCCTCAAATTAAATTAAGCACACCTGAAATTAAACATTGCAACTATTCCGGTAGACACTGCATTAGAACCACCATGAGCAATGACACTGCCACCTTACTCGGAGTCCTCGTCCACGTCCTCGACTTTGTCCTTGTCCCTCTTCCTCTTGGTCGATACTTCTTTGCTTGAACCGCACACTTGGCTCTTGCTCTTCACCCAACCCTTGTAGATATTGAAACAAAGGTAGCCATCCATTGCAGCGTAGTGGATGTGGTTTATATCTAGTACATTCCGCTGCCATGCATAACAATGAAACGTGTATGGAGGTTTCTCTAGTTTACCATACGAAGGATGAACCATGGCTCCTGCCAGGGTCAGCATTGAAGGCTGGCCACCGGAGGGCAGCAGTCGATTCTTCTAGAGGTCGAAGGGGTTGCCTACAACGAGGCCTATCCAACCCAGGACTTCTTCATCGTACGTAAAGTCTACAGTAATGAATTTGACTTGGTTGCTCTCGAGGAAGTTCTTAAAATCCAGGCATTCAACGTCGGCATGGCATATGTGGTATACCAAGCATAAGTCATGCACGCAAACCTAGATCACGGCGGGCTTCTTCCTCTCTTCGTCCTTTAGATCCTTCTCTCGTCCCAGGACTGTGGTGTACTCAACATCTAGCCCGGCGACCCACTCATCATGTGAGTTTTCGAACATGCGTCTGAAGCGAGAAAGGCATCCTTTCACCGTCGCGGAAGAACGGGTGTAGATGACATCGAACTTATCGCCGGTGATGGTTCTAACCTTGTACTCACCGCCGATCATGGAGATTTGGGACGCCATGGATTTGGAAGGAGGGTTAGGATTAGTGGAACTACCGTAATGTGAAAGGATGGGACGACTAGGAGCGACCCGCCGTAGTATTAAAGGACGTCGGGGGCAGTAGGAAGCGAACGCCAGCGTCGCGAACGGCGGGGTAGTGGCTTTCCATTCTCCCATAATCACGGGCTTAGAGGCCCTTGGATCTGAGATCGAACGGTTGCATGGCGTGATTCTAGACCTATGGGTGAATATCCTATCCTGGAGGGTTATTCTGCAAATTTTTAGCAACTTAGTATGCGACCGTTTGATCTCAGGTCCAAGAGCTGTCAGCAGCCCGTATCATGGTCGCGCCTACCACGACCATCGCGTCGCTCGCGCAGTCATGCCCTTGGACATTTAACATGGTGCGTTAGGCTATCTAATGTTGGCATGTCATACATAGTCATCACTTAGTCACTCATACTACAACAAGGTTAGCTATAAGGTTGGCTATAAGTGTACTTTTTTTTACTTCTCTCTATCTCTTTCTTTGTACTCCCTCCGTCCCATAATATAAGAATGTTTTTGACACTAGTGTAGTGCCAAAAACGTTCTTATATTATGACACAGGGAGTAGTATTTACTGCATTTGCCAAGGAGTGACCTTTTCCAATGAAATGGTGTGCTTATTAGTTTTTTGTTGCTAAGTTTGCTTCATTTAATTAGCTATAGACTCAAATTGTCTTTTCACCTAGGTACACGCGCTTAGCACAGTTTCTTCCTTGGGTCGCCAAACTTGCCACATCAGACTTTATGCCTATGTGGCAAGCTTAGCCCATGTAGGAGCAAGTAAGTACTACAATAGTGGGCTATAAGCCCACTTTACATTTCATTTTTGCATATGTGGAGGAAAGAGGCAAGGAAAAAGTGGAGAACTGGGCTCTCATGCAAGAGATAGCCTCAACTACATGGTGGAGCATTGGGAGAGGCACCTGTGTGGAGGTGGTCAGGAATCGGGAGACTCACAGCGGTCGTAGCGCCGCAATTAAAATGATAATGGCAAGTCAAATCACGGGGCCCCACCTGTCCAGCAGTAACTCACATTCAAATCACACAGCCCTACATTTGCAGCAGCCTACTCCCTCATCTTCTTGCGTCTCTGTTGAACCGACTAGGCAGAACTGCCCCGCCTACCGCGTAGGAAAAGCCCCGCCCTCGACTCTTACGGGGTGTTTGGTTCCAGGGACTTTTTTGTGTTGGGACTAAAAAAAGTCCCTAGCAAACCAAACAGGGGGGACTTTTTTGGGACTTTTTGCTAAAAGTCCTTAGAAGCACCTCCTTGAGAGTCTTTTTCAAAAAGTCCTAGGGACTAGAGAACCAAACACCACCTTAAAAAGTACTGTATACTAATTTTGTATCCATGGATTGCGCCATGGAGCAAACCTCTAGAAAACGGCGGTACACATGTACGGAGTATACAACATGCCCGTAGCGTTCGCGTCGCACCCCAGACGGCCGGTCGGTCTGGCATGCTGCTCTCCGAATGGAACGCACATCATATTGCGTTTGCACACACATGTGGGACCGCAAATTGAGAACCGACCATAGGCACACTCCCCGGCCCGCAAGTCGGGTGACTTAATAGAAGAGGGAGACGAGCGATAGTACTAGAGAAGTGTTGTACTACATTGGTGCCTGGACGATCCCTGCAAGACACGGAAGATCACTTCGTCCATGCATGTGACCAGACTCCAGCAGACACGCCTGGATTAGCTATCGTCTACATATCATGCAGGCTGTGTTGTATGGCTGTATTTGTTGTGAGAAATCTAAAAAAAGGTTTCTTATCATCTCGCAAAATTAGGTGTCATGTGCTTCGGATCACTGCGAGGGTTAAACAGCGACAACTGAGTTGGGCTAGTCATTGGGGGCACATGCACGAAGACTACTCACTGCCATCTAGGTTAAGCCGGCTATGTTAATTAGGACATTTATCGACGGACCCCTTTTCTACGAGTTTATCTTTAATTTGAGCTTTGTTCCTCGTCTAGTTGTCCGTCGGGATTCATGTTGTCTCCTTTGGGCAGTGAGGTTATGATTTCTTGTCATGTGGCATTTTTTGTGTTATATGTTATAATCCGGTGCTTCAGATCAAAATGACGACAACAGCGCCTCCGGGCCACGTGCATGAAGACTTCTCGACAGTCATTGACGAGGTCAAGCCGGCTCCGGTAGACAAAAGAAAACTAGTACTACTCCACTATATAGGCAGGAGCCTCCGCGCTTGCTTGCTAGTGTCTCTCTCTCTGCTCACCGTTGGTCACAGATCCATCCGAATCCTCTCTGCCGGGGAAGGTGAGAAGGTGCAATGTTCACGCGGTCGTCCTCGGCGACGGCTCTTACCCACTGCTGGCGCGTCCCAATCAGCCTGCCTTGTCGTTCTCTCCCAAGCACCGCTGGCGAGGGAGGGCCTCCGACCCCTTCTTCCTCGCTGCCATAGTGTGGGAAGATCCGGCCTCCCGCCGCCCACCTAGCGACATCCCGGTGACCATCAGGTATAACTTCCTTTGAAACCGGCCTTGCTCTACTTCCCGAGCTCCTGACGTCGCTGCATTTGTATCTTTTACTATTTCTCAGGGGCCCTCGTAGATAGGATCGATCGGCTGTTTGAAAACCACCTAATTTTTTTTATGTTTAAGAGGTAAAACTAGTTCATGCACTCGAATCTAGTACTACTTGGTTCAAACAAGGAAGAAAGGGGGTGGGGGTGGGGGAGGATTTTTTACCTGACTCTAGGACTTGGTCGAAAGAGGAAATAATGGGGGCGAAAAGTAGCAGAGACTGGCTATCCAACTAGTCTCTAGGTCTAATAGGGAAATAAAGGGAAATGCAGTACACACTTAATATAAACCCGATCTATTGGTTGAAGAAGGAAAGAAAGTGGGGACTGGGGGAAGAGTCAACAGAGTAAGTCCAGCACTAGATTTGCTAGCCTCGCATACGAGTATAAGGTGGCTATCTTAGAACAAAAATGGGACCAACCGGATATCCATTACGATGTTTGTTGCCCGAGCCACTCTTATGTAATGCCCTTTGGTAAAATGTAGCGATCGCCTTTGTTAAAAGTAAGGACACGTTAAACCAATGTTGTTTTCAATGTAATGCCTCGATAATATGAATCAATGGCACTTTTTACATGTCTGCTAAATTTTCCATTAAGATAAGTTGGTTCTTTTTGTTAGAAATGCAACTGTCCTGGTCCGCCTACTCTCCCGTGCCCAAAGTAATGTCGTATTTAACGGTTGTCATAGTTAATCCTAATGCCCACACTAATATCTAGCAATGCCACTGCTTTAGAAATTGCAATTGTCCTTGTAGGATTTCCATTCAGATAAGGAACATGCTTCTTTTCATTTGATGCATGTTTCATCACTTGTTAGTCACCCTCCTTTCCACCTTTTTTGTGCAAACAGAGATATACATTTCACGCTCGATCTTAGTTGAACTGCACAAATGATATCCAAATTATAGTTGAACATTCCAGGAGTTTCACAACCAACCATGATGTTGCTCAATTTTATTGCAACTAATGAAGAAGAAGCTTTGTGGGTTTCGTTTTCTGATGGAAATGGAACCGGGGCTGGAGCCCTTTTCTTAAAAAAAAATTGAAGAAGAAGTTGCTAGCTCACGGGACATTGCTTCATCTTAGGTGAACTATGCCAAATGGTCCCATGAATTGAATCATCCATGTTGGTGAGTGAAAGAGCCAGACTTGACATCGATCTAAGCACCCGGCCTCCATCCTTGCGGCCTTACGGTACACCTCGTTTGCCACCTGCTCGACCCTAGTGTCACTGATAAAATGAAGTAATAATACAGTTAAAATAAAGCGAGTGTCCTCTCTATCATTTCATTTCCAAGGTAGATAAAGAAAGTGCTTCTCTTTGTTAATGTATGTTCATCAACTAGTCCCATTGTTAATGTTTAAGCGTTTATGCAAACTGGGGTGCTTAATTTTAGTTGATCTGTACAAAAATAGAGATTTGAATGTCTCAAGGTGCCTCCTTGTACTACCACTATACACTGATGTTCATCACTGGCAGAAGGTGTATCTGGGAGACTTGGGATGATTTCCAGTATGAGGCATACCGTATGAGGCATCGCAGGGCCCATCTCGCCCTCGCAGCATGGCATACTATGATACTATCGCAATATTTTCTTCTCTTTATTTTGTGTGTTTCATCAACTAGTGCCACTATAATGTAATCACGCTTTTTCATTATCTGTGCAAACAGGGTTATTCATTTGCATTTTGGTGGAACTGCACAAATGTCGTATGGAACGGCATATATCACGAGTCACGAGTGTCTTTGCATGCATGCATTGGCATCCACCACCACCGATGGGATGTGTGGCACTCTCGTGGACGGATCTTTCTCAAAGTGACAAATTCTCTAATCAAATACTAGTAGCTTATATTGGCGGTTTCTAGGAGTACTCTTTTCTAAAGAAGCACCAATCTATTTTTTTATTTGTACCTTTGTGTCACAACTTTGACCGAAAGGTCAGAGCTATTTTAGGGTGATTGGCGTAGTACTCGAGAGGCAGTTGTAAGCATGATTTTCATTAGCTGTCACACTGATTGTAAGCATGAGCAGGTGCAAGATTAGGTTAGTGCGAAGCTTACCTTAAACCCTACCGGCGCCGTTGAAACGAGGCGAGCGTCGAGGGAACCGTGGAATACAGTACGTGGTCAAACTTTTGGTGACATGCATTCATATTTTTCTTGTCAAATACAATACGTGGTCAAACTTTGACCCAAAATAGGCAAAACAACAAAAAAATACTTCCAAGACCAGCGTTGCTCTTCCGCTCTTCTCCTCTTAAACCACCGCTGCTCCTCTCCTGTTCCAATCTAAATCCAGCGCCGCTCCTCTCCTCTTCCATTTCAAAACCACCGCCCCTCCTCTCCTGTTCCAGTCCAAAACTAGCATCGCTCCTCTCCCGTTCTAATCCAAAACCAGCGCTGCTCGTCTCCTCTTCCATTCAAAAACCACCGCCGGCGAGTGAAGGTGCTGTGGAGAAGTAGATCGATGGAGGAGTATAACCGATACGTGAGGATCACAGACGTCGACCCTGTGAAGCTAGCTAGGATGTTGGAGATACAGTCTTGGTTTGACAACAAGGACCAACAAGCGGCGACGGCGACATCCATGGCCAAATATCTGCAACAGAGCGAAAAGGCAGCGATACTCCCAGAGGGAGTCGCGCGGGAGTACATAGAGCTGCTCCTCTGGGCCATGGAGCAAATAGATTCACCGAATCCGATCATAAGGGAGCGGTGGTGGGAGTATCGATCCCAGATGGAGCATCCACCAAAGATTGAAGGATCGAGAATCTACAGGGTGCCGTTTGTGAGGGTGTCCTGCCAGAGCGAGCTGGTGGAGTCTTCGTCGACCGAACCCAACTGCAAGAGGAGAAAAGCAATTGTCCCAATGACGCTTCCCCGCCATCCTCTCCCTCGTCGTTCACATTGTCTCACGGGGCGGCTGTCTGCCGCCAAGGAATAGGAGGGGACTGCCCCCCCCCAGCCCAATAGTCGGGCAGGTTGTGAATTGTCAGTAGGAGCTTAGGGTTGTCAGTATTTGCAGGTTGTGAATTGTGTTTTGTGTTGTGTATTTTGAGAGTACTTTCAGATATGAATGTCTTTTGAATTTTGGATTTGCAGTATTGAGCATAGGAAGTATTTTATGAATTCTACATATCTATTTTTAGCACTTAAAAAAAGTAGTTTCATAGGAGTATAAAAGTGCAGACAATGTGATTCTCGAGAAAAGCGCAAGTTTTGGTTTGAATAAGCGCAAGTTCGATTCAGATAAGAAACTACAACTTTTGAGGCAGAGCATTTATATTAACACGGCCTTTTCAAACAGGGTTAACATCATGTTGGAAGTTTTATTCATGGTCGAAAATGGAACTACCAGCCAGTTAATATCATGCCGATCAACATTCATGCATAGCACATCTTCATATGATGCACAGTCAAAATGCCCACACAATGTCGAGTGTGCGAAAAATATGAGGGACAAAGTTTTGGCAAGTGTTGGACGTGGTGTGCATAGATGACAATGGGGACCCACATGTCAATAAAGGCAGAGGCAAAAAATTTGGAGATATTTTCCCCGCACAGGTGGAATCGAACCCGGGTGGAACAGCTGTCGGGTAGTGTCACTTGGCCACTAGGCTAGTTCAGTAGTTTCGTTAATAGTAAGGCACTTCCTTAGGTGGTCAGATCGCCTCCTGCGCCTTTGTGCGCTCGCCGCGACGCCGCTGTCTGCCGTTGTGAACATGCTGAACAAACGAGAGGAATCTGGAGAGGACTGTACGTGGAGAGGCGGAAAGTCGGGACCCACCAGGTCTATGGCCGTACGCAAGCAAGTGCCTCATTGAAAAAATACGTCATCCTAATGCTAAACTAACATTGGCGCCCACAGGTTTGTCAACATAGTTACATTTTTTAGGTGCTTCAACGTAGTTACAATACGAGATAAATTCACAACGAAACCGGGGAGCTGGCAGGTATCATTTATTATCACTAGGGCAGCAAGTATCAGCTGGGTTTTGGGCTACCCCGTCTAGGCTTTCATTTTTAACATGCGCAGCCCACGACCTCAGATGGGAGGTCCATAGGCCTGTTTGTATTTTCTTGAGGGTCGTCATGTATTGACCGGCCTATGGACCTCCCATCTGAGGTTTTACTTTTCCTGAATATCGCCAGCCCAATTTATGTATTATTTTGAAGAAAACGCAGAGGTCTGTTCTATTTTTCTATATAAGAATAGGAACGGCAGGTCCAACTTATGTTTCCTTCTAACTATATTATATATATTTAAATTATTTTATATGTTATTATATATTATTTTATTATCATCATATATTTAATGAGATACATACATATGCAAGAAAACAATATCCCACATCTTATTAACTTATAAAAATAATTTCTTAACAATAAAATCACAGGTTGTTTTGTACGAAAATCCTAGTGATTGTGTACAAAAGCTTGGTAAGATTTGGGGACGAATGTAATAATACCACTTATTATTTAAATATATTTATAACAAAATGCTTAGCCCCTTTTTATTTTTTGATAACATTGTTGGCCCAACCCAACATTATAATTAGAATCAGCCCAGCAAAATCGTGTATTTCGAGAAAGTGCAAATGACCTGTAATTTTTGAGGAAATAAAATAAATGGGCCGCATGGACGCTACATTATTTGTTCACCCAGCCCAGTTAATGGTCTGTAATTCAAAAAAGATCAAATTGACTGTAAATTCTACCGCGCAAAAAAAGACTATAAATTCTGAAAAAATGGGTTGAATACATGCCAAATTTTTGGAGGCTGAAATGTGGGCCAATAGGTCGAAGCAACGCAAGTTGTTGTCAATTTAGTCAACAAATGATTCTGACATGTTAGCCGTTGGATTTACATCCAACGACCGGTATCCATCTTCAATCTCTCGTCTTCTTCCTCCGGCACCGCGGGACCACCTCCGCCTCCTGCGCCGCTAGCAGCTGCTTAGCAACCGCTATGAAGCGCTACTCCATCGTTGGCCAGGCCATCCCTCCACCCCTCCACACCTCCTGTTCTCCTCCACTGGCTGCCGAACCACACCTCACTAGAACCAGTTAACCCTCGTACACCTCTCCATCTGCGACTCTACTCCCGCGTCTTCCCATCTCTGGCTCGTTGTTGTCCAGGGCCTCGCCGTCGTCCACCACCTTGTATGCGCTCGGCGTGGCATGGTCAACATGGTCAACGAATGACACCATCGGAAGTACACTGTGCGTGGAGAGGCTGACAGCTGGGTCCACGGCCCCACAGAAGGAAATGCCTCCTTATTACGCGCAAAATAATGATTCTTCCACGACATCACAGGAGCCCTTTGGAAGGGCCTCTGTATTCGCGAAAAACATGCCCCATTGATGGTCGGACCCACCAGCTATCTTCGCACGCAAAGGAGTGCCTCCTTATTACGCACAAAAATGAATACTCCCCGCCGGTGGAACCCGGCATAGTGGGAGGCTGACTTGTGGGCCTACCAAGTTGACGGGATGGATGGAGGCTTTGTCAACTTAGTCGATATGAACGATTCTAGCTTCTGTTACCATACGATGTTCATCCAACAGCCATAGTGCTTCTTCAACCTCTGGTCTTCTTGCTCCAGCCGCCCAAACTAGCGCCGGACGTGCTGCGTGCTCCTGCCTCCCGTGGCCGGCTGTGATGCCGCGGAGGCCTCATCCCCCCCTACTACCCCCACTGCTGGCCAGGCCATCCCTCTACTCACCCACACCCCCTATTATTCTGCAGCGACGGCAGCCTCACACCGTAGCCGAACCAGTGAACCCTCATACTCCTCTTCGCGTGGGCATCCACTGTTGCGTCTTCCCCGGCTCTGCGTCTTCCCCGGCTCTGTGTCGTCCCCTTCCCAGGCCTCGCCGTCGTCCACTGCCGTGGTGCTCTCGGCGCGGCGTGGTGAATGTGGTCAACGACCGACTTCCATCGGAAGAGTACTGTACGTGGTGCTCTCGGCGCCGCAAGGAAGTGCCTCCTTATTACACGCAAAATAATTATTCCTCCACCTGACAGCAGGGACCCACCGGACGGGTCATCGTATTTTGCGAAAAAAACATTTCCCCCCGACTGCTGGGACCTACCAGCTACATCTTCGCACGCAAGGAAGTGTGTCCATATTACGGGCAAAAACGATGATTCGCCCCCTGACTGCTGGGACCCACCAGCTACATCTTCGCACGCAAGGAAGTGCGTCCAGCAAAAAAACGATTCGCCCCCCTGACTGCTGGGACCCACCAGCTACATCTTCGCGCGCAAGGAAGTGCCTGACAGTCGGGACCCACCTGGTCGAAGCGTACTTAGCGTTGTCATTCTGGTCACGAACGTGTACGTACATACTGGTGGATGTAGAGGTGCGCACATGTCGTAGTAGAAGCGCGCACGTAGCATGTACATGTACGTACAGCGGCCAGTGTGCAAGGAAGAAAATACGGCCACGTACGTACATACGGGCAGGATCTCGAACGCCTACTCGCACATACGTATAGTCAGGGCTCGTGTACATGGCTGGGTCGGAACGGAGAAACTGCGTCGGCGTCGTGTTCATGTTGAGGCAACGGAATGCGTCATCTTCATCGGGAGGCAACGGAATGCGCCATGTTCATCGGGAGGCAATAGAACGCGTGGGAGCCAACCGGCTTGGACGGAACACACGATGGAAACAAGGCCTGGCGTACCGCAGAACGGAGGAAATGGCCTTGTGTTTGATCGACCATGTTCGAAACGGGATCCTGTTCATCAGGAGGGGTATGGCATACTGCAAAATGGAGGAAACGGACTTGTGTTGGACCTCCTACGGTCGAAACGGGGTCCTGTTGATCGGGAGGGGTGTGGCGTACCGCAAAACAGATGAAACGGACTTGTGTTGGAGCGCTACGGTCGAAATGAGGGTCCTGTTCATCAGGAGGGGTATGGCGTACCGCAAAACGTGACTCCACGAGATACTGTTCATCTCCACCGTCAACCTCCTCCAGCCTCCACGGGCTATTGTTCATCCACCGTCAACCTCCTCCAGCCTCCACCTGCGACTGTTCATCCACGGGCTCCTGTTCATCTAGCCTCCACCGCGGGCTACTCCACCGGCTACTGTTCAACCACCCCTCTCCGCGGGCTCCTGTTCAACCACCCCTCCACAGGCTACTGTTCATCCACCCCTCCACTGTCCGCTGTTCATCTAGCCCTCCACGGGGTCCTGTTCATCCAGCCCCAACCGGCTCGATCGATCGGGATCCTGTTCATCCAGAGGCAACGCCATGGGGCCCTGTTCATCCACCCCCACCGCTCACTGTTCATCCAACCCCCCCCCTACAACACTCACTGTTCATCCAGAGGCAACATCGATCGGCTTGATTAGCGGCGATGGCGAAGAATCGCTCGATCGGGTTGATTAGCGACCATCAATCGATCGCTCGGGTTGATGCAGCGTAGCGTCGCGAACAATCGCTTCGGGTTGATTAGATCCCAACACCTCGCTCGGGTTCGATTAGAGCCCAACACCTCGCTTCGGGTTCGATTAGAGCGGCGGCTCACACGCCAGCAGCGTCGTGTCTGAGAAAGCAGCGCATCACTCAGCCCCGACCACCCCCGTAACTACCGAAATTTTCCTCGCCCTCGCTTCTACCAAGGTTTTTTCCGTCATGGACGGCCCAAAGAATGTCATGCAGCTGCGTCTCCGGCCCGCCCAGGACAAAAAGGCCATTTTCTGTCATGATTTTTTGTCATAGAAGTAGGAGCCCACCACATCTATGATGATACCGAGTTTTGTCACAATTATCATCATAGAAGTGTCATAAGTATGACGAATTTTTTTCATTCGGCCCAAAATGTCATGGATGTTTATTTTTTCGTAGTGTGTGCTCCTCAGTATGGAGGGAGCGTTCCGTGTTTCCGATGACTGTTATGACACCGCGTGGTCCGGGCATCTTAAGCTTGAGATAAGCGTAGTGTGGCACCACATTGAATCGAGCGAATGCGGTTCGTCTGAGCAGTCCGTGATAGCCACTGCAGAAGGGGACGATATCGAAGATCAATTCTTCGCTTCAGAAATTGTCCGGGGATCCGAAGACCACTTCCAGTGTGATTGAGACCGTACAGCAGGCCTCTACACCTAGTATGACACCTTTAAAGGTGGTTTTGTTGGGCTTGATCCTTGAGGAATCGATACCATTTTGCACACTGTATCCTGATAGAGCAGGTTCAAGCTGCTGCCATCGTCCATGAGGACTCGCGTAAGGTGGAATCCATCAATGATTGGGTCGAGGACTAGTGCAGCTGAACCGCCGTGATGGATACTGGTCGTATGGTCCCGGCGATCGAAAGTGATCGGACAGGATGACCATGGGTAGAACTTTGGGGCGACTGGCTCCATCGCGTGGATGTCGCTGAGTGCGCGTTTGTGATCCCTCTTGGGGATATGGGTGGCATATATCATGTTCACCATTTTAACTTGGGGGGGAAACTTCTTCTGTCCCCCTGTGTTCGGTGGCCGGGGCTCCTCGTCGTCGTCCTCGCTTTGTGACCCCTTCTCCTTGTTCTCGGCATTTAACTTGCCGGCCTGTTTGAAAACCCAACATTCTCTGTTGGTATGATTTGCTGGTTTATCAGGAGTGTCGTGGATTTGACATGGACGATCAAGTATGCGGTCTAGACTGGACGGGCCCGAATTGTTTCTTTTGTATGGCTTCTTCTGCTGACCAGACTTAGAGCTACTGAATCTAGAGTTGATCGTCGTGTCTTCTGTGTTGTCACCATTGCTTCGACGCTTGTGTCTGTTGTGTTGTGGCTTGCCGTTGCTATTTCTGGCCTCAGAAGTGCCAGGTTCGCTTGCATGATTATTGCTACGGGCTAGCCAGCTATCCTCGCCCACACAAAAGCTGGTCATAAGTGTCGTGAGGGCTGCCATGGACTTCGGCTTTTCTTGGCCGAGGTGTCGGGCGATCCATTCATCATGGATGCTATGCTTAAAGGACGCTAGGGCTTCGGCATCCGGACAATCGACAATCTGGTTCTTTTTAGTTAAGAACCTACTCCAGAATTTCCTGGCTGACTCTCGGGCTGTTGAATTATGTGACTTAAGTCATCGGCATCCGGAGGTCAGACATATGTGCCTTGGAAGTTGTCAAGAAAGGCATCTTCCAAGTCCTCCCAGCTGCCAATTGAGTTTTCGGGCAGACTGTTCAACCAGTGTCGAGCTGGTCCCTTGAGTTTTAATGGGAGGTATTTCATGGCGTGAAGATCATCACTGCGGGTCATATGAATATGGAGAAGGAAATCCTCAATCCATACCACGGGGTCTATTGTCCCATCATATGATTCAATGTTCACGGGTTTAAACCCTTCCGGGAATTCATATTCCATTACTTCATTAGTGAAGCAAAGGGGGTGTGCGGCGCCTCTATATCGAGCCAAGTCGTGGCATAGCTCGGAGGGAGTCCGTCTATGGTTTTCGGCCCGTACGTGGTTATATTTATCCCGTCCGGTCGGGTGGCCATCATCGCGCATTGGGGCACGCCCCCGCGATCCATAGATCGATCTGGTCTGCCCTGTTGATACGTCTCCAATGTATCTATAATTTATGAAGCATTCATGCTATTATATTATCTGTTTTGAATGTTTATGGGCTTTACTAAGCACTTTATATTATTTTTGGGACTAACCTATTCACCGGAGGCCCAGCCCATATTGTTGTTTTCTTGCCTATTTCACTGTTTCGAAGAAAAGGAATATCAAACGGAGTCCAAACGGAATGAAACCTTCAGGAGCATGATTTTTGGAACGAACGTGATCGAGCGGCGGGCTGAAGTGCAGGAAGCCGAGGAGGCCACGAGGCGCGCGCCCACCTGGCGCGCCCTCCACCTCGTGGGCCCTTCGTGGCTCCCCCGACCGACTTCTCTCGCCTATGTAAGTCCATATACCCTAAAACATTCGGGGAGCACAATAGATCGGGAGGTCCGGCGCCGCAAGCCTCTGTAGCCACCAAAAACCAATCGGGATCTGTTAGGCACCTGCGGAGGTGGATCCTCACCGTGGCCATGTTCATCATCCGGCACTCTCCATGGCGAGGAGGAGTAGTTCACCCTCGGGTGAGGTATTTACCCGATAGCTATGTGTTTGATCTCTCTCTCTCTCTCGTGTTCTTGAGGTGATACAATCTTGATGTATCGCGAGCTTTGCTATTATAGTTGGATCTTATGATGTTTCTCCCCCTCTACTCTCTTGTAATGGATTGAGTTTTCCCTTTGAAGTTATCTTATCGGATTGAGTCTTTAAGGATTTGACAACACTTGATGTATGTCTTTCCGTGCTTATCTGTGGTGACAATGGGATATTCACATGATCTACTTGATGTATGTTTTGGTGATCAATTTGCGGGTTCAATGAATCTATGCATAGGGGTTGGCACATGTTTTCGTCTTGACTCTCCGGTAGAAACTTCGGAGCACACTTTTAAGTTCTTAGTGTTGGTTGAATAGATGAATCTGAGATTGTGTGATGCATGTCGTATAATCATGCCCACGGATACTTGAGGTGACAATGGAGTATCTAGGTGACATTAGGGTTTTGGTTGATTTGTGTCTTAAGGTGTTATGCTCGTACAAACTCTATGATAGATTGAACGGAAAGAATAGCTTCGTGTTATTTTACTACGAACTCTTGAATAGATAGAACAGAAAGGATAACTTTGAGGTGGTTTCGTACCCTGCCATAATCTCTTCGTTCGTTCTCCGCTATTAGTGACTTTGGAGTGACTCTTTGTTGCATGTTGAGGGATAGTTATATGATCCAAGTATGTTATTGTTGTTGAGAGAACTTGCACTAGTGAAAGTATGAACCTTAGGCCTTGTTTCCTACCATTGCAATACCGTTTACGCTCACTTTTATCATAAGTAACCTTGCTGTTTTTATATTTTCAGATTACAAATACCCATATCTACCATCCATATTGCACTTGTATCACCATCTCTTTGCCGAACTAGTGCACCTATACAATTTACCATTGTATTGGGTGTGTTGGGGACACAAGAGACTCTTTGTTATTTGGTTGCAGGGTTGTTTGAGAGAGACCATCTTCATCCTACGCCTCCCACGGATTGATAAACCTTATGTCATCCACTTGAGGGAAATTTGCTACTGCCCTACAAACCTATGCACTTGGAGGCCCAACAACGTCTACAAGAAGAAGGTTGTGTAGTAGACATCACCTGCTCTATTTTCTAGGTCATGCCGCAGGTCATATGTGTATCCCCGAGCTGTTGTGTTTCTGTTTTTACGGCGAGGTAGTGCGGGCTGGTGTTCAGCTCGAGTTGCCGCTTTGTCCCGGCCACGTGGTGGTCGGTCAACCGCATTATGTGCTGGTAGGATGGGCTCCAGCGCCTCGTCATCGAACTGGGGTAACAATTTGCGCTTCGGGTAACTTTTGGTTGGGCGCTCGAGGCCGTATTCCTCGGCTGCCAGGACATCAGTCCATCTATCATTGAGCAGATCTTGATCAGCTTGAAGCTGATGCTGCTTCTTTTTTTAGGCTTCTTGTAGTGGCTATTAGCCAGCGCTTAAAGCGCTCCTATTTGACGGGCTCCTCAGGCATGATAAAGTCTTCATCGCTGAGGCTCACATCATTCTCGGAGAGCGGAAGGTAGTTACTGTCCTCTGAGTCTTCATTCATGGCCTGTTCATTGGGGCCGACTCGCCCATCCTTCCGTTCCTCCTGTTTGGAAGTTGGCTCAACGGGGTCTTCATTGTCTTCGGCATCGTATGGAGTGTTGTTTTCTCCTGTGATGGTATTGTTGTTTTTACCACGGCGTGGCTTAGAGCGGCGCTGTTGACGCTGGCGCTTTGGCTGTATCTCGGGAGGCTTATCCTCGGCTGGATTTTCATTGTCGCCGTTGTTCTCTTTGGGTGTATCCACCATGTATACATCATACGAGGAGGTGGCTGTCCAACGCCCTGTAAGCGATGGTTTTTGTGCCTGATCCTCTCCGGCATCATCGTCCATTCCGTCGATCTCTTCGGAGTCGTAATCGAGCATGTCGGTTAAGTCTTCGGCAGTGGCTATGAAGTGGGTGGTGGGTGGGAAGCGGAATTTTCCGTCGTCAGCTTCCAATTCAAGTCAGATACAGTTCGGCTGAGATTCTCCTGATAGGGAGAGGATTTTTAATGAGTTTAGCACATCTCCTAAAGGTGAGTGCCGAAAGATGTCTGTGGAGCTGAACTCAACAATTGGCCCCTGATCAACTTCGATAGGCGCGGATGCACGCGGTTCGGAACCTATAGCCGGAGACGAATCCGAGGTTCGGTGACCTGAGGCCACTGCTCGAGTCGAGATGCGTAATGCGGCTCAACGCCGCTGAGTGCGTGTCTTGACTCGATCTTTGCTAAGCCTGCGGCCTCAGCAGCGAGTTGAGCTTCCCGTCCTCGGACGACACAATCTGCTCCAGATCTAGGGCCGGAGCAGTTACAAGCGCTATCTCCTAGGCATGGTCCGATGACAGATTTAGGTCATGCTCATCGTGGTAGCAGGGGGCAGCTGTCATGGGCTCGAATTCGGCGAAGATCAAGTCTCCACGGTATCGACAACATAATTCAAGCTTCCAAACCTGACCTGATGGCCAGGGGCATAGCTGTCGATTTGCTCTAGATGGCCAAGCGAGTTGGCCGGCAGTGCGAAGCCGCCGAATACGAAGATCTGTCCGGGGAGGAAAACCTGCCTCTGGACTGCATTGTTGTAGATGATTGAGGGAGCCATCAAACCTTGTGGTGATGACACAGCAGAACTCTCAATGAAAGCACCAATATCAGTGTCAAAACCGGTGGATCTCGGGTAGGGGGTCCCGAACTGTGCGTCTAAGGTCGATGGTAACAGGAGACGGGGGACACGATGTTTACCCAGGTTCGGGCCCTCTCTATGGAGGTAATACCCTACTTCCTGCTTGATTGATCTTGATGAATATGAGTATTACAAGAGTTAATCTACCACGAGATCGTAATGTCTAAAACCCTAGAAGTCTAGCCTATATGATTATGATTGTGTCCTATGGACTAAACCCTCCGGTTTATATAGACACCGGAGGGGGCTAGGGTTGTACAAAGTCGGTTACAGAGAAAGGAATCTTCATATCCGAACGCCAATCTTGCTTTCCAAGCCAAGTAGAGTCCCATCCGGACACGGGGAGAAGTCTTCTGTCTTGTATCTTCATAGCCCATCAGTCCGGCCTATGTCATGTAGTTCGGACGGCCGAGGACCCCTTAATCCAGGACTCCCTCATCGCCGGTGAGGAAGAGCTTCACTGCCTGGACCTCGTCGCCCGTCATTACTTGCGCCCGGCTCAAGGAGTCTGGATTAAGGGTCCTCGGCCGTCCGGACTATGTGACATGGGCGGGATGATGGGCTATGAGATACAAGGCAGATCTCTTCCCGTGCGTTGGAACTCTACTTGGCGTGAAGCGTTGATGGCAACCTGACTCGTGAACTTTAATTAACAGGAGGTTAGTCCGTGAGAAAGAACAATCATAATCATACATGCTAGACTTCAGGGTTTCACGTCTGTCTCGTGCATAGATACTCATGACATGATTTGGACCCCTTTCAGATCTTGACCAGGTGTCACTCATCAAAGGCAAGGTTGCTACTGACAGCCCTGACAGCCTGGCGATTAAAGCTTGAAAATTATGTTGCCAACATCCACAGAGACTCAATCTTCGACGGATTCGAGCCCGTGACAGCCACTCCCTGCCACCACGATGAACATGACTTAAATCTGTCATCGGACCGCACTCAGGAGATAGCGCCTGTAACTGCTCTGGCCCTAGATCCGGAGCAGACTGTGCCGTCCGAGGACGGGAAGCTCAGCCCCGCCACGGAAGCCGCAGACTCAGCGGCGTTTAAGCCGCACACAGACCCAACCTCGAGCGGGGCGTGTGTTTGATGGATTCGTCTCCGGCCATAGGTTCCGGACCACGTGCATCCGCGTCCATCGAACCTAATTGTGCGCCGATCTTTGAGTTCAGCTCCGCGGACATCTTCCGGCATTCACCTCTAGGTGATGTGTTAAACTCATTAAAATCCCTCTCCTTGTCAGGGGACTCTCAGCCAAACTATGTCCGGCTTGAATTGGAAGCGGATGAGGAAAAATTTCGCTTCCCACCACCACCCACTTCATAGCCACTGTCGAAGACTGAACCGACACGCTCGATTATGGCTCGGAAGACATCGACGGTATGGGCGACGATGCCGGAGAGGAGCAGGCACAAAAACCACCGCTCACAGGGCGGTGGACGGCTACATCCTCATACGATGTATATATGGTGGACACACTTAAAGAAAATGAGGCCGACGGTAATAATGATAAGCCTGTCGATGAACCTCCCAAGCGTCAGCGTCAGAAGCGCCGATCTCGATCTGACAAAGGAAAAGATAGCAACATTGTCACTGACAACAGTGATAATCTGGACCAAGCTGAGGACCCTGCAGATCCAGCGATGCAGCAGGACGAGCGAGAGGACGGCGAACACAGTCCGGGGCTGCTGTCTAACCACAGCGATGCCGAAGATACCAATTATCAACCTGTCTCCGAAGAGGAGGTCAGCCTGGGCGACGATGAATTCATCGTCCCAGAAGAACCCTTAGAACAAGAGCGCCTCCATCGGAGGCTTATCGCCACCGTAAGGAGCCTGAAGAAGTAGAAGCAGCGGCTCAAAGCCGCACAGGATACAGTACTCAATGATAGATTGAACAAAGTGCTAGATGCTGAGGAAAAATATGGCTGCAATTGCCAAACAAAGGGCTATCCCATGCGTAAACTACTGCCCGAATTCAACGATGAGGCTATTCCGCCTATACCGCCAAAGAACAATACCACCGACAAGCCGGACCGACCACCTTGTGGACAAGACAGAGTGGCTAGCAATGGCGTGCACAAGCCCGCACCCCCTCCCCGTAGAGGAAGGGAGGCCGCGGCTCAGGGCCAGAAACACGATCTACATGAGGACCTGGACAAAAAGGCTGGCAAAACCAGATCCATCTACGGATCCAAGGACCATGCTCCTACACGGGACCGTGGTTATCAAACCAAATATGTCGGTCATATACGAGTTCGGAACCAATACCGAACATTAGAACCGTCGGGTGCCGCACACCCCCTGTGCTTCACCGATGAGGTGCTGGAACACGCATTTCCGGAAGGTTTTAAACCCGTAAATATCGAGGCATATGATGGAACGACGGACCCTACAGTCTGGATAGAAGACTTTATTCTTCACATCCACATGGCTCACGGAGATGATCTCCACACCATCAAATACTTACCCCTCAAGCTGAAAGGACCAGCTCGGCACTGGCTGAAAAGCCTCCCTTAAAACTCCATTGGAAGCTGGGAAGAACTTAAGGACGCTTTTGGGGCCAATTTTCAAGGGACCTATGTCCGGCCCCTGGATGCGGACGATCTAAGTCACATAATCCAACACCCGGGGAATCGGCCCGTAAGCTTTGGAATCGGTTTCTCACTAAGAAGAACCAAATCGTCGATTGTCCGGACGCTGAAGCCTTAGCAGCCTTCAAGCATAGTGTCCAGGATGAATGGCTAGCTAGACACCTCGGCCAAGAAAAGCCAAGGACAATGGCAACCCTAACTACACTCATGAACCGTTTTTGCACAGGCGAGGATAGCTAGTTAGCCCGTAGCAGCACCAGCGAGCCTGGCACATCCAAAGTCAGGGATGGCAATGGAAAGTCACGACGTAACAAAAACAAACGTCGAAACAATGAAGGAAGCCCAGATGATACAACGGTAAATGCCAGATTCAGTGGCTCCAGACCCGGTCAGCGGAAGAAGCCATTTAAAGGCAACAAAGACGGTCCATCCAGCCTGGACAAAATATTAAACAGGCCCTGCCAGATCCATGTCACCCCCGCTAAACCCGCGAACCATAACAACCGCGGTTGTTGGGTCTTCAAGCCGGCCGGCAAGCTCACTGCCGAACACAAGGGTAAGGGACCTCAGAGCGAAGACGAGGATGAATCTCGCCAGCCGAACACGGGGGGACAGAAGAAATTTCCATCGGAGATCAAAACAGTGAACATGATTTATGTCACTCACATCCCAAAGAGGGAGCGCAAGCGCACACTCCGAGATGTCTATGCCGTTGAGCCTGTTGCCCCCAAATTCAACCCATGGTCGGCCTGTCTGATCACCTTTGATCGCAGGGATCATCTGACTAGTATCCGTCATGGGGGTTCGGCTGCCCTAGTGCTTGATCCAATAATCGACGGATACCATCTCACTCGAGTCCCTATGGACGGCGCAGCAGTCTCAATTTGATATATCAGGACATTGTCTGCAAAATGGGGATAGACCCATCAAGAATCAAGCCAAGTAGCACAACCTTTAAAGGAGTTATACCGGGTGTAGAGGCCCGCTGCACGGGCTCTTTAACATTGGAGGTCGTATTCGGCTCTCCTGATAACTTTTGAAGCGAAGAACTAATCTTCGACATAGCTCCGTTCCGAAGTGGCTATCAAGCACTATTCAGAAGAACGAACTTCACCCGCTTCAATGCAGTCCCGCATTATGCTTATCTAAAGCTCAAAATGCCTGGACCGCGTGGCGTCATTACGTTTAGTGGAAATATGGAGCGCTCTCTTCGTACAGAAGAGTACACTGCGGCCCTAGCAGCCGAAGTCCAAAACGGCCTATTCAAGCCGAACAGTTCATTGGTCTTTAAGGCCGTGGACACAGCTAAACGTGTCCGGCCTACGCCTCGGTGCGGCAGCTCAGATGAACCTGAGCTCGATTAGCAGTTACGTCCCGATCGACTACCTCATAAGGTGATAGCATGCGTGCCTCGTGTACAAAAGTATACCCTTAAAATTCCTTGGGCGGCGCTGGGGGCACAATGCAAACAAAAAGTCCATAGTTCGGCTCGACCCTATTCGGACTCTAGAAGTTATCTTTCAAGGTTCATTAAAATGAACCAGCTTTGTTTACGGCCACACCGAATTCTTTTTCCCTGTTGTTTTTTACAGATGGCCATCACACTATCCCCCTCAAGGACACTTCACAACGGAGAAAACGGCGCAGACGTGCAGCAGGGCCCCGCATTAAGGTTTCTTTTTAGATTAAGACCCTGTGTAAACCTTTTTATCTCTTTTTGTTTTATACTTTCCTGGCATGTAAAATGTCCAAGGAAGCTATCGGCACTATCTGTGAGTATACGGCTCGCCGTACTAAAAGTGGATATTATAGAAGCAGCTTGGTTCATATTGTGTTTGGAGTTTTATTCTCTCACCACCTGCGTTCTTTCCCCATGTCAGATTGCCACATGTGCCTTGATACCAGGGTCCATTACCAGGGCTGTATTCAGCCCGGTATATGTTGAAAAGTCCAAACACCTATAGGGAGTGTTCGGCGTCGCGAGTTTGGCCTTATATGCATCAGCTCCGAATCATGTCTTTGTTCAATAGTTGGGTTGCCCGGCTCCTGTGCTTACTACCTTAAGTTCCGCTCTATCGCTAGGGTAGTAAAGGGAGAACTACTATGATTTTGTCCTGGTTCATCCGGATGAGCACCTCAGTAGAGAAAGCCAAAAACTGACTGTCATGATGCGGCGAGAGCTGGTCAACCACTCGATGACTCAGTGGAATTTTCGCAATTCCTTCTGCATTAACGAAGGACCGTTCTTCCGGTCACGTATGTAAATGCACCGTATTTGGATAACTGCGAACATATCAGGGGCTATATCATAGACCCACTGTCAAACTCCTGTGGCTAAGTGAAAGTGTTAAAGCCTTATAGTCCGATTGCCTGGTTCGCTGCATTGACACCTCCTTAATGGACCAAGACGTTGGGTCAAGAGTGATCAAGTGCTTTTCCGAACACCCCCGCATTATATGCAAGGGGAGCGAAGCCGACGACTGCTAAACTTTCAGATTATACAAAAATGGCCGCACAGGAGGCACTAAAAACTTTTTTAGGCAAAAGTATAAAAAACATAGCCTTAAATATATCACAATATTGTTTTTACAATTTCAGTACACTTCACTCGAACATAATATCTTTCAAGCATTGCCCCTCTATCAAGCGGGCACCCTCTAGGACATCCTCAAAATAATGTTCTGGCGTGTGATGGTCCTTGCCCTCGGGTGGACTTTTTGCTACAATATCGGTGGCCTTCATCTTCACCCAGTATGTCTTGACACGGGCAAGGGCCATCCGTGCGCCTTCTATGCACATTGACCGCTTAACAGCGTCGATACGCGGCACCGCATCAACAATTTGCCGCACCAAATCGAAATAACTATTCTGAATTGGCTCAGTCGGCCATAGCCGGACTATGATGTCCTTCATGGCAGATACGGATAGCTTGTGGAGCTCGGCCCACAGGATCATTTGTTCGTTCAGCAACAACGGACGCTTTGGCATGCTGAATTGCGACCAGAAAAGCCTTTCTGTCGCATGTCCTTCTTGCGCTAGGAAAAACTGTGTCGCATCGGAGACACTCTTCGGCAAGTCCAAAAATGCCTCTGGAGAACTCCACATATGATTAAGCGGGGCATACTTTGGATCGTTGAATTTAGTTTGCAATAAAAAGGGCTTACCAGCCGTGATCTCCCTAGCTTGTCAGATCTCCTCCCGAGCCGCTCTAGACTCAGACTGTGCTTCTCTCGCCTCTTGTAAGGCCTTGTCAAGATCAGCCGCTCAGGTTTTGTTATCTTTCTCGAGAAGGTCGCATCGGCCAGTGTCATCCTTTAGCTCAAGTGCCATAGTAGATATTCTCTCCTCGCACTGGCGCCGAGCAGCCTGTTCCGCCTTTAATTCAGCAGCTGCCTTTTTGACAGCCGCATTACTCATCCTGGCTTGCTCCTTGGCCCAGGCAAGCTCAGCCTGAATGGTCTCAACTGCGGCGGCATTGTCTGCAGTTATGCGTATCTCAGTACAGAATTCTCAGCGGCATGCTCATATCATAATACTTTCATATACTGAGCACCCCAAATACATACCTTGCGCCTCGTCGAACCGCCTGTTCATCAGCGTGATGTCATCATCTGCCACATCAACTTTCTGCTTCAGATGTGCAATCTCTGTAGCTTGGGCAGTCACCACGGATATAACAACCTGTGTTTCAATTAGTCACATCATTTCCTGGGCATATATTTCTTGATCCTCTGATCACCTCCCTTTGGACGCCAACCAGAGTCTAAGGGGCTACTATCTATACACGGGTGCACTTTCGCGTTTATAACACAATTCAAAAAATATTGCATTACCTCGAAGCCTCTTAGCAGGCTCGTAAAGGCTTCATTCAATCCACTTTCCACGGACCGAACCCTCTTAACCACCGTACCCATCAAGGTATGATGTTCCTCTGAGACGGACGCATGTCGCAATGTGTCCATCAATGTATCCGGTGCTTCCGGTTCCAGAGCAGAATGCGCCGTCCCTCGGAAACCGGATAGTCCGGGGCCTTTGTTGCTGTTCCCTATAGGGGCTACACACCCCGGACCCTGGACGGCCGAAGAGTCGCCTGCGGGCCTGATCTTCACTGTCCCTCGTATTTCTTGTTGATCGGGAGGGATCCTCCAGGATGACACCTCGGTGTCGTCTGCCTTATCGGGCAGGGAGATTTGTGGAGGCATCTCGCTCTCCATCATCTCCGGAAGAAGATCCCCCGAGGAGGAGGACTGTTGAGGAAGGTGCATGCCAGACTGCAAACATATATTTTAAATGTTACCCTAGCAATCAGGAAAGAATGGGATATGTTTAAAACACCCTGGTTCACTTACAATTCAGCTAAGGGCCTAACTTTACAGAGAGACTGCGTGTCAACGTCACCTCCCGAACCAGAGCCCCCTGACAGGGATATCTTCCCTCGCTTAGAAGCCTTCATATTCAAGTCTTCGGAAGCGATCCTCTTCTTACCGTGGGAAGAAGAGATGTCAGTTTCCCTTTCCCTTTCATCTTCGTAAGAGGGAGTTTTAATCTCCCCGGACAGGGTATCCGGTGCACCTCTGATATGGGGGGCACTCTGGGCCTTCTTGCTCTCCTCCTTGTCTTCCACCGCCGGCACTTGATATGGTGTCAGAGCCAGCATCCTTGTGAACACCGGATCGGCTGAGTCTTCGGGGAGAGGGGCCGAACACCTAATTCTCTCCGCCTTCTTTATCCAGCCCTGGCCGAGTAGAGTTTTTCTCAGTATGTTGTTATGAGAAACTTAAACTGAGTTGTGTTCAGGAGTCGAGTGCTTACCGAGGTATCCGGATGGTTGCAGTCAAGGCCAATGTCGTCTGTAGTATCCGACCACTGTTTTTGTGTCCCGAAGAATAATTTCCACATTCCTCTGAGCGTCGTGCCGGAGAAGTGCTGAAGGGTTCGTGGTCCTTTCGGATTAAACTCCCATATGCGGAGAGGCCGTCGCTGGCATGGTAGGACCCGATGAACTAACATTACTTGGATTACTTGGATTACGTTGATGAGACCAATGTCCTTTTCAACGAGGCTCTGAATGCGGCTTTGTAGCGTCTACACTTTGTCAATGGATCCCCAGTCCAGCCCCTTATTAATCCATGATGCAAGCTGTAGTGGAGGGCCAGATCGGAACGTAGGTGTAGCTGCCCACTTTTTACCACGGGGTTCAGTAATGTAGAACCACTCCCATTGCCATAGGTCGGAAGTTTCTGTGAAGGAGCCCTTTGGCCAAGGAGTATTGGTGAGTTTACTTACTGCAGCACCTCCGCACTCCGCTTGTTTCTCGTCGACTACCTTTGGTTTCACATTAAAGGTCTTGAGCCACAAACCGAAGTGTGGGGAAATACTGAGGAAGGCCTCGCACGTGATGATAAATGTCGAGACGTGAAGGAAGGAGTCTGGAGATAGATCGTGAAAATCTAGCCCGTAATAAAACATGAGCCCTTGAACGAAGGGATGAAGAGCAAACCCTAGCCCTCGTAGGAAGTGAGAGATGAATACGACCCTCTCGCCGTGTAACGCCCTCGATGCGGCTATATCTCCCACGTGTCGAAGCACGACTTAGAGGCATAACCGCATTGAAAGCAATGTCGCAAGTGAGGTAATCTTCACACAACCCAAGTAATACATAAGGGAAAAAGATACATAGTTGGCTTACAATCGCCACTTCACACAATTACATGAATAAAGCATTACATCATCCAGATACAATCAAGGTCCGACTACGGAACCAAAATAAAAGAAGAACCCCAAATGCGACAAAGGTCCACGATCGACCCCAACTGGGCTCCACTACTGATCAACTAGAACGAAACAACACAAATGGCAACATCTTCAACGAGCTCCTCCTTGAGCTTGGTTGCGTCACCTGCTCGGTAACTTAGGCACCTGCAAACTGGTTTTGGAAGTATCTGGTGAGTCACGAGGACTCAGCAATCCCATTACCATGGGTATCAAGACTAGCAAAGCTTAATGGGAAAGGAAGGGGTAAAGTGGTGAGGTTGCAGCAGCGACTAAGCAAGTATGGTGGCTAACATACGCAAAGAAGAGCGAGAAGAGAACAAGCGGAACGGTCGTGAAGCTAGCAATGATCAAGAGGTGATCACGAACACCTACTTCGTCAAACATAACCCGAAACCGTGTTCACTTCCGGACTCCGCCGAGAAGAGACCATCACGGCTACACACACGGTTGATGTGTTTTAATTCGGATCTGGTGTCAAGTTGTCTACAACGGACATTAACAAATTCCCATCGCCACATAACCATGCACGGCTCTCGAAAGTTTAAACCTGCGGGGTGTCCCAACAGCCCATGACAAGCTCTCGCGATCATCGAAGGAATAGACCTTCACCGGAAGACCCGATCGGTCTCGGAATCCGGTACATCAAGACATTTCGACAATGGTAAAACAAGACCAGCAAAGCCGCCCGATCGCCAACAATCCCGATAGGAGCTGCACATATCTCGTTCTCGAGGCAACACCGGATGAGACATCCTCTGAGTAAAACCGGACCTCGAGTTGCCCGAGGGGCCCGCGATCTACTCGGTTCGAACCAGCACTTAGACAAGCAACGGCGGGGGCTAAAATAAAGATGACCTCGAGAGAGCGACTCCCAAGGGAAAAGATAGGTGGTGGTGAGGCAAAAGGTAAAAGTCAATGTTGGGCCTTCTTTGGACAAGTTTTATTCAAAGCAAACTGTCAAGGGGTCCCATAAATCACCCGACCGCGTAAGAGCGCAAAATCCGGGAACATAACACGGTATGGCGGAAACTAGGGCGGCAAGAGTGGAACAAAACACCGGGCATAAGGCCGAGCCTTCCACCCTTTACCAAGTATATAGATGCATTAATAATATAAGAGATATTGTGATATCCCAACATAAACCCTGTCCACCATGGAGAAATCTTCAACTTCACCGCAACTAGCGCTATAAGAGGGCTGAGCAAAGCGGTAACATAGCCAAACAACGGTTTGCATAGGAAAGGTGTCAAAGGTTAGAGGTTCATGGCAATATGGGATGGTGGACAAGCGGGTAATAGGTAGCGCAGCATAGCGAAAGAACGAGGCAACTAGCATAGCAATGATAGTAGTGAGATCCAGGATAGCGGTCATCTTGCTGAAATCCATAAGGAAGAAGAACGAATCCATGAAGAAGATGAAGCCACGAAGGCGAACCACACGTGAGCGAGCGAATCCTCACGATCATAGCGAAATGGGTACTATCGAGAAGAAACACACAACATAGGTAAACACACCACACATGAACAAGGCATGATGCACAACAAGCATGATGCATGACCAAGCTACATGAAGCTACTCATGGCAAGAGATGATGCAAACAAGAACAACACATCAAGGCAAGTTTAAATGAGGCCGGAAACAACATATAACAATTCCGGTAAGTCCTCATATGCAAATTTCGAAATTGGTCCAGAACTGAATAAACCTTATGTTCAAGTTGTTAAACAGCAAGTTAAGATGCACCACGATGAGCTACACGAAATTCTAGTCAAGTTACAAATAAAGTTCATTAGATTCGGAGCTACGGCCTAGAAGATATGAGCAAAACAAGTTAAACATGGCATTGATGCAAAATGCATACAAACATCAAGAAAACACCTCAAAACAAGGATGCAACATGATAATATGAAGCTACATGCAAAAACAAGCAAGTTTCATATAGAGCACACTCAAAAGCGAACAGCGGGCAACACATGCACACTATACAAGTCATAGCAACAATCATCCAAAACAAGCAACTAGGCATCTTACAAGCATCAAAACAATATGCTACAGCACCCCAACATAATAACAAAAGACATGGGCATGAAGTACACGTAAAGCATAACAAAACATGAACACGAGCTATCTCCGAAACAACTAGAACATGCTCAAAAACACATGGAGATATTGCAAGTAATAAGATTTAGGACTTTAGCGAAATAACATCGAGGTTGCAATGTTTAGAGCTATCAAACAACATGTTACAGGAACTTATCATCGCAAACAAAGGCATGGCATGAAGCTACTAATTGCATATATCAAAAGACCCTTACTGACCATGAGCCAAAAGGCACGGAAAATATGATGGCACCCATGTAAACATGGCAAGTTATATTACAGATTTATACATGGCAGGAACAACAATAAGTAGGCATGTTCGTGAGCTTGAATCACTCACCACAGAGCAATACATGGCATGGCAAGGCAACCAACAGTAATAAGGCATGTTTATGGAGCTAAGAATGGCAAGAGCAAGTTCATAGCATACACGGATCAACTACAACGACCTCGTGAAAATTGAATCTCATGCAAACAATCTGTCAGGAAATATTTTCAAGCAACTTTGGAGCAAGAAATGAACATGTTCCAGCAGGCTATAATTGCAACCAAGGGCATGAATGGATAGATCATGACATGTATATCAAAACATGTTTATAGAGCATCTCCAGATTATGCATAGAATGATTAGTGGAAGCATGTTAACATAGCAACAAATTATAACAGAATCTGTCAGGAAAACAACAACAGCAACTACCCTACTTTACAAGCTTGATACACTCAGCACACAACTCACAAAAATACAAGGTCAACACCTCTGGAAAGATGGCATGGCATAGTTCAACATTCAAGTAGAGCTCAACCTCATAGGATGCACACATAAATCATGGCAAAAATGATAAAACAGCAAGTTATAACAGTTTCAGTAGATTAACATCAAGAAGCAATCTTCCAACAGCATTTCGGGCATCAAGATGATCTCAAATGAAAATGATGCAACGGAATGAAATGATGTACTCATCGAGGCGAACAATTTGACATATTACACGTGCAAAACGGAGCTACGGATGCAAAGACGCGATGGCATGAACATGGCATGAAAATTACAGAAATCTGGGGACTTGGAGAATTTCACCTCGCGGGAAAATGGGATGGGGAGATCCCGGGACGGACGGAGGCGTTTGGTTCGGTGTATGGGTGGATCTGATCCACTCCGGCTGGATCTCACCGGAGTTCGCCGGAGATGGCGGCGGTGGAGGCGGGGGTCGCCGGAGGAGGCGGCTCGGCGGCGTGGGCGGGAAAGGCCGGCGGCGGGAAGACTCGCCAGGGCGGGCGCAGGAGCACCAGGGAGCCGGGAGGCAGGCGGCGGAGCGCTGGGCGCTGAGACGTGGTGGTGGGCGGCGGGTTGTGGCAGCCGGCGGGGCGGCGCAGGCGGGGACGGCCTGGCGCGGCCTTGTGGCTCCGAGGAGACGGCGGCACGGGCGCGAGCGCGGAGCGGCGCTGCAGCGCGCGGCGACAGGAGGCGGCGAGGCGGCGTGTGGCGGCGGGCAAGCGGGCGGCGGACGGCTCGCGCCGGAGCCTGATGGGCTCAGCGGGCCCGATCTGGCCGGAGGGCGGCGGTTAGTGGAGACGCGGCGGGGTGGCGTGTGATCTCTGGTTGGCTGGGGCCAAGGGCGGACATGTCGTCGGTGGGGAAAAACGTCCGTGGCGGGAATTTCTAGGGTTTCGGGGAAAATTTCGGGGGAGGCCACATATATATAGATAGAGGGAGCTAGGAGATTCCAAATGAGGAGCGGTTTTCGGCCACGCGATCGTGATCGAACGACCAAGAGCATGGAGAGGAGTTAGGTGGGTTTTGGGCCACTTTGGAAGGGGTGTTGGGCTGCAACAAAAGAAGGCTTTACGGTTACCCGGTTAACCGTTGGAGTACCAAACGACCTCCAAATGGCACGAAACTTGACAGGCGGTCTACCGGTGCTATACCAAGGCCGCTTGGCAAACCTCGGGCCATTCCGAGAAAGTTTAACACCCGCTCACAACAGGAGAGAAGAAAGGGACGCCGGAGGACATAGGAGTGCCGGATTGCAAAACGGACAACGGGGAAAATGCTCGGATGCATGAGACGAACACGTATGCAAAATGAGATGCACATGATGACATGATAAAATGCAAATGATGACATGGCAAATGCAACACGCAAGCAAATGACATGGCAACAAAGGCGAATAACTGACAGACACCTAGCGCAACGGATCCGGGGCGTTACACGCCGGATCTGGGAGTAGGAATAACCTGCCCTTGAGCAGGAAGCCTGTGGAGAATCTCATCGGTCAGATATCTTGCCTCTCGGAGCTTCGCGATATCCTCCTCTGTGACGGAGGAGGCCACCCACTGGCCTTGAGTGCTGGGTCTGGACATGACTGGGAAGCGCGGAGTGATTAACTTGAACCTTGGGTGCTGGAACTCGGGGTGGGAGAGATTGAAGAAAGGCTTGGCGTAAGGAAAAAAGATGAGTCTTAGCCCCTTTATAAAGGCAATGAATATCAAACGCCCCCTCTTAGGCCTTAAAACATGCCTATTCCCAAGGAATCATGCCAACAGAACGGTTGGGTTACCCACACCCGTGTTGATGAGAATCCCGCAATAAGGGGACACAATCTCTGCTTTGACAAGACGTGCCAATAAAACCGCATCTCAAAATATGGAGCGGCGGGCTAAAAATGGTTCGAATAATGACCGGGTGGTGACGTGATGTCATGCTAAAAAAAGTTGTTAGCGGATTGAACTCGTGAAATATTATACTCTCTGCGGTTGTGTGTGGTATTTGTTTCGCAGAGCCGGACATGTTTTCTGTGTTCGAAGACTATTTTGGAGTATTCAGAGGAGGAACCCGCCTTGCAATGCCGAAGACAATCTGCGCGACGGACACCTCGTCATTGAAGCCTGGTTCAGGGGCTACTGAGGGAGTCCTGGATTAAGGGGTCCTCGGCCGTCCGGACTATGTGACATGGGCGGGACTGATGGGCAATGAAGATACAAGATAGAAGATCTCTTCCCGTGTGCGGATGAGACTCTACTTGGCGTGGAAGGCAAGCTTGGCGTTCGGATATGAAGATTCCTTTCTCTGTAACCAACTCTGTACAACCCTAGCCCCCTCCGGTGTCTATATAAACCGGAGGGTTTAGTCCGTAGGGGAGAAGAACAATCATAATCATACAGGCTAGACTTCTAGGGTTTTAACCATTACTATATCGTGGTAGATCAACTCTTGTAATACTCGTATTCATCAAGATCAATAAAGCAGGAAGTAGGGTATTACCTCCACAGAGAGGGCCCAAACCTGGGTAAACATCGTGTCCCCCGTCTCCTGTTACCATCGACCTTCGACGCACAGTTCGGGACCCCCTACCCGAGATCCGCCAGTTTTGACACCGACACCGGCCGTGGACATCTTCTCTTCGCCGCCGCCGTAGCTTTCTTCCTCTGCCAAGTTAGGGCGTGAAGATCTGGACTAATAAACTTCCAAATCTACACTCTCAGTTCGTCGTGTTCTTCGTCAAGGGTAATTAAAAGTTATTTTTACTGCCTTTATTGATTCTGATGGTTTCCATAAAATCTTCATCAAAAGGTGTTTATTCTTCAACTTCCACACTCTAAACACCTCACACAATCATCGGTTCTTGATCTGTTTCTCTAAGTGACGTTTTTCCTCAAGATTCCTCAATTGTGTGAATTTCACAATCCACACAACTCTGGAACCTAAGTCAAAGAACGCTTAGTGAAATTCTTCAATACATATCTGGTCAATTTCCTCAAACTTTTGCCTTTTTGCAAAAACTTCTAAGAACGCATGTGACCTCTCCAAATTCTTCGCACTATACTCTGTTCACAAGTACACATGTCTGCTGCTGAATCACTAGGTTCTCATCAACTTAACTCATTTGCAGCATTCCTCGAAGAAAAGCTGCATACTTCTTCAGAGAACTCAATAGTTCAAATTCCTCAACTGAAGAAAATAGCAGATGGCAAAAGACCTCAGAAGGGAGGAAAGAAACTGGAAGTCAACACTCCTTTTGAGATCCCTGCTGACATTTATGCAGGGTACTGCATGCCTGATGAGGCAACTCATGGGAAGGAAACAAAGAATGAGCGCAAGGTGCGCATATAGAAAATTGAACGAAGATGGGCACAGGAATGGAGGGAGTACAGATATGTTACTCCAAAATACATGAAGAAATTCGCTCTAAACCCTCCTTGCCCAAGACCTCCATTGGCACCTGGCCAGCGTGCTGATCCCACTAGCATCAAACGCGGTGAGGATTATGCTGATGAATGGGCCAAGCGGCAAGCCAAGTTGGCCAAACAGGCCAAAGAAGCAGTAAGGAAATTCAATGAAGATTCTGTTGTTGCCACTGTTGAGGCTTCCACAAGCAAGAAGGCTATGTCCAAGAAGCCTGCTCGCAAACCTCCAAGCTCAGCAATGCCCTCACGGCCAAGCTCATCAGTGCCCTCACGACAAGTTCCTCAAGCTATTCCAGTTCATCGGGCTACAAAACCCTCAGCTCCACCGGCAACGTCCTCAGCACCAGTGCATCTAGCCACGTGCCAAAGGACAACATGCATCTCAATTGCCTCAGGAGCTTCTGCAAGTTCTTCAGCTCCTCCTCTGTCTTCAAAAGCCCCACTTTGCTGAAAACCAAGGCCACTGCAGGACGAGGCACTAGACCAAGTCCTCACAAGAAGCAAGTTGCCTTCAAAGTACCATCTGATGATGAAGAATTGGCCGAAATCATCAAAGATAGACAACAAAGGGCCGCTAGAGCCAAGGGAAGTGATGTGCCTCTTCTATTGGATCCGAAGAAGATCCTGGATTTCATTGACCTCTGGCACAATGACCCAAACACTCCTTTGCCAGAGTTAGACCTCACACCTGGTCAAAGTCACATGTTGACGGCTTTCATCTCTGAAGATAAATGGAAATATGAACAAGCCAGGACTGTGAAGAAAGCCTTGTACAAGAAACAACGTTATCTAAAGGACAACATGCTCACGCTATTGCCTGAACAACTCATCGCTCTGCAATCTAAGATCAAAAAGCTCAGTGATGAATTTGATGCCTATAAGGCAGAATGGCTGGGAGCCAAAGTCAGATTCATCAAAATGGCGAAAGGACTCACTTCCAATGTTGCTGATCCAACGCACATTGAAATTCCTCAGGCTGAAGTATCTGCTCAGTCAACTAAAGAACATGCCAGCACCGCTGATGAAAATCAGGCTGCTGATGAAACTGCAAGCACCAGGGCTAAAGAAATTCCAGCCGCTGGCGAAATTGCCAGGGCAACCACTAGTGTTGCGCCTGAAGAACAAGTCAGGCCAGCTGAAGCATCTGAAGTTGCGCCTGAAGAAGCTGAACAAGACAAGACAACTACATCAGTTGTGCCTGAAGAAATTTCTCCAATTTCCTCTGCTCCTCCTGCACCAACGCCAACACCAAGTTCAATTCTTCCTTCTGCTTTGGAAGTGAAGAAAACAAAGACTGCGGAGCAAGCTGCACTGAAGAAAAGGAAAGCATCTGCTTCCTCAGAATCTTCTGCTCCCAAGAAGGCGAAGATTTTGACAAGCTCTCTTGAAAATCCAATTGATGTTGTTCCTCTCTCAAGCATGCCAACAAAGGAAATCATTCCTTTTGGTGAATATTATGAGGTTCCAAATGAGTCTGATGAAGAAAATCCTTCTGTTGCTTCGACAGAGCAGATGGATGAAGAAATTGAAGTGGACACTATCACTTCAACTCCTCTGGTATCATCGCCAATGCCTCAGTTCACAGCTGAAGAGGCAGGCGTTGAATAAATGGAAGAAGATGAAGACATGGACATTGGAAGCACCATGCCTGTGATGAATGATGACTTTTGGGAAAGTCAGCACCCAACTCTCATTTGTTCATGCCTCTGCAACAAATTCCTCAGTCCCCAGTACCTACTGAAGTTCAAATGGGCTCTTATGAAATTCATACTGCGCCTTCCATTCCTGAAGAAATTCCAGCCACTAGTGCTCATGACAAAGCTGCTGAAGAAATGGAGACCCAGGCTGCTACTGAAGCAGAAGCTGAAATTCCTCAGCCTGCGGCTCCAGAGATTGAGATTCCTGAGGTTGTGCTGCAATTGACTGATACTCCTCAGCCGAAGCCGAAGAATCCATTCTCGAAGACGCCAAAATTCAAGGCTAACGACTTCTTCCATGAGCATGTGTTCTTCACCGACTACAACCCTTATGACTCTGCTCGTCTTAGAAGGAAGTGTTTCTGGACTACCAGCCAAGCAAACTTCTATTCTTCACTGCTTTTCGATAAGGACAAAATCTTTGATCATGCGCATATTCCTCACGTGGACATGGAATCACTGTCGTGCTTCACACCAGTGCTCAGTGTTCTTCATGACGCTGGATTGCTCAACTTTTGCACAGACATATGTGATTGGAATGAAGAACTCATTCTTCAGTTCTATGCGACACTGCACATCACCGGAAATGTTGAAGATGTCAACTCTTGGGTGTTGGACTGGATGACAGAGAACACTCACTTCAAAGCACCGGCCTCTGCATTGCTTCATGCCCTGCCTATCAGTCCTCCCCTTGAAGGTGCCAGTCGTATATATCATGAACCTGAGCTGTCTGATCACTTCATGCAAGTACTGATGAAGCCACTGAAGCCCGGTCTAGCCCCAAGGACCAAATTCCTCGTGAAGGAATTGCTATATGTGACTCGGACTGTCTATTGCATTTTGACCAAGACATTGAGTCCAATCAAAGGACATGACTCAAATGATGAACAAGTCGTTGGCATCATGAAGAACCTACTGTTCAATATCATGCATGGTATCCCAATAAACTACCATGACTTCTTCACGCAGAGTTTGGCCAATGTTGCATTGTCTCCCTTTGAATTGAAGCCTTACTCTCCCTGGATTATGAGATTCCTCATATCAAGGTCTTCAATCAATTACAAGGCTGACACACTCAACCATGGCAGTTACTTGCCCCCTATTGAAGTCCTCAAGCGGATATTTTCCTCAGTTGATGAAAAGGGCAAGGCCACTGCAAATGTTGATGAGGGCATTCGTCCTTTGGATGGATAGTTCCGCAAAGCTGCATCATATTCCACCAATGATGACTCTGCCACTCATGATTCTGCCGCCAATGCATCAAAGCAAAGTCCTCAAGCCACAACTCCAAGGGTGATGACTGATTGTGAGCTTCTCCCCAGTCTTCATCAAAAGGTCGATCGCAACCATAAATGGGTCAAGTGTCAGTTTGGTTCGATTCTTCACTACATGACTGCTACACATAATTCAGTGAAGAAGAACCACTACTACCTCCATGAAGTTTTTGATCGCACCTAGGCTGTTCTGACTCATCTCTACGGTGATGAAGATCTCAAGCAGATGGGCTTCAAGCAGGACTTCAGCTGGTCTAAGCCTTCGGCGAAGAAATTCAAGAAAGTCGAAGTTCCTCTCTTGGTGCCCAGCTCATATTCTTCATCGCGCGAGACTGGTGAAAATGAAGACTTGGACGACACTGCGGCAGGCCCTACTCCAACACCCGACCCCAACAATGCTGGCGCTCCTCCATCAACTTCGTGATGAAATTCTTCAGGGGCGTTAGTCCTCATTTTTTGTCCCTTTTGGTCATTAGATGACAGAGGGGAGAAATTTGAGTTAGTCTTCAAGCGGGTCTATCTATATGGGCTTTTTTGTTAAGTCGCAAATCTCGCTCTTCTGAAGTGTTTGTTGATTGAGTTATAAACTTAAGTCCGGTGGTGACCTGATACTTTTTCTTTGTTTTTCTGAATGATATTTCCTCATATATGCTATGCACGCATGCTGAATTACATCAATCACCATATTTCATCATGCATTTAAAATTCTTCATTCGTTATGTTAAATGCATGTACGAATTACAAGATATAGGGGGAGATCTCCATGATTCTACTCTTCAAATGTGCATTGCTTCAAAAGCAAATTCCTCACTATGCACATCTTCAGGGGGAGTTCTTCTATATCTTGCAGTCAAATTCCTCAATATTGAGCACTTTCAATTCATATGTTTATCCCCGTTGAAAACTTAACATATATTGTCATCAATCACCAAAAAGGGGGAGATTGTAAGTGCATCTAGTGCCCCTTGGTGATTTTGGTGTATTGGAGACTTATGGGTTAAGGGACTAATATGTTTGTGAGTGTACACAGGCTCTATAAGTCGATGAGGAGTTTGATATTTACAGAGAAAGTCGACCCCTAAAAATGAATGTCTTCAGCTGAAGACTTTGGTTCTCCTAAAGACTTTGAAAGTGATGAAATTGGTGCGACCTTGAAGACTTGGATATTCATGCGAGGATTATGAAGCGTGAAGACTTTTGTTTTCATAGTTTCATTTTCTCTTTCTTGAGTCATAGGAAACACCGTACTGTTAAAGGGGACTGAGGTAATACTAAGGAAACTGATTTCCAAGTGATGCTCATCTCAAAATCCTACACCTACCCAATCCTTTCGAGTGAAGCCATTGGAAATCTTATATTAGTTTAGTCAATTTCTTCAGTGACAGAGACGAAGATCTACTGGTCTCTGAGGAATTTGTTCTGACTGAGGAGTTAGGAATTCGCCAGTACGGATTGCCTACACACAATGAGGAACATCATAGCCCTGAGGAATTCGAACCTCAAAATCCGACCGTTGTTGTGCTACGCGCCAGCTATCCAAAATATCCTACCACCTAACGGTCATATCCTTAAAGGGCATTTATGTCTTATCATGTCGGGCTGCTCCCTAGGCTATAAATAGTTGCCCCCTACAACCACTAGCTGGTTGGCTGCTCCGAGAGAAACTGACACTTGTCAATTGAGAGCATCCCATCCTCCGAGGACTTTGAGCAAAAATCATCAAGTGAGGAAAACCCAAATCACAACCCAAACCTACAAACCCAAAGTGATTGAGCATCACTGAAGAGATTGTTCCTGTGTGGAACCGACGCTTGTTACCTTTGAGGACTGTGTATCCTCCAGACGGTTAGGTGTCATGGTCTTAGCATCCAAGAGGAATTGTGGATCGCCGAGTGACCAAGTCTGTGAAGGTTTGGAAGTCACCTGTGAAGACTTACCACGAGTGTTGGGTGAGGTCTGTGTGATCTTAGCTCAAGGAGAATACGCCAAGGACTGTGTGTCCTCGAGTTTAAATACTCAGCCGCTCCAACTAGACGTACAACTGTCACAGCAGTTGGAACTGGTCTACCAAATCATTGTCTTCACCAAGCCTACTGGTTCTATTTCCTCAACCCTTTCATTTCCTCATTCATGTGTTGATGAACCTGATCATTACTGTTTGAAGACTTTGACTGAAGACTTTCTCTATTTCCTCAATCCAATTTCTTTAGTCACATTGTCTTCAGCGTGCTTATCATGTGTTTACGCTTTCTGTACTCTGTGTCCGTGTTTCATTTCATCATGATGACTATGCTATTGCTCTGTGATGCTTATACCTGAGTGCTTATTCCGCTACTAGTTGTTCGTGACTTGGAAATTTCTTCACCCTAAAATTCCTCAGTGACGAATTTGTAAAAATCGCCTATTCACCCCCCTCTAGTCGACTTAACGCACTTTCATGCAAGGGAAACTTCCCTTCGGGAGGGGGAAATCAAAGCCATCGTCATCACCAACGATCCTCTCACTGAGAGGGGGTCAATCTCCATCAACATCTTCACCAGCACCATCTCCTCTCAAACCCTAGTTCATCTCCTGTATCCAAAACCTCAGATTGGTATCTGTGGGTTACTGGTAGTGTTGGTTACTCCTTGTAGTTGATGCTAGTTGGTTTATTTGGTGGAAGATCATATGTTTAGATCCTTAATGATAATTAATACTCCTCTGATTATGAACATGAATATGCTTCGTGAGTAGTTACGTTTGTTCCTGAGGACATGAGAGAAGTCTCGTTATAAGTAATCATGTGAATTTGGTATTCGTTCGATATTTTGATGAGATGTATGTTGTCTCTCCTCTAGTGGTGTTATGTGAACGTCGACTACATGACACTTCAAAATGATTTGGGCCTAGGGAAGGCATTGGGAAGTAATAAGTAGATGATGGGTTGCTAGAGTGACAGAAGCTTAAACCCTAGTTTATGTGTGATACGTCTCTGTTGTATCTACTTTTCCAAACACTTTTGCCCTTGTTTTGGACTCTAATTTGTATGATTGAATGGAACTAACCCGGACTGACGCAGTTTTCAGCAGAATTGCCATGGTGTTGTTTTATGTGCAGAAAATAAAAGTTCTCGGAATGATCTGAAACTCCACGGAACATCTTAGAAAAAACAATAAAAAATCCTCGCCAAAGATGAAGACCAGGGGGCCCACACCCTGTCCACGAGGGTGGGGGGCACCCCCTAGGTGCGCCCCTACCTCGTGGGCCCCTGGTGGCCCTCGACGCCAACTCCAACTCCATATATTGGCTTTGGGAGAAAAAATCGAGAGAAGAAATCATCGCGTTTTACGATCTGAGCCGCCGCCAAGCCCTAATCTCTCGGGAGGGCTGATCTCGAGTCCGTTCGGGGCCGGGAGGGGATTCGTTGTTGTCGTCATCATCAACCATCCTCCATCACCAATTTCATGATGCTCACCGCCGTGCGTGAGTAATTCCATCGTAGGCTTGCTGGACGGTGATGGGTTGGATGAGATTTATCATGTAATCAAGTCAGTTTTGTTAGGGTTCGATCCCTAGTATCCACTATGTTCTGAGATTGATGTTGCTATGACTTTGCTATGCTTAATGCTTGTCACTAGGGCCCAAGTGCCATGATTTCAGATCCGAACCTATTATGTTTTCATGAATATATGTGTGTTCTTGATCCTATCTTGCAAGTCTATAGTCACCTACTATGTGTTATGATCCGGCAACCCCGAAGTGACAATAATCGGGACCACTCCCGGTGATGACCATAGTTTGAGGAGTTCATGTATTCACTATGTGCTAATGCTTTGTTCCGGTTCTCTATTAAAAGGATGCCTTAATATCCCTTAGTTTCCAATAGGACCCCGCTGCCACGGGAGGGTAGGACAAAAGATGTCATGCAAGTTCTTTTCCATAAGCATGTATGACTATATACGGAATACATGCCTACATTACATTGATGAATTGGAGCTAGTTCTGTGTCACCCTATGTTATGACTGTTACATGACGAACCGCATCCGGCATAATTATCCATCACTAATCCGGTGCCTACGAGTTTTCCATATACTGGTTCTCGCTTATTTACTTTTCCGTTGCTACTGTTACAATCACTACAAATACCAAAAACATTACTTTTGTTGTCTTTACTTTTGTTACCGTTACCACCACTATCATATTACTTTGCTACTAAACACTTTGCTGCAGATACTAAGTTTCCAGGTGTGGTTGATTTGACAACTCAGCTGCTAATACTTGAGAATATTCTTTGGCTCCCCTTGTGTCGAATCAACAAATTTGGGTTGAATACTCTACCCTCGAAAACTGTTGCAATCCCCTATACTTGTGGGTTATCAAGACCTTTTTCTGGCGCCGTTGCCGGGGAGCATAGCTCTATTCTTTTAGTCACTTGGGATTTATATCTGCTGGAAACTATGAAGAACTTGAAAGATGATCGAACTACTATTTTGCCCTCAACTACGAGGGGAGGTAAGGAACTGCCATCTAGCCTTGCACTAGATTCTCCTTCTGTTATGAGTAAGCTAGCGATACCTAAACCTCGCTATCGCTATGAATTACGATATGTCGCATGTTATTGATGATGCCACTTCTGCTATGCATGATACTTATGATGAAACTACTTCTATGCTTGATAATACTGTGCCCCTTGGTGAATTTCTTGATGAGCAAATTGCTAGGTCTAGAGAAAGAGAAATTATTGAATCTGAATATGATGATGATAGTGATGATGATAGTGATGATGAAAATATGCCTGCTACTCCTGAGGGTTATCTTTTTGATACTGAATATTCTGCAGCTATTTTTGCTTGCCAGGATAGATACGAACTTAAGAGGCTGCTAATTAAATGGAGTAAAGAATCTCTTAGAGATAGGATGAGACCCGACCCTGCTTTTGCTACTTCACCTATCTATGTTCCTGATAAGGATTATTATGATTTTTCTGTTGATCCAGATATAATTACTTTGGTTGAATATGATCCTTTTTATGGCTATGAATCTGAAACTGTTGTGGCACATCTTACTAATTTAAATGATATAGCTGCCCTGTTTACTAATAATGAGAGATCGCGCTACCTTTATTTACTCAAAATATTTCCGTTCTCATTAAAGGGTGATGCTAAGATATGGTTTAATTCTCTTGATCATGGTTGTGTGCAAAGTCCCCGGATATGATTTATTACTTCTCTGCTAAATATTTCCCTGCTCATAAGAAACAAGCTACCTTGAGGGAAATATACAACTTTGTGCAAATTGAAGAAGAGAGTCTCCCACAAGCTTGGGGGAGGCTTCTCAGGTTACTTAATGCTTTGCCTGATCATCCTCTTAATAAACCTGAAATATTTGATATCTTTTATAATGGACTAACTGATGCTTCCAGAGATTACCTGGATAGTTGTGCTAGTTCTCTTTTCAGGGAAAGAACACCGGATGAAGCTGAAATTCTATTGAATAATATGTTGGCAAATGAAAATAATTGGGCACCTCTTGAGCCAGCTCACAGGCCAGCTCGAGCCACCATCGAGCCTATCCTAAACCAACTCCGAAGAAGAGAGGTGTTCTATTTCTCATCGAAGATATGCAAGAGGCAAAGAAATCTATGAAAGAAAAAGGTATTAAAGTGAAGATGTTAAGAATTTACCTCCTATTGAAGAAATACATGGTCTTAATTTACACTTTCTTTGAAGAAGTATATGATCTCAATTACTTATTCACTGAAGAACCTCCCGATATCCCGACACAGGTAGTAAAGGTAAATTCTCTATATAGATATGATAAAGCTGAAGTCCCTCCTACTAAAATTGCTAGTCAGTGCTTGGTTGAGTTTGATGACTTTATGTTTAAGCAAGATGACTTTAATGCTTATTTTGGTAGACAATTAAAACAGAATACCTTTATGATTAAATGCTTGGGTGATTTTATGGCTGATATTAGAGGTGAACTTAAACTTGTTAGCAAACATGCTTCTATGGTCACCACTCAAGTAGAACAAGTACTCAAAGCTCAGAAAGAAGTGCTTGATGAAATGAATAGTAAGAAAAATGATTATGTTGTTAGAGTGGCTACTAGAACTGGTAGAATGACTCAGGAACCTTTGTATCCTGAAGGCCACCCTAAGAGAATCGAGCAAGATTCTCAGAGAAATAATATTGATGTACCTAGTTCTTCTAAAAGGAAGAAAAAAAATGATAGGACTTTGCAAACTTCTAGTGAACCTATTCTTTGAACCACGAGAATCCAAATGATATCTCTATTTACGATCTTTGAAACACAATCAGGTGATGAACATGAACCTAGTGATAATGTTAATGATAATGTTCATGTTGATGCTCAACCTAGTAATGATAATGATGTAGAAGTTGAACCTGCTATTGATCTTGATAACCCACAATCAAAGAATCAACGTTATGATAAAAGAGACTTCATTGCTAGGAAACATGGTAAAGAAAGGGAACCATGGGTTCAGAAACCCATGCCTTTTCCTCTGAAACCATCCAAGAAAAAGGATGATGAGGATTTTGAGCGCTTTGCTGAAATGATTAGACCCATCTTTTTGTGTATGTGATTAACTGATGTGCTCAAAACGAATCCTTATGCTAAGTATATGAAGGATATCATTACTAATAAAAGAAGATACTTGAAGATGAAATTTCCACCATGCTTGCTAATTATACTTTTAAGGGTGGAATACCAAAGAAACTTGGAGATCCAGGAGTACCTACTATACCATGCTCCATTAAGAGAAATTATATTAAAACTGCTTTATGTGATCTTGGAGCCGGTGTCAGTGTTATGTCTCTCTCTTTATATCGTTGACTTGACTTGAATAAGTTGACACCTACTAAAATATCTTTGCAAATGGCTGATAAATCAACTGCTATACCTGTCGGTATTTTTGAGGATGTGCTTGTTGTAGTTGCGAACGTTACTATTTTAACGGACTTTGTTATTCTTGATATCCCGAGGATGATAGTATGTCTATTATTCTTGGAAGACCTTTGCTTAATCTGCGCAGGGCTGTTATTGATTGCAACAAAGGCAATGTCACTTTTCATGTTAATGGCAATGAGCACACGGTACATTTTCCGAGGAAACAACCTCAAGTTTATAGTATCAACTCTATTGGAAAAATCCATCGATTATATTTGAGGTTTTGAATTTCCTCTCCCTCTGTCAAGAAAAAGTATGATATTCTTATTGTTGGGGATTTTCATATCCCGTTGAGGTAACTTAGTGTTATTCGAAATTTCTCCGGTTCCGTGTTATTCGAATGAGTTTGTTAACAAGACTTGATCAACCTTGTTAGTGGGTTCATTTTGATGATCACGAGATGGATGAAACTAGAAGCACAACCTTCATACCCCATTTATATTTTCTGTTATTTAGTAGAAATAAAGTAAAATAGTATTTTTCTGTCTGTTTCCTGACTTATCCGTGCAATATAAAAATATCCCGAAAATAAAAGTCCTCAGAATGCCATGCCAATTTAATATGATTTTTCGGGAATATTTGAGGATTTACTGTGCAAAAATTACCACGGAGGGAGCTGCCACCTGGCCACGAGGGTGGAGGGCGCGCCCCCTGCATCGTGGGCCCACGGTGGCCCTCCTCCACTTATCCCTGCACCCATCTTCTTCCTCTGCCACACACAAACACGAAAAACCAACTCAAGCACGAGTTCTAGCCCCCGTTGCTGTGATTTTCGATCTCCTTGCTCAAAGCACGTCTCGCAAAACTGCTTGGGGACATTGTTCCTTGGTATGTGACTCCTCCATTGGTCCAATTAGTTTTTGTTCTAGTGCTTTATTCATTGCAAATTTGTGTTGCATAGGTGACCATGTTCTAGAGCTTGCATGTCAAATTTATATGGTTCTAAGTAGTTCCAATGCTTTATATAGGCTCTAGGCACTTATGGGAGTTGTTGCTATCAATTTTATTTAAGTTGGTTCACTTTTATTTGAGGTTGCTAAAAATTTCAGATTATTTCATAAAATAATGAAGAGACTTTTAAGGGGCTCGTCGAGCCGAAGCTCGAAGGAAAAACAAAAGGAAGAAGAACAAAAGCCCAAATTTAATTTGCCTCGCACCACGGAGGTCCGGTCGTGTGAATGGCCTTCCGATGACTTCTTGAGGAGAGCCGGGATTTATGAGGATTTCTATTTATTGATTGAGAATGCTGGTCTCACCGACTTCCTCCGCGACCAACGTCATAAGTATCTCTTACTCACAAATACTTTTGTGCAAAACTTCTACTTTTCCCCTAAGAAATCACCTCCAACGGTAGAGTTTCATTTATATGACATTGTTAAAGAGATGACATTAGCTGAATTCTGCGAGGTTTGCAGAATACCCTTTGAGGGCATCTTAGATGAACCCCACCGTAACGAAGTAGAAGCTTTTATTAACACTATCACTGTGGGAGAAACCAGGAAGGTTTCTGATGCAAGGATCACTAGCATACATTTTCCTGTTTTACGCTACTTTGCCTGCTCCCTCTTTGTTTAACTTGTCTGCAGGTCCTCACATCATTCTGTGGTCGGCCGTTCAAGCCTATCGAAATCCTGCATCAGCCCCGGAACCGGAGCCACAAGATGAGCCTCCACGACTATCTGTTTATTCTTGGGATCCAGAGGAGGTTGCCGCCCGATGGCAGCCGGAGCCTTCTTCGTCACAAGATGACCTGACTTCACCTACGGGTATCCGCCAGGTTATCCCTGGCAATAGACCAACTTAGGCCAAAAGCCTAAGCTTGGGGGAGTACGTATTTCCCACCAACATTACATTCATGTTCACACACACTCATTGCTAGCTATCGGTGCTCATACTCTTTCACTGTAATATCCATGCTAGTTTATTTTCTTTTTCCTGCTTTCTTCTTATGTGTTTAATAAACCTTAAGAAAAAAAAGCAAAAAAATAGTTAGTTTAATTTCTTTGCTGTAGTAATTAAAATGAAACCCAAAAATATTTCCTATTCTTCTTTTCTTTGTTGGGAGCTTTCCCGTATAAATAGTTTTTATTTTCTTTTCTTTCTTTTGGGGGTCGAGAAGACTATATTGAAATTGCTTAGTGGCTCTTATATGCATGATTGTTTATTTAATTTAGAGCCCATATTACTTGTCTTCTCTCTTGAGTTGAATGCTTGCAGATTCCAGCTTAGTCCAATGCACGTGCACTCTTATTATTATACACATCGTTCGGTCGTGCAAGTGAAAGGCAATAACGATGATATATGATGGACTTATTGGGATGAGAAAAGCTGGTATGAACTCGACTTCTCTTGTTTTTGTAAATATGATGATTCATCGTTCCTGAGTCAGCTATTATGAAATAAACATATTTGCAATGACATTTAGAGATTATAGTTGCTTGTGCCATGCTTGATTAGCTATGAGTTATAATGGTTTACCTTGCGTGCCAACATGCTATTAGAATGATTATGATGTGGTATGATGGGATGGTATCCTCCTTTAAATGAATTGAGTGACTAGACTTGGCACATGTTCACGCATGTAGTTGAATCAAATCAACATAGCCTTCATGATATTTATGTTCATGGTAGATTATATCCTACTCATGCTTGTATTCGGTGTAAATTAATTTTAATGCATGTTTACGACTGTTGTCTCTCTCTCAGTTGGTCGCTTCCCAGTCTTTTGCTAGCCTTCACCTGTACTAAGCGGGAATACTGCTTGTGCATCCAAACTCCTTAAACCCCAAAGTTATTCCATATGAGTCCACTATACCTTCCTATATGCGGTATTTACCGCTGTTCCAAGTAAATTTGCATGTGCCAAACTCTAAACCTTCAAATAAACATTCATTTTGCATGCTCGAATAGCTCATATGTCAACTAGAGCTGCCCTTATCTTCCGTGTTAGGCGGGTTATTCTCAAGAGGAGTGGACTCCGCTCCTCATTCACGAGAAAACGGCTGGTAACCGGGATGCCCGGTCCCATGCTTTATGCAAACTAAATCAAAATAACTGCAAACAAAACTCCCCTTGGGACCCGTTGAATGTTGGAGGCACTCGTTGTTTCAAGCAAGCCATGGATTGATGCTTGTGGAGGAGGGGGAGTATAAACTTTACCATTCTGTTTGGGAACCGCCTATAATCTATTTAGCATGGAAGATATCGTCGTCTTTTAGTTGTTATGTTGACAATGAAAGTATGCCGCTCAAAATATAATTTATCTCTATTTCAAAACCGAGCTCTGGCACCTCTACAAATCCTCGCTTCCCTCTCGAAGGGCCTATCCATTTACTTTTATGTTGAGTCATCATCCTTCTTATTAAAAGCACCCATTGGAGAGCACAATTGTCGTTTGCATTCATGATTATTGGTTTATATTGGGTATGACTTGATTGGATCTCTTTACCATGAATTACAATGTTTCGTGGGTCCTTGATCTTTAAAGGTGCTCTGCATTTATGTTTTGCGGTCTCAGAAAGGGCTAGCGAGATACCATTCTGTTATATCATGTTATGATTATTTTGAGAAAGTGTTGTCATCCGAGTTTTATTATTATAGCTCGCTAGCTGATTATGTTATTGATATGAGTAATTGTGAGACCTACGTGTTATTGTGAGTATGGTTAGTTCATAATATTTGCTGAAACTTGAATGCTGGCTTTTCATGTTTACAACAACAAGAGCAAACAGAGTTTGTAAAAGTTTTTCTTTTTCTCTTCCAGTTTGTCAACTGAATTGCTTGAGGACAAGCAAGGGTTTAAGCTTGGGGGAGTTGATATGTCTCTGTTGTATCTACTTTTCCAAACACTTTTGCCCTTGTTTTGGACTCTAATTTGTATGATTTGAATGGAACTAACCCGGACTGACGCTGTTTTCAGCAGAATTGCCATGGTGTTGTTTTATGTGCAGAAAATAAAAGTTCTCGGAATGACCTGAAACTCCACGGAACATCTTAGAAAAAACAATAAAAAAATCCTTGCCAAAGATGAAGACCAGGGGGCCCACACCCTGTCCACGAGGGTGGGGGCGCCCCCGGGGTGCGCCCCTACCTCGTGGGCCCCCTGGTGGCCCTCTGACGCCAACTCCAACTCCGTATATTGGCTTTCGGGGAGAAAAAAAATCAGAGAGAAGAAATCATCACGTTTTACGATACGAAGTTGCCGCCAAGCCCTAGTCTCTCTCTGGAGGGCTGATCTGGAGTCCGTTTGGGGCTCCGGAGAGGGGGATTCGTCGCCATCGTCATCATCAACCATCCTCCATCACCAATTTCATGATGGTCACCGCCGTGCGTGAGTAATTCCATCGTGGGCTTGCTGGACGGTGATGGATTGGATGAGATTTATCATGTAATCGAGTCAGTTTTGTTAGGGTTCGATCCCTAGTATCCACTATGTTCTGAGATTGATGTTGCTATGACTTTGCTATGCTTAATGCTTGTCACTAGGGCCTGAGTGCCATGATTTCAGATCTGAACCTATTATGTTTTCATGAATATATGTGTGTTCTTGATTGCAAGTCTATAGTCACCTACTATGTGTTATGATCCGGCACCCCCGAAGTGACAATAATCGGGACCACTCCCGGTGACGACCATAGTTTGAGGAGTTCATGTATTCACTATGTGCTAATGCTTTATTCCGGTTCTCTATTAAAAGGAGGCCTTAATATCCCTGAGTTTCCAATAGGACACCGCTGCCACGGGAGGGGATGTCATGCAAGTTCTTTTCCATAAGCATGTATGACTATATACGGAATACATGCCTACATTACATTGATGAATTGGAGCTAGTTCTGTGTCACCCTATGTTATGACTGTTACATGACGAACCGCATCCGGCATAATTATCCATCACTAATCCGGTGCCTCACGAAGTTTTCCATATCTTGGTTCTCGCTTATTTACTTTTCCGTTGCTACTATTACAATCACTACAAAATACCAAAAACATTACTTTTGCTGTCTTTACTTTTGTTACCGTTACCACCACTATCATATTACTTTGCTACTAAACACTTTGCTGCAGATACTAAGTTTCCAGGTGTGGTTGAATTGACAACTCAGCTGCTAATACTTGAGAATATTCTTTGGCTCCCCTTTGTGTTGAATCAACAAATTTTGGTTGAATACTCTACCCTCGAAAACTGTTGCGATCCCCTATACTTGTGGGTTATCAATGTGTTGCTTCGTAAGGGGCTGATTTGGATCCATATGTTTCATGCTATGGTTAGATTTATCTTAATTCTTCTTTCATAGTTGTGGATGCTTGCGAGAGGGGTTAATCATAAGTGGGAGGCTTGTCCAAGGAAGGGCATCACCCAAGCACTGGTCCACCCACATATTAAATTATCAAAGTAACGAACGCGAATCATATGAGCATGATGAAAACTAGCTTGACAGTAATTTCCATGTGTCCTCGGGAGCGCTTTGCTTTATATAAGAGTTCGTCCAGGCTTGTCCTTTGCTACAAAAAGGATTGGGCCACCTTGCTGCATCTTAGTAACTTTTGTTACCTGTTACCTGTTACGAATTATCTTATCACACAACTATCCGTTACCGATAATTTCAGTGCTTCCAGAAAACCTTGCTGAAAATCGCTTGTCATTTCCTTCTGCTCCTCATTGGGTTCGACACTCTTACTTATCGAAAGGACTACGATAGAACCCTATACTTGTGGGTCATCAGACGCGTGGTGGTCAGCGTTGATGACGAAGCAGGTCGTGAAGCTCGACCTTCTCAGGACCAATGTCGCCGCGAAGAAGAGGAACACCGACCTGGCGTTCTTGATGGTCAGTGTTCTTGATGGCGACAGACATGTAGATGATGGACGAGCAGGTCAAGGCGGTGGTACCTGGCGGAACGCGGCCTCATCCTGAACCAGATGCCCAGGCCGGCTTCGACCACCGCCCCTACGCCCACGTCGACACCAACGGCGACGCCCAGGCCGGGTGATGAAGGCACGCCGCCGACGCCCAGTCTGAGTACAGGAGCCACGCCGACGCCCACCACACCAACACCGGCCAGTCCCACGCCAGAGGAGCCCGCCGTTTGATGCATGCCTTTGTCTACTCGTCCTTCCTTTTGATTGCCGAACTTTCGTGCATGTTTGATTGCCGAACTGTGGCATGATGCACCGAACTTGTGGCCTTTTTTTGGTAGCGAGAAAGACAAGTTTGAATTTATGTGCGTCTGGGGGCCGAAACCTGGGGGCGCGGCTGGGAACTGCATCGACCCCAGGGCGAAAAAAGCGCCGACGCGTAAGCCAAAACGCAATCGTCGGGTGCGCTGGGGGGTGGAACGAGTGGAGATGCTCTAAGGGTGTGTTTGGTAGCCATTCTTATCTTAGCATTTGTTGTACCCTTTGAGACCTGCTAAGTCTAGCCATGTTGAATACATGCAACTGTAGTTTTTTGGTAGGGGTGCATGTGTTGAGACATACTAAGCTGAGACTTTTGTTCGGCAGCCTGCATGAGAGGTTAGACATGTTGCGCTGCGACTATGCTTGGTAGCCTGTATCGAAGGTATGCTGCATCAATGAAGTTTTTGGTACCAATACAATATTCAAAAGACATTTCGGCACTTCACTAATAATTCGAGCATTAAAGCATCATCATTTCAACATAATTTGAACAATGATAAATTATTTCAACTATATGTGTATAAGAAGAAAAAACTCAACAATGAACACATAATTGGAGCATAAAACAACATCTTTGAAACATAATCACAATAAAAAAAAGCATCATAAAATGAACCAGTACATGAGTAGATCTGTATAACATAAGCAACAAAAACCATAATTTGTAGCAGTGCATCACTAAATTCATAGTACATAGCCTCAACATGCACCAATTACAAAATAACCCATCGTACATAGCCTCATTCAAAGTTCACGTTATAATAGGCATTACAAAAGGGTCTCAACACGCACCATTTACAAAATAACCCATCGTACAAGTTGTTGGGGGGGGGGGGATATCACATGAAAACCAACATTCGGTGAAAAAACGGTGAAAATCACGTGGAAAAGATGAAGCTTCAAAACAATCTCAAAAGAACATGGGACGTTAAGAGGGTGATGTTTTATTGCCAATCAAAATTTCAAGTTCAACCATATTACGGGATGTGAGCTATAAAAATAACAAAATCAGCATTGAACGGTGCCGAACACAGTAACGATACTATTTATTGTTGAATTTGTCGTTTTCATGTCTCACATCTGGTAGTGTGTTTCAAGTTGGAATTTTACATGACAGTAAAACATCACATCCTAACATCTCATGTTTTTTCAGTTATTTTTTCTAACTTCCAAACCGACAAAGTTTTTTTTGAATGTTGGTTTCCATGATATTCTCCCAAAGCTGTTGTATCCGGGTGCAATTACTTCCTTGTACAACCTTGTCGAAAGGACATTACAAGAAAATTTCCCATTGACTAATAAAATGTTAGTACAAAATGTATTGAAAAAAAAAACCTTTGACTAGGGAATCGAAAGGGGCCAGATTCCAAGAGCAATTGGCCTCACAAACCAGCAAAAAAGGTCCAAAACATAAGAAGCGGAAAGAACTAATCCATGACCTAAGTTGAACTAGCACTACCTCCGTCCTATTTTATTAGCCCCTTTTGTAATTTGGGTTAGCTTTTGACCAAAAATTTAACTGACAAAATGTTAGTGCATGTCAATAAAAATTATATCGTTGGATTCATATTTGAACATAGTTTTCAATGATATGATTTTTGGTGACATTCATGAATATTTTATTAGTTAAATTTATTATCAGAATTTAGCACAGATTACAATAGGAAATAAACCAGGACGAGGTAGTAGCAACGAAGCAAGAATTTATTGAGATCATCTTTATAAAAAGAAAAAGAATTCTTGAGATCAGACCGACCAATCCGACAACGGGGCACAAGGACGGCTCAACCCCACGCGCGCCCGGATCACAAGAAAGGGACGGATCAATTCTGCCCTGCGCCTGCGTGGCCTTGCACCTCTCGCAGCGGATCGCATCGCACGGCGGCCAGCCGCTCGCCGGATTCCATCCCGCCATATAAAAATGCGGCCTTTTGCCACCCATGGCGCTTTCCTCCCGTCCCCTCCCTTCCCCGGCTCCGCAGCTTTTCGCGTCGCGCGGCAGCCGCCGGGGTGACCAGAGTCCATCCATATAGCGGAGAGCGCGACACGCGGGCGCAGCCGACCAAGAAAGACCGAAAGCAACACTGCGCACCCTGAAATCCGAACCCACGCGCGCGCGACACCCTTCCAGAAGCAAGCGTCTCGCAGATCCGTCCGGCCATGGCCGCGGGCGCGGCGGGCGTGCCGCCGGCGCAGCTGGGGTCGCTGTGGTCCACGCTCGAGGACCAGCGGGGCGCGCGGGGGGACGTCCCGCTGCTCTCGTCTGCGTGGAGCCTGCCGGGATCCCAGGCCGGCGGCGGCGACGGGGGTCCCAAGCAGGGGCTGCTCCGCCGCGCCGGCGCCGCGGTGGCGGGGGCGTGGGGCGCGGTCTGCGACGGGGCGGCCGAGATGTGGGCGTTCGCGCGGGCCGACCGCCGGAAGCCCGTCTTCGCGGCCAAGGTCGGCCTCGCGCTCGCCCTCATCTCCTTCCTCGTCTTCCTCCGCGAGCCGCGCGACATCGTCAGCCACTCCGTCTGGGCCATCCTCACCGTCGTCGTCGTCTTCGAGTTCAGCATCGGTAACGCACCAGTCCACGCCGCTTCTCTGCCATTTTCCCCGTTCCGTTGCGACGGTTTCTGTGCTGTGCCGTTCTTGGTTCGAGGACTCGGGGATAACTCCTTGACTTTCTTCAACATTCTCCGTGACTTGATGTCGTAATGCTAAATTTAGGCCTCTGTCGTGTGCCCATTTTATGTCTCCATGCGTCAATGACTTGAGCATGGTGATTTTAACTGGGGGTAAACATTTTGCCGTGCGATTCTGATCAGATTTGATGATCAAAAGTTCCTGTTGCAGTGAAGAACACGCGAACCTGGCAGGTTTAGATTTGAGGAGTGTATAGTCTATGTCAACAGCCTCTCAATCAAAAAGAGAAGTCTGTATCAACATCATTTAGAGTGAGATATTTCACTGCTAAGGGACACAGATAATTTGTCTTCCATCAGGTCCTGTCAATTGACCTTCCATTATTGCTGGTGATGCAAGAAACGTGCACGCTACTATCAAAACCAGAGATGACCTTGTTGATAGGTAGATTAATGTAGCGGTGTTCCTATAATTTATGTACCGATCGCCGGTAGATTCTGTCTTTTCTGGATTGTTTAGGTTCTGGGCCACCACTTAGAAAGTGATCCAGTTACCTTTTTCTTTAAGAAAACGTCATTAGTTTATCTATGAGCGATGCGAAGCACCACTAAATTTTATTGCTGGAATTTTACTTGGGACCACGTTGATCTTGGACCTGTTGTTGAACTTACGATACGGAATGGTAGAAAGACATATGACTAAAGAAATGAATGTTGTTCTGAAGACAAAGTACTAGTATTTGACCAAAAGGCACCTGTAGTTCTCAACTGGTGTTTTTATTTCCTGGGATGTCGCTTGCTGGTCTTCCATAATATCATTGTGATGCAGAAGTCAATCATAATGGTAGTGGTGTTTTGAATGTTATATCGTTGGCTTCATGGCTTGCATGTTTGTTCCTTAGCCTGCTCAATGAGGTGTTTGGCTCCGTATATGAAGTGGTTAGGTTTTTCTTTTTACCTTGTTGTATTTTGTAAACTTTTCACAATGAGTGTTTGAAAGTACCGCTAACCTCTGTTACTAGAGATTCTAGTTGAATGATTGGAACCCTTCATTGTAGTACCGATTGTAGAACTCACACAGATGCACACTCGCACATTATGCAGTTCCTAACATGGACCAACGGTGCTATGGCTGACGTGCAGTAGTTCTTAGTTAGCATTTACTGAAGACTGTTTCTTACTCATGTGAATATTCTGGTCTTCAAAATACCATTTCAATACATAAAACATCAGTTATTTATCACTGTCTTACCTCGGTCTCAATATGGGGCTCTGTTTGTTTGTACACCTGCAAATAATAGGCAATGCCCTTCAGTAACCTGGTCCGCCATTATGCAGGTGCAACATTGAGCAAAGGTTTTAATAGGGGAATAGGAACACTTACTGCAGGAGGGCTTGCTCTAGCAGTTGCCGAATTGTCCAAAAACTTGGGGGCATTGGAAGAAGTGATCCTTGTTATGAGCATCTTTTCTGTTGGTAAGCATTGGGGCATGCTGCGATAATTTCCTGGTGCATTTCGTAGAAGTGTATCTAATTTATACTACTCTACATTTATGTTTTTGACTGCTAGGTTTTATCACAAACTTGGCAAAGCTACACCCAACGATGAAGCCTTATGAATATGGATTTCGTGTATTCTTGTTGACATTCGTTTATGTCATGGTCTCTGGATACAACACAGGGAAGTTCACTGATACTGCTGTAAGTAGATTTGTATTGATTGCTCTTGGTGCTGCTGTCAGTCTGGGAATCAATATAGGTATTTACCCAATCTGGTCTGGAGAGGATTTGCACAATTTGATCGCGAAGAATTTTGCTGGTGTTGCAAAATCCTTAGAAGGTAATACCCCACACTCACCCTTAATATAATGATGCTTAGAATCACAGTATTTGTCAACTGTATACATTGCTAAAAAAAGTTAGAAAATATTAGTTGTTGTATCATTGCAATGCCGTAGGGTATATCCCTATTTTATTCCAAAACTGTCTCCCAATGTAGCATCCACATTAAGCCACATCACTCTAAAAGAACAGTAGCTGGATTATATCCAGGACCAATCAAGTCCGTTGGATCTTGGCAGTTGGGACAGTCACGTCCTTTGGTTAAAAGACGCATCCCTTCGTGATAGGATGTCTCTTTGTGGGAAGACAATTAAGATGTCTCAGTTTGTAACTTTCCAAAGGATGCGACAATTGAGATTGCTTAACTGTGCCAGTAAACCAATGTACCAAAATTTGACATTTCAGTTGGTTTATGCACTTCAACAACATTTGGATTTTGCAATTCAATGCTTAAACATGCAAATTTTACATATAAACATTTCAAAATAACTAAAACATTTAGTAATACCCGCAGCAAAGTGTGGGCTTTACACCAGTATACATCTGATTTTTATGCCTTTATTGACGATTTGGCTGTTCACTCTAGGCTGTGTCGATGGATATCTGAAATGCATGGAGTATGAAAGGATTCCTTCAAAAATTCTTGTATATCAAGCTTCTGATGATCCTCTATATAGTGGGTACAGGGCAGCTGTTGAGGCGTCAGCACAAGAGGAAACCCTGGTTCAATTTTTGCTCTAAAGCTAACACTTTATTTGGGTTATCTCACCTTTTCTTTTAATTCTGATTCGGTCCTTTTGTATGTGCTCTAGCTAGGTTTTGCTATATGGGAACCGCCCCATGGTCCGTACAAAACGAGGAACTATCCTTGGAAGGGTTTCACTAAAGTTGGTGGAGCATTGAGGCACTGTTCCTTTGCAGTCATGGCATTGCATGGGTGCATTCTTTCAGAAATCCAGGTTTGCTAATTTAGTTTACTCGACTACCTGTTGAAGTTCTGCATTTAATACCTAAACAAACGTATATTTGATTTTAATTGCAGGCACCGCCAGAAAGCAGAAGGGTTTTCATTTCAGAAATTCATAGAGTGGGCAGAGAAGGCGCTAAGGTGTTGCGCGAGCTTGGAGACAATGTTAAGACAATGACCAAGTTGAGGTCTTCAGATATTCTACTAGAAGTTCACTTGGCAGCTGAAGAGTTGCAAAAAAAGATTGACCAGAAGTCATATCTTCTGGTGAACACTGAAAGATGGGACACTAGCAAGCGAGCTGAAGGAATAAAAGATGCCATAAATGGCAACAGCGCGGCGGCAAAAGAGAATAAGAATGAAGTGACGGAGCCTACTATTGCCGATCAAACTGCAGCTCAGCATTATAAGAGCTTTGCTGCTGCTTCGTTTCTTAGCCGATATGATTCATCAGCAACTATAGACGGCTACAAGACGCTACTATCCTGGCCTGCACGCAGATCATTCCATCCAAACTTGCCGCTTGAAGACGAGGAGTCAAAAACATATGAAAGTGCAAGTGCCTTGTCCTTGGCCACATTCGCCTCACTCTTAATCGAGTTTGTTGCCCGGCTACAGAATGTTGTTAACGCATTTGAGGAGCTTAGCGAAAAGGCTAATTTCAAGGACCCTGTGGAGGAGCCTGTTGCAGTTAGCACGGATGATGGCGGGCTTCTCGCCAAAATATGCAGATCTGTTGGGCTGAAGAGTTGACATCGACGATGACCCTGCAAGGTCCCTCCACCTGGAAACCTTGTCACTCACTTTTGTGATCCAGTTTGTTTAATAATTTTGGACGATGACATGTGTATAATACAAAACTCCTGTGTACGCAATGAAACATTGCTGGGGTGTGCTGCTAATGGAGTGCTGCCACTAAGTCGATCAACTATGGTAACATTGTTGAACCTTGTATTTCTAATGTTAACATGTTGAAGCACTCTGTAAATAACATGTTAATTCTTCGATAGTTGGTAGTTGCACGCTCAGCTCGATGTCATGTATAATGTGTGCAAGAGAGATGTCTCCTGACCTACCTGATGATGGGAAGGTAGCTGTGTTTTAGTTTGCTCATGAGTCACCATAATGCTTTTGTTGTGAGCTTGCTTTTAATGCATTTCTATGCTTTGTTAGACTCTGCTCAAAGGTGTGATGTTGCTTTCCATGTGTTGGTGAGGTTTGTTTGGGCATTGTTTGGACATGAGACTTATGTTGCTTGAGGTAAACATTATGTGTTGTCTCCACGCGATATTTCATCAACCAAAAACTCATGTATATTGGACAGAAAATACAAAATAAATAGATCAGAAATCACATAACTGCTACTCATTTGAAATCGATATGCTTCACCACTTAGTCTTACAAGTGGATGAGATATACTCTACAGCATATCCACAGATATGCAGAGTTCTGCTTCTTTGGTGTATATACAGCAGAGAAAAATTACAGGTACTGGCTATATCTATTCACCTTTCTTCCAATTTGGTTTTCCTATATCCCTTGTTTAACTACATCCATTATATGATTATGGCAGCTTCGGTCGCAGAATTGCGCGTCGAAAAGGTGAGCGCATGGTCAGGCGAACACGGGGTGATCATCTGTCTGTGCCATTTAAAGAAGTTGACTGCGCAATGCTCTCGAAAGGAAGAACGGGACCATGCCTGCTTTCTGTGGCCTGCTGCAGTCTGACTGAGCCCATCCGATCTGATTCTCGTCGTTGTCATACGCAACCAACTTCCCACGGAGGGAAACATCTGCAACAAGCAAAGGGAGAGAAAGGTGAGCTTGACAGAGATGGTTAGTGAAGCCATGGAGATGTGGCACACAAACGACCGGTCGCTACCTCCAATTACTATTGTTGAGCTGTGGCCAATCTCAGTTCCATCAAGCACCCCTAGGCAGACATTGCCCTTGTCCTGAAAATGAGGCATAGGAAAAGTATGACAGCGATGAACTCCGTAAAGGAAATGAGGTTGAAGTGATTGGTGGGGGTGCCTGTGAACTTACGCTGATGATCAAGTAATTCTTGGGAGAAATTGCGAACGTTCTTGGGATCACAAGCCATGCTTTGCTGAAATGCAGGAGCAAGGGCTTGAACAGTTGCTTCACATCATCCACAGACCTGAAAAATGCTCAGTGTCATTTGACAGAAGGGCAGGATTATTTCTAATGAAATGTGAAGTTGTTAATTCTACATCCCTTGCGATGATCAAGAAGCAAACAGTGTTTTAACTACCAACAGATTTCCATCACATTACCTCACTGTAAAATTAGGCTTCATGCAGAAAGGCAGCGTTTGATCTGATCCGTCGCGTACAAAGCCTGGAGAGACCGCTTCAAGCTGTTGAATTGCAAGATCATAATCAGGTATAAGGAGGATGGAACTGAGCCCATTTCATCTGATGGAGACTCAATGCAAAAACTCACCGAAGCAATCAGGCTTGTGTATATTTCATGTGGAAAATAAGTGTACGAGCTCCCGCTGTCGAAGATCACTTGAGTCAGCTTCCCAGCCTGCTCTCGCACATTAAGCTCCTGACCTCCATAGTTCACTTTCTGTACTACCGTGCTGTACACGTCCCTGACAGTACACAAAATGCAGAACTGCAGTCAGATACGCGTTCTGACCTCAACAAAGTGAATTTTCATATAACGGATCACAAGAAGCGCAATGTTTTATGCATGGTAAAGGAAATCTGTGTCACAGCATAATGCATGGATATAATCTAGTTCGACGGTGTGATGCGCTATCAACTGCTATGGCTGCTGAAAAAAGGGGGTCACTTTATTTGTGGAGGCAACGCAAATATCAGAAAGAAGTAAAGAACAAAGCAACATTGCAGAGCAGTTGGGCAAAGTTTCCATTTGCAGTTTGAGTCCTGAGAGTGACGGGAATTGGTTAAGATTTCTTGAAGATTTGCCGCAGGCAGGGCATGCCGTATCTCGCCGAAGACGATGCGGGGTACCATGATATTCATGGGAGAAATGATGGCCACATGTGAGAATAATCTTCAGGCAAAGGAGGGGGGGAGACTCACTCTGGACCGTTGCGGACGGGAACCCATGTCATTCCCCATCTGGGAACGTAATCATCACCGAGAAACATGTAGCCACTACTGCTGGGATCCGTGGCGATGCAATGGCCGAAAACGTTGGAAATGATCCCTTGCTTGGCTAGCTGGGTAGGGAGGCTCATTGCCCCATTGCTGAGGCCAAGGATCCCATCAGTACTTGCTGGTGAGTCTAGAAGCTTTCCTTGTTGATCATGTGCACACCTAACAGATGGTACACAAAATGGGCAGTTTGTTAGTGTACAGACATCACCACCCATCTCTGAACATTGAACAGGTTTGGTTATCGGAGAACTCGTGCCGTACCCGAAGACAAAGTCCATGTTTGCCCTCTCACCGTCTGCGGTGATCAGCTTCATGTTATCCCTCGCAAGAACTCCGGCAGATGAGCTTCGGTCCGCATAGGCGATCTCATATTCACATTGTTTGCAGGTGTCACAGTAATTTTGGTTGCCTTGCAATTCCTCACAAAGTGAATCCCTGGGGAGAACCATGTTTTCTTTCACGGGCTTGTATAAAGGATGAGGTCCCTGTAACAAGATAAGAAGCCAATCAGGAACGCTGTGAATTTTGAAAATCAGGCTCATGATGGAACACTGGAACCAAGATATCCACCACAGAAATTGAGGCCGAGTTCTGATCACGAGATGAAATGTGACTGAAAATGGTACCCACCTTTGTGCAATTTGTGCAGGGTGCATCACACTGGATCCATGTCAAGGCGCTCCCGGTATCAATATCAAGAAAATAGGGCCTTGCAGGATTGCCAATGTTTATGGAAGTGAAGTACTGCCTGCATATTAACAATCAGAAGAAGAACAATGCCATGTTAATACTGAAAATTGCACTGTATTCTTAATAGGCAACAGAATCGAAGAACAGGACTTAGTCAAAGATTAATCATGCGGACAGAATGATTAATCTGAACACCAAAATGTTGACTTTGAGAGGTCGACGGGGTAAGTCTTTGCTTGTTGGTTTATACTACTAGCGACATGCCTATATCTAAATACAGGCTTGCGTTGTTTTAATATGTCGACGGACAATTATGCTTATGACCCAGCAGGCCTGACAGGACAGAAATGCAACATTCCAAAGAACAAATCCCTGTTGGGCCAGTTGGTTACCTTGACAAATTCCTGCAAGGAAGTATTCAACTCACATGCGTGGTTTATTTCTTTTTGACAGGTCATTCATGCGAAATTAATATTCGTGAAAAAATATATGTGTTTTCAATAGAATATTCGCGCTCTCGAATTTGCAAAACATGCTGTGCACGAGAAAAAAAAACTAATCTGCGAAAAATAAAGGAATCGAGAATGGAGATGAGAAGTTATCTAAACAGATTGAGGTTAAAGTGACAAAGATGGTGATCCAACCGAAGTCCCTGGAGAATGCGACTGGGAAACTCCAGGAAGACAAGAAGCAAATGCGCACGGAATCAACCAACCCAAGGTCAAGGCCAAGAAACAAACTTCCTTTCGTCGTAGGATACAAAAAGAATCCAGGCGGCGGAAAGGAGCAAATTGTGCCTTTAGGCGAAAGGGATTCGGATTCCTGCGCCGGCTCGGCTCGTCGCACGCACGCACCTCTCCGGCAGCACGGCCGTGGTCGAGTCCTCCGCCTTGACGCTGGCGCCGGCGGGCTTGGGCTTGGGGTGCAGCGGCAGCAGGAAGGACGAGGCGCGCCCCTCGCCCCATTTCCAGTCCTCCCCGGGGAAGGAGAAGGAGTAGAGGCCGTAGCAGTGCGCCGCCACCGCGAACGCCGCCAGCACCACGAGCGGCGCCGTGGCCAGCCGCAGCAGCCTCCACGCCCGTCTCATCACCTCCGGCGCCGCCGCCTCGCTCCTGGGCGACGCGTCCCGGTCCCCGTCGTCGGCGTGGTCCGGGAGGGCGATCACGACGACGCCATGCAACGCCGGCGTCGTCTCCTCCGCCGACAGCAACGGCGAGGCTGACATCTCCGGCGAGGCCCGCACAGAGATAGATAGTCCTAGGCTTCTACGCAAACGAAGCGAGGGAGGAGGAGGTGGTCGTGGACACGAAGGAAGGCAAGGAGCGCGCGACTCCTGGAAGGCGATGATGCGATGCTGGTTGGGTTGTGCCGTGTGCTCGGTTTGGGTTTGGTATATTATGGCTCGCTCGCCGGCTGGGCTGCGGCTGCGGGTTTTGGATCCTTGCAAGTGTGCGCGACTGGGCTTGAGCCATGCCCGCTTGGGTTGACCTCTTCTTAAGAAGAGGAGGACGGAATTGGAAGGTAGTAAAGTGAAGTTTGCAGCAGCAGCATGTTGGTGCCAGTGAGGCGAGGCCGGCGGTCCTTGTCGCTGGCGCTCTCCTGCAAGCGTGGCCGCTTCTGTGTTGTTGTTGTTGATCCGGAGGCCGCACTCTCGCTGTGGCGTGTCGACCGGGGTGGTGGAGTGGTGGATGACCGCTGGAGTGTGTGGTACAAGTGTCGACGGGGGTGAATTCCACCTTTCATCCACCTCCTACTTGCGCATTCGTGACACTTTCTTTTATCTTAACTAGTAAAACCTCAAGTAGTAATTAGCAAAAAAACTACTACCACAATTTGGGTCATGGTTTTTGAAACTACCACGTTGTTTTGCTTGGCTGATGCCTACCGAGACTTGAGTATAATTTGCCGCAAAGAAAGAAACACTGGCTACTGTTCGGCTCAAATTGGTGCCGATCATGACATCCGTGGCCCGCCCGTTTGATTGACCGTTAAGTTGGACGCGGGCCCAAATGTTATCATCAACACTCCTCTCTCAAGCCTTTTCTCTCTCGCCCATTTCATCAAACACTGCACATGTTGTCCCCCGGACCCGGAGAAGTAGGCGACGATGCAGCGGAGTCCTCCAGCTCCTCCCCCTCCGGAGCTCGGCGGCGACGACGGCTGCGCCGGTCCTACAGAGGCGGACCTTGCTGCCGCAGCTCTCCTCCCATTGGTGCTACTGTAGAGGTGGAAGTGAACAGTGTGATTTCACTCTCTTTTTTTTTAATTCCATTTTTTTACAACTTTCACTTCTATACCAAGTAAATGCCATAATTACAACTTTAATTTAGCCGGATTCCTGCAGATTGAGTTTTAACTCGCACAATATACTACTCACTTCATTCTGCAAATTCAACAATAATTGCGCATTAACTATGTTATTTGGAAAATCATTTTTTGGTCCCCTCGACATTAATACGACGATTCGGTTGTTTTTTGTTGTGATTTTTCTTAGAATGTACGAAAGTGCCTAACCACTAGTACGAATTTTTGCTGATTTTCATGTCCGCATTTCGGGTATGCCAGTCACTGTATACGAGTTTCTACCGAAACTTTCGCCCCGCTTTATATATAAAGCAAAGATCCACATCATCCGATACAAACGCACGCCAACACCACACACACCCAAGGCAGGATACAAAAGCGCTGAGCGCAGCAACACCACCCCTAGCACACTACCACGAAGAGATGAAGCCGCATATAACGAACCGTGGACTCCAAGGCGGTGCCTTCAGGAAGGATACGACACCGGAGCACCGCCACCGCCCGATCCGAGGATCAGAGTTTCTCCCGGAGCCGCACGACGGGCGGTGAGAGCCGCGACGACGCCTTCAAGAAGGGAACGAGATTCGCCGTTGCTGGTCCGTCCGAAGAAAGAGCGAGTTTTCACCCGCCAACACTCACGCGCGCCGAACGCTACACCCGGCAACCACGCCGCCAGACGGCCATGGTCGCGGGCGGCGCCAAGACACGGGCTTTGCCCAAAAGCACCGTGCACCGCCACCAGGGCCGCCGCCCAAGCATCCAAGACCTTGACACCACCGCACCCGAGACCCGCCGCTACCCCAACCAAAGAGACGAGCAAAAAAGGATCCGTCTTTGCACCCCTGGCCCACCACCAGCACGAGACCCAATAGGTCGGCCAACACTGGCATCCATCGACCCATCCTGCAGCCCGGAGCGCGAGACGAGATCGGTCCTACAAAGATCGAGGAGGAGACGAGGTCGATCTCTTTGCCGTCTGCGAGACGAGCTCGGTCGGGCGGCCTTGTCTGCGCGAGACGAGCTTCGGTCTCTTTGACCGGCGCGAGACGAGCGATGAATCAGAGGCTGGAAAGGGCCAGCCCTTTGAAGGGAGTAGTGACCGAGCGCCGAGGAGATGGAGTGAAGGCCGAAACGATCCGATCGCAGACAAGCCGACGCCGGAGAAGCTAGCCGCCGGCGCAAGCAGATCCCCCAAGCCACCATGGAACCGCCACGACACCGGGAGTCCATCACCGTCGGACCTCCATACGTCGCTGCCCACGGCCGGAGCAACGGCCACGCCCTGCCGCTGCCCTACCCGCGTCGCCCGACGAGCTCATAGCGCCAGAGCCGCGGGCACGCACCACCGCCACCACGCGCCGCCGGCCGACCCCACCATCGATCCATTTGGATCCAAAGAGGCCGACCGCGCGCCACCTCCCGAGATGGGAGCGCCACCGCCGCCGCCACGCCACGAGACCGAGGCGGCCGCGCCGCCACGCCGGCCGCCATGAGCCCGCCGCCGAGTCTTGAACCCGCGAAGTCAAAGCGCGCAGCTCGAGGAGCCGCCACATGCCAAGGCCCCATGAGCGAGGAAGAAGAGCCCGCCGCCGCCGCCGCGCCACCGGCTTTGCCGACAAGCTCACCGGCGACGGTGAGGGAGGAAGGAGGACCGAGGCGCGGAGAGGAGTGGGGAGGGAGAGGAGGAGGGGGGTGGGGCGGGGCGAGCTCAGTGGCGCTGGCGCCCGTGGCCGACGGCGCGAAGAAAGCGAGGAGGCGGCGGTGGCGGAGGAACCCTAAGCGAAGAAGCGGGAACTCGCACCGATCTTGTATACGAGTTTTTGCGTCCTATAATCCGTTTCTGCGTCTGTTGGACTAATTTTCCAGCGCGGCGCTTGTTTAGCGCGTCTGTTGGAGATGCTCTAACCGCTACGAATTTTTGCTGATTTTCGTGTCCGTATTTCAGGTATCTGCGTCCTATAATCCGGGCACATCGGAACCTGAGACGATCACACCACACCACTCTTATTTGAGAGGGAAGAGCCGTTGATTCTCGTACGCACACTCCTCCTGTGCTGGCTGTCCATATCATTGGCTCCTGTCCTTCGTCGTGGCGGCTTGTAATTACCCGGGGCTTGTCCATACGTACTTGGGGTCGTGCCGCGTAGTTGGTGGCACAGCGACAGGGCCTTGACCATGCCGCCTCCCCAACGTGTTCGTCCGCCAGATTTCCCAAGGTGGAATGGAATAGTATATTTCTTCTTCATCCCCCGGGAAATCATGGGTTTGTGGACTCCCACGCCGCGGATTTCTTTCTCAGGTGTCAATTCCAGGGGGTGGTACAAAAGTTTCCTTGCAACTTGGCGTGCGCTTGGCAGCATCCCCTCCCCTGCGATGATCAATGCATTTTCTTGGTCAGGGTAGGGGGGCGCATACGTGTATGTAAGCCGACATGCGTACATGGTTGATTTTTTCTTATTTTTTTGAGGCAATCGTAGCCGTAGATGGTTGATTGCATGATTGGATATGCTGTGGTAGTAGTAGCCATGTACTAGGAGGATGGGGTTGGACTTTCTTGCACACAAATTGGTTGGATCGAGGGGGGTTAAATAAGGCGTGGAAGCTTTAGGTTTGGTTCCTAGAGGGTGATTTTTTGTAGGTAGGTAGGTAGCTAGCTAGTCCGATTGCTTAATTAAGGTTTGCGTCCTAAGCAACGTAGCATCAGTTAACCCATCATTGTTAGCGGCTAGCGACCCTGTTTTTTCTATTGCAAGTTAGTTTAGGTGCGGTTTGTGCTTTGTAATACTATGCCCATTTTCTTTTGTGTGCTTTCGTTACAAAAAATATATATTCAACCACGCAGTAGGTCAGAGTTAGTTGATAAAGTCCATTTTTATTTGTGAGGAATAAAGTCATTTTTAGTAGTAGTACTTTGACTATTCTAGATTTGGCCTGTAAACTCTAATCCTTAATTGCCAAAACCGTAAATCATTTCATAATCGAAGCATTGCAAAGGTGGCTCTGAATGGAGTAACTTTGCACATGTAGAAGCCTAGTCAGAATGAAATACTATGACAAGAAAAATTTAAAACAAGAAATCTAATGAAAATAGTGGGAGGGAAAATTCAGAGAAAACCTGTGATAAAATTTAGAAAAATATCTGAAATTAGACGAAGATCTGCTTGACGCATGTCCTCCTTGATCTGGCCGGAGTGTCGGATTCCGGAAGGCTCCACCAGCGAAATCCCATGAACGCGTTATGCCTGGAGATTGCTGGATCGGGTGGGATTCGGTCGTGCCCACTGGTTTTCCGTTCAGGAGGGAGCGGTGTGAAGCTCTGCTCTCTATTGCCATCATGGGATATGTTTAGTTCCATGGTGAAGTCAGAGGCGGAGAATGTCATGTAAGTCAAGATCGTAGGACTAATAATTGTGATTAGAGCCTTTGTGGCGATGAGGAACTTGCTTGAAGTTTCGAGTTTGGTAGCAGCGGTATGTAAGTGGAGGCGACAGTACAGGTGAAGTTCAAAGACTTACCTCTCAGGGTGAAAATCCAAGGTCTGGTCTTAATTGGTTGTGCCTAACAATGACCTTGTTGAAGGCATTGTTTTGAGAGGGGGACTATCTTTAGGGTGAAAACCCAAGATCTATGATCGGGCGACGACGGCGTGTGAGCACTGTTTCCTTCTTTGAGACGTCGCTTTTGGAGAACTTGGACTTCATGTGTTGTTTTGATGGTGGTTGTACTGCTACTGCAAGGACTGAAACTCTGTAGCGGGACTTTTATTTTTCTTTCTTTAGTTTCTTCTTTTTATTAGCTGTGTGCATCCATAATGCCATTAGGTTATTGCGTTGTTGCAGAGGCTAGATGTAATTGGTATCTTCACGATATTAATATATTCCCTTTATCGAAAATCTGAAATTCCTAGAACTATTTTTCGTGTTATTTAACACTGATCATAAGTTAAAGATTATGCTGTTTTTTTTTCGAGCCATGCATGGGAATTGCATGCGTCTCATTAATATAAAGAAGGTACAGCACCGAAGACGACACGATCAATACATCGCCAAAGATTAACCCGATTAACCCTCAAAAAAGCATTGCCAAAGATGGCGCGGCACACCCTGAAAGAGTGGAACAACTTAATGTGCAAATGCTTGCACCATTTTGGATCGTGGGTAATTTCTGCACCTACGCAATCCGTTCCATGTTGTACATGGCCAGCTGGTCGACTATCTATGCGTGTGCAACTGCAGGGAGGCATAGTTGACACATCTGCCAAATTAAACCTGCCCAATCTGCTCGGTCGATCCGAACCCAATGGCGTCGCAGGCAATCTCGTAGGACGCAAGCACCACACACGACACGAGAGAGCACCACACACGACACGAGAGGGGTCACATTCAGACGGCAGCGTCGATGAATTATTGCGCTTGACCATAGACACGCACAAACGGAGGGAGATGGCGGCTGCACGGTCAGCTTCAGGGAGCGCCTTTGAGTGCCGCGGAATCAACCAACCCGCATGGCTCCAGGACTGCACACAGCAGCAGCAACCAACGCAAAGCGCGCGCGGATCATTTTTTCCCGTCCCCCTAACGATCCAACGCTGACGCCCTAACCCTCTCTCACCAAATAAAGCAGGGTTCGGTCGATCGTGCAGACGGGATGGATTCGTCGGTGGTCATTACAAACAAGTTGATGATGAATCTCGTCGTAGGTGAGCACTCCTACATTGCTAGCGAGAGTGGAGCTGCAAAGGCACGTAAGAGCACTCTGTTATTACTGTCAGTTACATGCACCACGTCAGATACAACAACCTGCACGCCCAAAGCCAGGCATAGGAGAAGAGAATCATCGTCTTCGTTTTGGCCCGTTGCCCAGATCGGGCCGCGTCTGTGCGAAGGCAGCGACAAATGCGGTTATGCTACTGGTCGGTCGACAGACAAGAGTGGAATCAGGAGATCGAAGGCGCGGGCGGCCTGCTCCCACTGATCTCGACGACGCGGAGGAAGAATCGGAGTTGTACCGCCGCGAGCGGCCAAGCATATGCTACGCCGAACAGCGAACGGCCGGCCGGTCCTGCCGCACCAAACAGTGGGTGACTGCCTACTGTGCCCTGCCGCTGCTGCTGCTGCAGACGCACACCGGCTGGCTTGGTGCGCCGTCGGCTTCCGTTCTTCGGCTTTTTGATCGTTGCGCGGTGGTTTTCGAGCTTTCTAGGGCTCCGCTTTCCGTTCTCAGGCTCTGGTTGGTAGGGATCTCTTTATGATGGTTCTGTCTGTGGCACTTATATATGCATACATGTCCCATCTCTTTTCGAAAAAGGGTGAAAAACTGCTGTTCCGATCTTTGTAGTTGAGCATTATATTCACTTATTCAGAATATCACTGCCTGCCTGTCCAACCAAAAATGCGCAGGCTAAAGGAAGGGAGGATAAAAAGACGATTTGGTCTGCAGTCTGCATATACTATACTCGGTCTTCTGACGTTTGCTACATCTGAACAAGATTCGGTTGGTTCGCCGGCTTTCAGCTCGCTTGCGGTGAAGGCGGCAGCCAGCTATCTGATTGCAGCTTGCCTAGCCTCGTTTATGATCCCAGCGATTTAATTAGAATTCTGTTACTAATTGGCTGAGTAATGCGCAATGGTCCTGACCAGCAATACTCCTTTAGTATATGCTCACAGAACAGGGTAGCAACTTCCTTTGGTTACCAGCACCACACCTGACCTAAATGGTCTTCTGGGGAAGGCAATGGTCTCCCCCTAGGATGATTACTACTCCCCCCGTCCCATAATACAAGAGCGTAGTGCCAAAAACGCTCTTATATTATGGGACGGAGGGAGTAGATGAAATCGAAGGACATGAGTATTTTGGCTATTGTGAATTTAAGTGTTGCAAATACTACTAGAAAAAAGAGGGTATTCTGACGACTGTAAATTTGTTCCATCTGATAAGATTCCAAGCTCCATGGAGAGAATCCAAACTACTTGATTTATGCTCAAAGAACCTCATCGATTTAATTAGCAGTGGTACTTGCCCCAGTTACGCGCACAAAAGGTGGCAACCCACATCTCTGTTCTTCCGGGGAAGGCCATTCATACCTGATCAGCAGAATTCGTACAATAAGCAAAGGTCTTTTCTATTTAAAATACTACTCCACAAATGGAACTGCTAAAAGGCAATGGAAATTCGAAGAACAGAGATTTGACAAACTATTTTAATGGGGGATTTGATAAACACAATGGAAATGCTAAAAAACTGTGTAACCTCCAGAGTGCAACTAGTGCTTGTCCTGTTCTTCGTGGCCTGTAAAAAATTACAGGCTCTAGGTAACATTTATGGGATAGCATGCTTAACCTGAAACAGAAAGGGCCAAGAGCCGATGCCCAATTTGTGGGTTTTTAGGCAGTGATTAAATAAGGCATAGGTCGAACAAACTACTATTATAGGACAGTGGTTGTATCCCAGTAGAGCAAGTGCAGACAGACACCTATACTTTCAGCAGATAAGGCAGGCAGCCACCATACTAAACATCATGCAGGGTTTTGGACTTTTGGTCCATAACCACCAGCAGTTTAGCTGGTCCTATCCTACATGCATGCATGTTGGCTGGCTCTGTTTGCCACTTGCATAAGTGGGATTAGGCTATGACTAGGTTCAAATCTAAACTAAACCCTGAGAAGACGACCGTGTATAATACACGGTTAGCCCGCCCAATCATCATCGGTCCCTCGTTTTCAGACAGTGTAGATGCAAAAAAGTTCAAAGTGGCCGAACTCCATGGAAACTTTCCCATGGAATTGCGTTCAAAGTTGGGCATACATAAAAAATTCTTATGATCTCTATGCATACAAACCAAACATGCTACATAGAAAAAAAAACCTAAAAAATATTTTCTATGAAATTCCTTTGAACAAAAGAGGCCCTGTAATCATTTTCCCCCAGCCTTATAAGGGTCTCTTTTGATTCAAAATATTTTCAAAGATTTTAATCCTAAGGAATCTTTCCTGCATGAGTTGTTTGAGAGGTGATTATAATGCAAAGGTATTTTCTTTAGGAATCATTTGCACTAGATTTTATAAGGAAATTTTCGTCCACTCCAAACTTTTATTAACATTTTTACGATCTTAGGAAAAATTTCAGCTACTCCAACCTTTTCGTAAATTTTCATCACTCGCCTAGCTGCTGTAGCAGAAGTCACAGCCTCGGTTATGATCCTGCGATTTAAATTAGAATGCTATTAGTTGTTTAAGTAATGAGCAATGGTACTAACCCCTCCCCTAGGTATATAACTACTCTTTGGTTACATAGTAGATGCTCACCAACTCTGTTCTTGGTAACCTGTAAAAAGATTGCAGACTCTAGGTAACATTTATGGGACAACGTGCTTGGCCTGAAATAGAAAGGGACAAGAGCTGATGCCCAATTTGTGGCCTTTTTTTGGCAATGGTTAAGTAAGGCATAGATAGAAGAAAACTACTACTCCCTCCGTAAATTAATATACTTTAGTGATCTAAACGCTCTTATATTTGCTTACAGAGGGATTATAGGACAGTGTTTGTATCCCAGTAGAGCAAGTGCAAAGGAGACCTATAGTTTCAACAGATAAGGTTGGCAGCCACCATACTAAAACATCATATGCATGGTTTTGGTCCATAACCACCAGTAGTTTAGCTGGTCCTATCCTACATGCATCTAGGCTGGCTCTGTTTGCGACATGCATAAGTGGGATTAGGCTATGACTAAGTTCACATCTAAACTAAATCTTGAGCATATGACCATGTATAATACACAATCATTATCGGTCCCTTGTTTACAGATTGTGTAGATGCGGAAAACTTCCATGAGATTGAACTCCATTGGAAATTTCCAATGGAATTACATACAAAGTAGGACATATAAAAAATCAAACATGCTACATAGAAAAAATAAATAAATAATAATTTCTGTTAAATCCCTATGAAATTCCTTTGAACAAAAGAGGCCCTGTAATCATTTTCCTCCAGCCTTATAAGGGTCTCTTTTGATTCAAAATATTTTCAAAGATTTTAATCCTTAGGAATCTTTCCTCCATGAGTTGTTCGCGAGGTGATTAGAATCCATAGGTTTTTTTTCTTAGGAACCATTTGCACTAGATTTTATAAGGAAACTTTCGTCCACTCCAAACTCTTATTAACATTTTTACGATCTTAGGAAAAACTTCAGCTACTCCAACCTTTTCGTAAATTTTCATCACTTGCCTAGCTGCTGTAACAGAAGTCACAGCCTCGGTTATGATCCTGCGATTTAAATTAGAATGCTATTAGTTGTTTAATTAATGAGCAATGGTACTAACCCCTCCCCTAGGTATATAACTCTTTGATTACATAGTATATGCTCACCAACTCTGTTCTTACCTGTAAAAATATTGCAGACTCTAGGTAACATTTATGGGAAAGCGTGCTTGGCCTGAAATAGAAAGGGACAAGAGTTGATGCCCAATTTGTGGCCTTTTTTTTGGCAATGGTCAAGTAAGCATAGGTAGAAGAAAACTACTATGTATTATAGGACCGTGTTTGTATCCCAGTAGAGCAAGTGCAGACGCCGCCTATAGTTTCAGCAAATAAGGTTGGCAGCCACCATACTAAAACATTATGCAGGGTTTTGGTCCATAACCACCAGTAGTTTAGCTGGTCCTATCCTACATGCATCTAGGCTGGCTCTGTTTGCAACGTGCATAAGTGGGATTAGGCTATGACTAAGTTTACATCTAAACTAAATCTTGAGCAGATGAACATGTATAATAGACAACCATCATCGATCCCTCGTTTAAAAATTGTGTAGATGCAGAAAACTTCCATGAGATTGAACTCCATTGAAAATTTCCAATGGAATTACATACAAAGTAGGACATATAAAAAATCTTATGATTTTTATTCATACAAACCAAAACATGCTACATAGGGGACTTACCTAAAGTACAATCCGCCGCTGCGGCCGAGGAACGTCAGAGGGAGATGGAGAAGGTCTTAGCATGGATGTACGCCGACTAGCCGAGGAGGAGGCTGTCGAGGCTGCGGCGAAGGGCAGGGCAGTGAAGGAGGATGTTGAGGCCTTAGACAAGAGTAAGGAGATCATCGTGATTATTGGGTTTAATCCTAGGCGATTGTAGGAGGAGGGAGAGCACGAGTTATAATGGTGAGGCGTCTTTCCCATCAGGTTGGTCTTTTTTTTTGGGGGGGGGGGGACCTAAGGCCTCTTGTAAGCTCATGGAGCATGTGGGTCCGAAATGCTAATTAAGGACCCAGATTGCACAACAAGTGGTATCAGAGCCTAGGTGCTAGTATATAAACCTTGGTGGATTCACGGGTGGTTAGTGAGTTGAAACGCTGGTGTTAACGGGCCCATGATGACCGTTGTGAAAGGTGTTTTTTGGGTTTAGTCCCACGTCGATTGGGGTAAGAGGAAGAACATGGCTTATAAGGGTGGGGATGTCCTTATCCATCGCGCTAGTCTTTTGATGGGAGATGGACTAAGGCCTGTCATAAGCTTGTGATGTTCTTCGGTTGGGCCTGGTTTTTGATGCTCTCAATAGTTGCCATGGTACATGTGGGTTGGAAACGCTGATTAGCGGACCGGACATTGCGTAACCGTGATTCCCTCTACTGACTCTCGCAATGACAGTGGCCCCAATTGTGGCTATTGGTTTCCGTTTTTGCCATAGGGCAACATATATCAAGATGATACCAATTACACCAGTCTATACAACAACAGAATAAAAGACCTATTCAAGACATTGGAGATGCACATAGCCAAAAACATAAGAAGAAGAAGGAAATAACAAGGAAAGCTTATGCGATTATCAGTAGCCTAAAGGATACAAAGGAAGGAACAGATAACACAGACTATTCATCTCTAACAGAACCCCAACAATACTCCCCCAATAATCCTTATTGGGGCTCCCCAATAACAGTTTCATATTGAACATGGACGCTTTAGCATATCCCAATAATCTGTTTTTTTTTCTATTTCTCTTCATATAAATGACATATGCATGTCCATTATATCACCATAATAATTTAGATAATGATGTTTCAAACACACATAATTCAATATCATTTCAAATCTATTTTTTAAAAAATCAAATTTAAATATACATCGAAATGAACAAAAGTAAACATAACATGTAGAAGTTATTGTCCATGGAGCTCCCCAAAAAGCTCAACAAGATTGTAACAAAGTTGTTCATGCCTTGGGCGGTCTTCAGTGTGTAAATGCACTAGAAGAAATCACTAGAGTCTTTGTCTACCACTCCGAGGATGGAGAGACCGTGTATAAATTTTGTTCTCCTCATTCTCGTAGCGGAAATCTTCTGGATAATTCCGCTCATCCTCTATGATCATGTCGTGCACGATCACACATGCTACCATGATGCACCACAAATGCTTTTGGTGCCAAGATCTTGTAGGGCCAAGAAAAATGGCAAAACAAGCTTGTTGTACCCCAAATGCTCAGTCGAAATCCTTTCTACATGCTTCTCGATGCCTCGCAAAGTGAATTTTCTTGTTACCTTGAGGGTATGGTATTATCTTCACAAATATAGACCATGAAGGATATATGCCATTATCAAGATAGTATCCCTTGTTGTATTGATGACCATTGACTTCAAAGTTCACTAGTGGTGCCTCCTCAACAACTAGCCTTGCAAAATAAATGATCTTTGAAATACATGCAGGTCATAGTGAGATCCTGGCAAACCCAAATATGGATGCCAAATCCATATTTCGTTTGATGCCATAACTTCAAGAATTATCGTTGCATCTTTACATTCGCTTTTGAATTGCCCAGGCCGTGTTGTAGGGAAATTCTTCCACCTTCAATGCATGCAATAAATGCTTCCAAGCATAGTGGGGAAACCATTTGATGCACCAATCTAAAGAAGTCTTGGAGTGCACGCTTCGTTTGGTGCTTGGAGATATGTTTCTCCGAAGATCTCAATGAAAACCCTCACAAATTTCTTCCAAATTTGCATGCAAATGCTCTTTGCTATTCCAATCCAATCATCAATATAATTAGTTGGACAACCATATGCAAGCATGCGCACCGCCGCAGTAAGATTCTTCAAATCACTATGACCAAATTGTCAAGTTGCGTTCCTTTTCCGCACAAAGTATGAACAGTGAGTTTCCATAAATCCCTCAACATTTGGAACCTTCTTCAGAAAGTTTTATGCCCAAACACTATATTCTCTCCAAACAACATCCATAAGCTTATCATGCTTGGTTGGCTTGTTCCGACAAACTATAGCATGCTCATGCACCGAACCTCCATACTTTAGCCCCTTGTTTGCCATCGTGTCCCCACCACCACCATATCAAATTCATAGTCATCGTCCGACCATGAGTCGGCGAAAAATTGTTGGGGAACGTAGTAATTTCAAAAAATTTCCTACGCACACGCAAGATCATGGTGATGCATAGCAACGAGAGGGGAGAGTGTTGTCTACGTACCCTCGTGAGACCCAAGCGAAGCGATCACAACGTAGAGGAAGTAGTCGACGTTCTCCTCGCGATCCGACCGATCCCGGCGCCACATTCGGCGCCCGAGTTCTTGACACACGTACAGCTCGATGACGTCCCTCGACTCGATCCAGCCGAGTGTCGAGGAGAGTTCCACAAGACGACGGCGTGGTGACGATCTTGATGTTCTATCGGCGCAGAGCTTCGCTTAAGCTTCGCGACGATATGACCGAGGTGGAATATGGTGGAAGGGGCACCGACACGGCTAAGGAACGATCCGTGGATCAAACTTGTGTGTTCATGGGTGCCCCTGCCCCAGATATAAAGGAGGGAGGGAGGAGGAGGCGGCCCTCTCTATGGGCGCCATGGGGAGTCCTACTCCCACCGGGAGTAGGATTCCCCTTCCTAGTCCAACTAGTATTCCTTCCATGTATTAGGAGTAGGAGAGAAGGAAAGGGAAAAGAGAAGGAGAAGGAAGGAAGGGCGCGCCTCCCTAGTCCAATTCGGACTAGACCAAGGGAGGGCGGCGGCCACCCTTTGGCCCTTTTCTCCTTTCCCGTATGGCCCATTAAGGCCCAATACGAATTCCGTAACTCTCCGGTACTCGAAAAATACCGAATCACTCGGAACCTTTCCGAACTCGAATATAGTCGTCCAATATATCGATCTTTACGTCTCGACCATTTCGAGACTCCTCGTCATGTCCCCGATCTCATCCGGGACTCGAACTCCTTCGGTACATCAAAACTCATAAACTCATAATATAACTATCATCGAAACCTTAAGCGTGCGGACCCTACGGTTCGAGAACAATGTAGACATGACCGAGACACGTCTCCGGTCAATAACCAACAGCGGACCTGGATGCCCATATTGGTTCCTACATATTCTACGAAGATCTTTATCGGTCGACCGCATAACAACATCGTTGTTCCCTTTGTCATCGGTATGTTACTTGCCCGAGATTCGATCGTCGGTATCCAATACCTAGTTCAATCTCGTTACGGCAAGTCTCTTTACTCGTTCCGTAATACATCATCTCACAGCTAACTCGTTAGTTGTAATGCTTGCAAGGCTTCATGATGTGCATTACCGAGAGGGCCAGAGATACCTCTCCGACAATCGGAGTGACAAAACCTAATCTCGAAATACGCCAACCCAACATCTGCCTTTGGAGACACCTGTAGTACTCCTTTATAATCACCCAGTTACGTTGTGACGTTTGGTAGCACCCAAAGTGTTCCTCCGGCAAACGGGAGTTGCATAATCTCATAGTTATAGGAACATGTATAAGTCATGGATAAAAGCAATAGCAACATACTAAACGATCGTGTGCTAAGCTAATGGAATGGGTCATGTCAATCAGATCATTCTACTAATGATGTGACCTTGTTAATCAAATAACAACTCTTTGTTCATGGTTAGGAAACATAACCATCTTTGATTAACAAGCTAGTCTAGTAGAGGCATACTAGTGACATATTGTTTGTCTATGCATTCACACATGTATCATGTTTCCGGTTAATACAATTCTAGCATGAATGATAAACATTTATCATGAAATAAGGAAATAAATAATAACTTTATTATTGCCTCTAGGGCATATTTCCTTCAGTCTCCCACTTGCACTAGAGTCAATAATCTAGATCACATCACCATGTGATTAACATCGATAGTTCACATCATCATGTGATTAACACCCATAGTTCACATCGCCATGTGACCAACACCCAAAGGGTTTACTAGATTCAGTAATCTAGTTCATATCGCTATGTGATTAACACCCAAAGAGTACTAAGGTGTGATCATGTTTTGCTTGTGAGAGAGTCTTAGTCAACGGGTCTTTCACATTCAGATCCGTTATGTATTTTTGCAATTTTTCTATGTCTACAATGCTCTGCACGAAGCTACCCTAGCTAATTGCTCCCACTTTCAATATGTATCTAGATCGAGACTTAGAGTCATCGGATCGGTGTCAAAACTTGCATCGACGTAACCCTTTACTTACCTAACCTTTTGTCACTTCCATAATCGAGAAACATATCCTTATTCCACTAAGGATAATTTTGACCGCTGTCTAGTGATCTACTCCTAGATCACTATTGTACTCCCTTGCCAAAAATAGTGTAGGGTATACAATAGATCTGGTACACAACATGGCATACTTTATAGAACCTATGGCCAAGGCATAGGGAATGACTTTCATTCTCTTTCTATCTTCTGCCATGGTCGGGTTTTGAGTCTTACTCAATTTCGCACCTTGTAACACAGGCAAGAACTCTTTCTTTGACTGTTCCATTTTGAACTACTTCAAAATCTTGTCAAGGTATGTACTCATTGAAAAAATTTATCAAGCGTTTTGAACTATCTCTATAGATCTTGATGCTCAATATGTAAGCAGCTTCACCGAGGTCTTTCTTTGAAAACTCCTTTCAAACACTCCTTTGTGCTTTACAGAATAATTCTATATTATTTCGATCCACAATATGTCATACATATACTTATCGAAATCTTTGTAGTGCTCCCACTCACTTTCTTGTAAATACAGCTTCACCGTAAGTCAGATAAAACTATATGCTTTGATCAACTTATCAAAGCATGTATTCCAACTCCGAGATGCTTGCACCAGTCCATAGATGGATCATTGGAGTCTACATATTTTGTTAGCACCTTTAGGATTGACAAAACCTTTTGGTTGCATCATATACAACTCTTCTTTAATAAATCCATTAAGGATTGCAGTTTTGTTATCCATTTGCCAGATTTCATAAAATGTGGCAATTGCTAACATGATTCGGACAGACTTAAGCATAGATACGAGTGAGAAACTCTTATCGTAGTCAACACCTTGAACTTGTCAAAAAAACCTTTTTGTGACAAGTCGAGCTTTCTAGATAGTAACACTACTATCATCGTCCGTCTTCCTCTTGAAGATCCATTTATTTTCTATGGTTTGCCGATCATCAGGCAAATCCATCAAAGTCCATACTTTGTCCTCATACATGGATCATATCTCAGATTTCATGGCCTCAAACCATTTTGCGGAATCTGGGTTCATCATCGCTTCCTCATAGTTCGTAGGTTTGTCATGGTCAAGTAACACGACCTCCAGAACAGGATTACCGTACCACTCAGTGCGGATCTCACTCTTTTACCTACGAGGTTCGGTAGTAACTTGATCTGAAGTTACATGATCATCATCATTAGCTTCCTCACTAATTGGTATAGTAGTCACAAGAACAGATTTCTGTGATGAACTACTTTCCAATAAGGGAATAGGTACAGTTACCTCATCAAGTTCTACTTTCCTCCCACTCACTTCTTTTGAGAGAAACTCCTTCTCTAGAAAGGATCCATCTTAAGCAACGAATATCTTGCTTTCGGATCTGTGATAGAAGGTGTACCCAACAATTTCCTTTGGGTATTCTATGAAGACGCACTTCTCCGATTTGGGTTTGAGCTTATCAGGATGAAACTTTTCACATAAGCATTGCAACTCCAAACTTTAAGAAACGACAACTTGGGTTTCTTGCTAAACCACAGTTCATATAGTGTCGTCTCAACGGATTTAGATGGTGCCCAATTTAACGTGAATGCAGCTGTCTCTAATGCATGATCCCAAAACGATATTGGTAAAGCAGTAAGAAACATCATAGATTGCACTATATCCAATAAAGTGCGGTTACGATGTTTGGACACACCATAACATTGTGGTGTTCCAGGTGGCGTGAGCTGTGAAACTATTCCACATTGTTTTAATTGAAGACCAAACTCGTAACTCAAATATTCATCTCCACGATCAGATCGCAGAAAATTTTTGTTACGATGATTTTCCATTTCACTCTGAAATTCTTTGAACATTTCAACTATTTCAGACTTATGTTTCATCAAGTAGATATACCCATATCTGCTCAAATCATCTTGTGAAGGTCAGAAAATAACGATACTTGCCACGAGCATCAACACTCATTGGATCACATACATCGGTATGTATCATTTCCAATAAGTCAGTAGCTTGTTCCATTGTTCCGGAGAACGGAGTTTTAGTCATCTTGCCCAAAAGGCACGGTTCGCAAGCATCAAGTGATTCATAATCAAGTGATTCCAAAATTCCATCGGCATGGAGTTTCTTCATGCGCTTTACACCAATATGACCTAAACGGCGATTGCCACAAATAAGTTGCACTATCATTATTAACTTTGCATCTTTTGGTTTCAATATTATGAATATGTGTATCATCGAGATCCAATGAACCATTTTCATTGGGTGTGTAACCATATAAGGTTTTATTCATGTAAGCAGAATAACAGTTTATTCTCTTACTTAAATGAATAACCGTATTGCAATAAACATGATCAAATCATATTCATGCTCAACGCAAACACCAAATAACATTTATTTAGGTTCAACACTAATCCCGAAAGTATAGGGAGTGTGCGATGATGATCATATCAATCTTGAAACTACTTTCAACACACATCGTCACTTCACCCTTAACTAGTTTACATTTTATTCGCAACTCCTGTTTGAGTTACTACTCTTAGCAACCGAACCAGTACCAAATACCGAGGGGTTGCTATAAACACTAGTAAAGTACACATCAATAATATGTATATCAAATATACCTTTGTTTACTTTGCCATCCTTCTTATCCACCAAATATTCTGGCATTTCCGCTTCAAAGTGACCATTTCCTTTGCAAAGTGTAAGCACTCGGTTTGTGCTTTGGTCCAGCTTGGAGCTTCTTCGTGGGAGTGACAACTTGCTTGTCTTTCCACTTGAAGTTCCCTTTCTTTCCTTTGCCCTTTTCTTGAAACTAGTGGTCTTGTCAATCATCAACACTTGATGCTCTTTCTTGATTTCTACATTAAATCGATTTCAACATCATGAAGAACTCGGGAATCATTTTCATCATCCCTTGCATACTATAGTTCATCACGAAGTTCTACTAACTTGGTGATGGTGACTAGAGAATTCTGTCAATCACTATCTTATCTCGAAGATTAACTCCCACTTGATTCAAGCGATTGTAGTACCCGGATAACTGTGCACATGCTCACTAGTTGAGCGATTCTCCTCCATCTTTTAGCTATAGAACTTGTTGAAGACTTCATATCTCTCAACTCGGGTATTTGCTTGAAATATTAACTTCAACTCTGGAACATCTCATATGGTCCATGACGTTCAAAACGTCTTTGAAGTCTCGATTCTAAGCTGTTAAGCATGGTGCACTTAAACTATCAAGTAGTCATCATATTGAGCTAGCCAAACGCTCATAACGTTTGCATCCGCTCCCGCAATAGGTCTGTCACCTAGCGGTGCATTAAGGACATAATTCTTACGTGCAGCAATGAGGATAAACCTCCGATCACGGATCGAATCCGCATCATTGCTACTAACATTTTCAACACAATTTTCTAGGAACATATCAAAACAAACATATGAAAGCAATAACGCGAGCTATTGATCTACAACATAATTTGCAAAATACTACCAGGACTAAGTTCATGATAAATTTAAGTTCAATTAATCATATTACTTAAGAACTCCCACTTAGACAAACATCTCTCTAGTCATCTAAGTGATCACGCGATCCAAATCAACTAAACCATAACCGATCATCACGTGAGATGGAGTAGTTTTCAATGGTGAACATCTTATGTTGATCATATCTACTATATGATTCACGCCGACTTTTCGGTCTCCGTGTTCGAGGCCATATCTGCATATGCTAGGCTCGTCAAGTATAACTCGAGTATTCTGCGTGTGCAAAACTGGCTTGCACCCGTTGTAGATGGACGAGAGCTTATCACACCCGATCATCACGTGGTGTGCGGGCACGACGAACTTTGGCAACGGTGCATACTTAGGGAGAACACTTCTTGATAATTTAGTGAGAGATCATCTTAAAATGCTACCGTCAATCAAAGCAAGATAAGATGCATAAAGGATAAACATCACATGCAAATCAATATAAGTGATATGATATGGTCATCATCATCTTGTGCTTCGCGATCTCCATCTCTCGCAGCACCATCATGATCACCATCGCCACCGGCGCGACACCTTGATCTCCATCGTAGCATCGTTGTCGTCTCGCCAATCTTATGCTTCTACGACTATCGCTACCGCTTAGTGATAAAGTAAAGCATTACAGAAGCATTGCATTGCATACAATAAAGCGACAACCATATGGCTCCAGCCGATTGCCGATAACCGGTTACAAAACATGATCATCTCATACAATAAAATATAGCATCACGTCTTGACCATATCACATCACAACATGCCCTGCAAAAACAAGTTAGACGTCCTCTACTTTGTTGTTGCAAATTTTACGTGGCTGCTACGGGCTTAAGCAAGAACCAGTCTCACCTACGAATCAAAACCACAACGATACTTCGTCAAATAGACTCCGTTTTAACCTTCTCAAGGACCGGGCGTAGCCACACTCGGTTCAACTAAAGTGAGAGACAGACACCCACCAGTCACCTTTAAGCAACGAGTGCTCGTGGCGGTGAAACCAGTCTCGCGTAAGCGTACGCGTAATGTCGGTCTGGGCCGCTTCATCTCACAATACCGCTGAACCAAAGTATGACATGCTGGTAGGTAGTATGACTTGTATCGCCCACAACTCACTTGTGTTCTACTCGTGCAAAACATCAAACCATAAAAACCTAGGCTCGGATGCCACTGTTGGGGAACGTAGTAATTTCAAAAAATTTCCTACGCACACGCAAGATCATGGTGATGCATAGCAACGAGAGGGGAGAGTGTTGTCTACGTACCCTCGTAGACCGAAGCGGAAGCGATCACAACGTAGAGGAAGTAGTCGTACGTTCTCCTCGCGATCCGACCGATCCCGGCGCCGTTACTCGGCGCCCGAGTTCTTGACACACGTACAGCTCGATGACGCCCTCGACTCCGATCCAGCCGAGTGTCGAGGGAGAGTTCCGTCGACGACGGCGTGGTGACGATCTTGATGTTCTATCGCGCAGAGCTTCGCCTAAGCTTGCGACGATATGACCGAGGTGGAATATGGTGGAAGGGGCACCGACACGGCTAAGGAACGATCCGTGGATCAAACTTGTGTGTTCATGGGGTGCCCCTGCCCCGTGATATAAAGGAGGGAGGGAGGAGGAGGCGGCCCTCTCTATGGGCGCCATGGGGAGTCCTACTCCCACCGGGAGTAGGATTCCCCTTCCTAGTCCAACTAGTATTCCTTCCATGTATTAGGAGTAGGAGAGAAGGAAAGGGAAAAGAGAAGGAGAAGGAAGGAAGGGTGCGCCTCCCTAGTCCAATTCGGACTAGACCAAGGGGGGCGGCGGCCACCCTTTGGCCCTTTTTCTCCTTTCCCGTATGGCCCATTAAGGCCCAATACGAATTCCGTAACTCTCCCAGACTCGAAAAATACCGAATCACTCGGAACCTTTCCGAACTCCGAATATAGTCGTCCAATATATCGATCTTTACGTCTCGACCATTTCGAGACTCCTCGTCATGTCCCCGATCTCATCCGGGACTCGAACTCCTTCGGTACATCAAAACTCATAAACTCATAATATAAGCATCATCAAAACCTTAAGCGTGCGGACCCTACGGTTCGAGAACAATGTAGACATGACCGAGACACGTCTCCGGTCAATAACCAACAGCGGACCTGGATGCCCATATTGGTTCCTACATATTCTACGAAGATCTTTATCGGTCGACCGCATAACAACATACGTTGTTCCTTTGTCATCGGTATGTTACTTGCCCGAGATTCGATCGTCGGTATCCAATACCTAGTTCAATCTCGTTACCGGCAAGTCTCTTTACTCGTTCCGTAATACATCATCTCACAGCTAACTCGTTAGTTGTAATGCTTGCAAGGCTTCAGTGATGTGCATTACCGAGAGGGCCCAGAGATACCTCTCCGACAATCGGAGTGACAAAACCTAATCTCGAATATCGCCAACCCAACATCTGCCTTTGGAGACACCTGTAGTACTCCTTTATAATCACCCGATTCACGTTGTGACGTTTGGTAGCACCAAAGTGTTCCTCCGCAAACGGAGTTGCATAATCTCATAGTTATAGGAACATGTATAAGTCATGGATAAAAGCAATAGCAACATACTAAACGATCGTGTGCTAAGCTAATGGAATGGGTCATGTCAATCAGATCATTCTACTAATGATGTGACCTTGTTAATCAAATAACAACTCTTTGTTCATGGTTAGGAAACATAACCATCTTTGATTAACAAGCTAGTCTAGTAGAGGCATACTAGTGACATATTGTTTGTCTGTGCATTCACACATGTATCATGTTTCCAGTTAATACAATTCTAGCATGAATGATAAACATTTATCATGAAATAAGGAAATAAATAATAACTTTATTATTGCCTCTAGGGCATATTTCCTTCAAAAATAACTCAACAAGAAAGCTCATCAGCACAATAGGCGCATCCAATTTCAATGCGATGGAATAAACATAGCGATTCCTCGTAGAATAAAAACATGGTTGAGGAATTTCAACAAACACCTTACGGGCGTCCGTTTCTTCTCCTTCTTCTCCGGAGGCGGCGCAGTCGAGATGAGGGGGGGTGGGGGGGGGGGGCAACTCGGGGGAGCACCAGTGAGCTCGGGTGGTGGCACCCACAACAGGGAGCGGGTTGGCCGCCACGACGTAGACGCTAACGAGGGCGCGTCATGGAGGCGGCGGCGCGGGCACAAAGGCCCACCCAGGGGGCCAATGCCGCGCATGGGGTGAGGGTAGCCGACAAGAAGGTGGCGACCGATGAGGCGGGTGGTGAGAAGTTTAATTTAAGAAGATGGTATAAAAAGAGTTAAGTCATAAGGAAGAGTAAGAAATTCTCCTAAATATAAGAGAACTATTATTATATGATAACGGTTGTATCTCAATAGAGCAACTGCAAACGACACCATAGATAAGAGCTTCTACGACCGGGCGCGTCAAACCAGTCTCAAACGCCCGGACGGGCAGACCGATCACTGATCGGTTAAAAACCCCGATCCACCTGGGCGCCTCAAACCAGTCTCAAACGCTTGGGCTAACCAGCTAACCAGCACCCCTCGTATCCAGCCTAAATCTGTGACGGATATGTGGCGGCCTGGGCGTGTCCGTCATGTCGAACCGACGTTTGAGTCCCACAAAAAATTGCTCGGAAACCCAACTGCTCGATGAGCGTCTCCATCGCGGGGAAGGGGGTGCAAGGGCCAAAATCCGGCTACTTATGCAGGGTTTTGGTCTATAACCATTAACCACCAGCAGTTTAACGGTTCCTATCCTACCTGCATATAGGCTGGCTCTATTTTGCAACTAGCACAAACGGGATTAGACCATGACTAAGTTTAGATCTAAACTAAATCCCGAGCAGACGACCATGGGATAATGCACAAGTCAGCTGCCCCAATCATCGTCGCCCCCTCGTTGTCAGATTGCGTATGTGCGAAAGGCGACAAGTGCAGTCGGTAGCTTCATAAGACATCCGCAGCTTTCTCGCTCTCAGCATCAGGCAGAGAGAATCAAATTGGTCGACGTAGATAGATGTATGTATACTGAGAGGCCGCCCGGTGCGACGAGGAGGCAGTCTCACACCTGCAGCTGTCGTGAAAGCCACATCGCTCGCATAATTGCGTGTAGAAATCTTCGTGCGTGTGTGTACTGTGTGCGCCCTCAACGACTCCGTGAGTTGATTGATCCAACAGGGAGCTGCTAGCTAGTTGGATTTTTTCTTTGGGAAAGGGGCATCTTTCAAAGCTTTCTCATGGAGAACAGTCGGAAATGGAAAGGATCCGACTGTCTATTTCGTAGCGTACGTATGGACGACGATAGACTAGTTAGCGGCTGCGGCTCCATGTATGTATTACAAAGTTTTAAATAGCGCGCTAAGCATCTTAGCGGCGGACCTCTTCAAAATCTTTATAGCGTCTTTATAAGCGAATTTATAATCTTATTATTTAAAATGTTTGTTCATTTGTTTAGACCAAAGTCTTTTAGCGCAAGACCTTTTGTAAACGTTATAGCGTGCTATAGCGGAGCTATAACGGGCTATTTAAAACAGTGATGTATTATTCTTCTCTAACCATGATTTTATCTTATTATTATCTACCACTGTTACGTATCTAATTAGGAACTCCTAAGCTGCACAAACAACTAGCAATGTCTATAATAGCTAAAAAAAATTAAATAGTGCATTTTTTTACTAATTTTCATAAATATTACGCTGAATTTTTTTTCCAAAAATAATACACCGTCGACTTGCTGGGGGCGATTGGACCTTGTCAGCCCGCCGCTGGCTGATTGGTCTCCTATCAGCCTTTGGGTGACCGACAGACCAATCGGCCACTAGTTATAGAGCTGTCAGGAACTAATTGGCTACCTGTAGGCCGATTAGGTCCAATTTGTCCCCCTCCCCCCGTTTCCCGCACATATCTCGGACCGCCATTCCCGCCATATTTTTCGTTTTGCTTGTTCCCGCCATATTTTCCCACTCTCTAGTTCCCGCCATATTTCCCCCGCTTTGGTAGTTCTCGCCATATTTTTCCGCTTTCTTATTGTAGGAGCATTATGTTCTATCTAAGTATGATGTTGTAGTTTACATAACATAGTACTAAAATAGAGTAGACATATGTCTCATACATAAGTACGTAGTCATTTGCCTCATACATAGAATAGACATAAGTCTCATATATAAGTAGATAGTTATGTCTCTACTGATAGAAAGAAGCGTCACTGACGATGTCTACACATCATAACCTATGGGGTAGCCTAATGTTACGAGGAGGAATCTCAGACTCGCCCTGCTCATACTCTGTATCCTGTGTGGGGTCAGGTGGAGGAGTCAAAAACATGTCCATCCACTGGGTGTGTTGCGGCATCTGATCATGTATGTTCTCCTCAGGATGTTGATCACTCCCCCACGTGGATCCCGACATAGACGCCTGGTATCCGTAGGCTCCTGCAGGAGGGAACGTTAAGTCATGAAGAATGAGGTCGCCTCAATTGATATTGAAAACAATAAATATGAAGAGACATACCTGCTGGTTGTGGCTGCTGCTCTGGCTGAAACACGAAGCTCGATGTGGGACACTGCTGCTATGGCTGTGGAGAAAACACGAAGCTCGACGTGGGACCATAGTGTTGTGGGTGCTGCCACGTCGAACTGCTAGGTTGGTCAGGAGTAGATGGCCTGGTCATCGGCTGGTGTGCTAGACGTGGACATGGATGATGTCGGTGCGTGGAGGGACGCGGCTACTGCAGCTACTGCTGGTGGTGGTGGTGAACAACGTCACTTCTTCGGGTGCACGTGATAGCCTCGTAGATAGCTCGTATCTTGTTCTGCATACGTGTCAAGAAGGGTTGTAGAGTGATGACCCACAAGTGTAGGGGATCTATCGTAGTCTTTCGATAAGTAAGAGTGTCGAACCCAACGAGGAGCATAAGGAAATGATGAGCGGTTTTCTGTAAGGTTTTCTCTGCAAGCACTGAAATTGTAGGTAATGGATAGTTTTGTGATAAGATAAATTGTAACGAGTAACAAGCAATGAAAGTAAATAAAGTGCATCAAGGTGGCCCAATCCTTTTTGTAGCAAAGGATAAGCCTGGAAAATTTCTTATAATGAGAAAAGATCTCCCGAGGACACATGGGAATTATCGTCAAGCTAGTTTTCATCACGCTCATATGATTCGCGTTCGGTACTTTGATAATTTGATATGTGGGTGGACCGGTGCTTGGGTACTGCCCTTACTTGGACAAGCATCCCACTTATGGTTAACCCCTATTGCAAGCATCCGCAACTACAAAAGAAGTATTAAGGTAAACCTAACCACATCATTAAACATATGGGTCCAAATCAGCCCCTTACAAAGCAACGCATAAACTAGGGTTTAAGCTTCTGCCACTCTAGCAATCCATCATCTACTTATTACTTCCCAATGCCTTCCTCTAGGCCCAAATAATGGTCAAGTGTCATGTAGTCGACGTTCACATAACACCACTAGAGGAAAGACAACTTACATCTCATCAAAATATCGAACGAATACCAAATTCACATGACTACTAATAGCAAGACTTCACCCATGTCCTCAGGAACAAACATAACTACTCACAAAGCATATTCATGTTCATAATCAGAGGAGTAATAATATGCATTAAGGATCTGAACATATGATCTTCCACCAAGTAAACCAATTAGCATCAACTACAAGGAGTAATCAACACTACTAGGAACCCACAGGTACCAATTTGTGGTTTGGATACAAGATTGGATACAAGAGATGAACTAGGGTTTTGAGAGGAGATGGTGCTGGTGAAGATGTTGATGGAGATTGACCCTCTACCAATGGGAGGATCGTTGGTGATGACGATGGTGATGATTTCCCCCTCCCGGAGGGAAGTTTCCCCGGCAGAATAGCTCTACTGGAGCTCTAGATTGGTTCCGCCAAGGTTCCGCCTCGTGGCGGCGGAGTTTCGTCCGTAAGCTTGCCCATGATTTTTTCCAGGGTAAAAGCCTTCATATAGCAGAAGATGGACACGGAGGGCCACAGGCCCAGAGAGATAGGCGCGCCCAGAGGGGTGGCGCGCCCCACCCTCCTGGCCAGGTGTGGGCCCCCGAGGTGTTTCTTCCACTCAATAATTCTTATTAATTCCAAAAATAAGTTTCGTGGAGTTTCAGGATTTTTGGAGCAGTGTAGAATAGGTTTCCAATGTTTGCTCCTTTTCCAGCCAGAATCCCAGCTGCCGACATTCCCCCTCTTCAAGGTAAACCTTGTAAAATAAGAGAGAATAGCCATAAGTATTGAGATATAATGTGTAATAATAGCCCATATTGCAATAAATATTGATATAAAAGCATGATGCAAAATGGATGTATCAACTCCCCCAAGCTTAGACCTCGCTTGTCCTCAAGCGGAAGCCGAAATCGAAAAATATGTCCACATGTTTAGAGATAGAGGTGTCGATAAAAATAAAATACGGACATGAGGGCATCATGATCATTCTTATAACAGCAACGTAAATAGATTTTATCATATGATTTCTTATGCTCAAGTAACGATCAATTCACAATGTCAAGCATGGTTCCAAACTTCATTGGAAGCTAACAAACTATAATCTCAGTCATTGAAGCAATTGCAATTTATCATAACATCAGAAAGAGTCAAGAATAGAGCTTTTCAGCAAGTCCACATACTCAACTATCATGTAGTCTTCTACAATTGCTAACACTCACGCAATACTTGTGGTTATGGAGTTTCAGCCGGACACTGAGAAAGATAGGGGCTTATTGTGTTGCCTTCCAACGTATTCACCTTTAGGTGATGTCAACAATAATAGCCCATGCTAACTTAGATCCAATTGGATATATACATCATGATCTTTCAAACACGAGGAGCTTGCCAAAGGATAAAATGAAAAAAAGGAAAGGTGAAGATCACCTTGACTCAAGCATAAAGTAAAAACATAAAGTAAAAGATAGGCCCTTCGCAGAGGGAAGCAGAGGTTGTCATGTGCGTTTAGGGTTGGATGCATGAAATCTTAATGCAAAAGAATGCCACTTTATATTGCCACTTGTATGTGGACCTTTATTATGTAGTCCGTCGCTTTTATTGCTTCCACAACAAGATCGTATAAAGCTTATTTTCTCTGCACTAATAAGTCATACATATTTAGGTAGAAATTTTTATTGCCTGCAACATGACAACTTACTTGAAGGATCTTACTCAATCCATAGGTAGGTATGGTGGACTCTCATGGCAAAACTGGGTTTAAGGATATTTGGAAGCACAAGTAGTATCTCTACTTGGTGCAAGGAATTTGGTTATCATGAGGGGGAAAGGCAAGCTTAACATGTTTGGAAGGTGATGCGGAGCATCCTTCCATCATCCCCATGGACTCTACATCAACACATCCAACCCCACAAGGACCTATGACTCGAGCACGTGCAAGAGCTCTTGAAACCGAGGTGACATCACTCCTCTCACAATTCCCTTTCGATTCACATGAGACATGGTTACTACCTCAAACGGAAATGCTATGCATACTCAGGTACCAAGGAGTCAACCATGAAGAGGCTAGGAAGCAAGGAGAACCGGAAGCGGAAGACATGCGAGGAGACGGAGAGGAAAAAGCACCAAGGACAGGGGTGGCGGACGATCCGGACGGTGGCCCGGACGATCCGGACAGAGCCCGGACGATCCGAACCCCGGCCCGGACGATCCGGCTAAATCGACCGAGGACTCCCGAAGCTCAAGCCTGAAGCCGGATCATCCGGACCCCGTCCCGGATCATCCGGACCCCGCCCGGACGTCCGGACCGCCAGCCGGACATCCAGCCCGTCGCCACCACCAGCCGACCCTCCAGCTCATCCGGGCCACCACCCGGATCATCTGGACTAGCCCGGATCATCCGGACCCTCGTCCGGATCATCCGCCAGCCTTCTTGGCAGCGTGTTGGGCTGAGCCCATGTACCCCTTCGCCCCCAACTCTATATATAGGACCCCATCTCCTCACTTTGAGACTTAGCATTGGATTAGCTCATATTTGTGTGAGAGCCTTTGCTCATCCACTTGGTTACTTCTCCTCGGAGCTCATGACCTCTTCGGAGAAGATCCCTCAAGCGGATTCAAGACCCCTCTTTAGGGAAGAACATCAAGGCCTCCTCTTGGAGATGAACGGTTCCTTTGTATCCTTACCTTAGTTGACTTTGTATCTTGTGGATCTCTTATGTGTGTGGTGATCTAGCACTTGTGTGATCGATTCCTTGTTGGTTGAGTGATCCTCTCTCGTTTTCCCCGTGTTTCCCCTTGTGCTTCCGCGTGTTCTTCGTGATTCCTCCGTAGGATCCACTCCAAACGTGAAAGATCGACGCTATAGGGTTCCACCCTACATCATATGGTATCATGAGCCAGGTTGATCACGTTTTTGGAGCCCCTACCCCGTGTTTTCTAGCTTGATTTTGTTATTTTCGTCCTAAATCTGAAAATCCCCACAAAAATACCCCCCAATTGTTTTTGTGATTTGTTGGTTTTGATGATGTTTTGTTGTTTTTGATCCGTGGATTCGGTGTGTAACTCATGGATCTTGCTTTTCCCCACCTTCTCCCCCTCGAAATCCATCCAAAATCCCCGAAATCGTCAAATTTCTCCCCGTTTTCGTGTTCTTCCCGAGCTATTCTGGTGCGAGTTTGACTTGCCCGGATCATCCGGACCTTGACCCAGATCATCCGGACTTGCCCGGATCATCCGGCTCCTGGCCCGGATCATCCGGCTTCCACTGACGAAGCTGCAGTTCTGCAGTCCCCCTCCACCACCTACACCTACATACCACCTCCCCACTCCAACCACCACCATTTCCACTTGCCAAAACCCCACGACACAACCTCCGTACCGCCATTCGAATTTGAGTTCGAGAATTTGAGTTGAGATTTCCGTGTCCTATTGTGTTTCGGCTATTTAGGTGCGGTGAGACATCAACAACAAACACTCATTTTCGTCGACTACTCATCTTCGCTACGGACGGTAACTTCGACGACATCTTTGTCATACCTTGCAATTGCATTGATAACCATCATAGACCATCTTTTGCGTTGCTTACCCATCGAGACTAGCCATTGAGTATTGCCGGCAACGTGACTTGTGCACATTAGTTGCATACACCATATCATACATACCATCGTGGTGCATATCTCGGAATCAACTTGTGTGTCACAAAGTTGTCATCGCATACACAATTGCTATCTTGGTTCGCGAAGTTTGCATAAGAAAAGAGCTCAAAAGAGAAAGAGCCACTCAAGCTTTTAAGCAAAGAGGAAAGATAAGCAAAGAGCTTATAAGCAAGAAGCATAGCATCATACAACATTAAGATTGTCATATAAGATCATCTTGGATCATTGCACCGAAATACCATACATATAGCATACTTGGGATAGAGATTGTTGCATTTTTGCCTAGTAGGTTGTGCACAAGCTCCGTATCCGCCTATTGTGCAATCGTGCTAGCATCTCTCCAGTATTGTGCAACAAGAGCATTTTCGTGGATTCCACATTTTGGCTCACTTTTGGTTTGCACAATCCCATTTATCTATTTGCGTGTGTGTTTCCGTGTACCACTACTTGCTTGGTCTACTTGTTGCATATACGAATTTGCGAATCTTCTTCAACATTTTTGAGTCAAGCTAACGATTGCAATCAATTTTGTGCCACCATCCTAACCAAGCTCCACCAAAAGCTTTTACTTGTGTAGGTGTGAGAATCGACAAGGATCGGTACCAATAGTGCTATTTCATTGTCCGCATTTGAGTGAACTTGATTCATCTTCAACTTCGGTAAAAGGTACATTGGTATTCGTTCTTCTCCTTCTACCACTCACAATTTGCTTGAAATGATGGATAGGCCAAGTTCTTCTACAAATCCACTCTTCATCGAGCAAGACTGTTAGGGAACGTAGTAATTTCAAAAAATTTCCTACGCGCACGCAAGATCATGGTGATGCAAAGCAATGAGAGGGGAGAGTGTTGTCTCACGTACCCTCATAGACCGAAGCGAAGCGATCTGGCGTAGAGGAAGTAGTCGACGTTCTCCTCGCGATCCAACCGATCCTAAGCGCCGTTACTCCGGCGCCCGAGTTCTTGACACACGTACAGCTCGGTGGCGCTCCTCGAGCTCCGATCCAGCAAAGCTCCGGGAGAGAGAGTTCGTCACAAGACGGCGTGGTGGACGATCTTGATGTTCTATCGACGCAGGCTTCGCCTAAGCACCGCTTCGATATGACCGAGGTGGAATATGGTGGAGGGGCACCACACACGGCTAAGGAGCGATCTCAAGGATCAACTTGTGTGTTCTAGGGTGCCCCCTGCCCCGTATATAAAGGAGCAAGGGGAGGGCCGGCCGGCCCTAGGAGGCAGCGCCAGGGAGGGAGTCCTCCTCCTAGTGGGAGTAGGACTCCCTTTCCTAGTCCAACTAGGAAGGAGGAAGGGGAAGGAAGGAGAGGAGAGGAGAGGGAAGGGGGCGCCCGCCTCTCCTTGTCCTATTCGGACTCCCCATGGGGGCGCCACCTCCTGGTGCGGCCCTCTCTCTCCCTCTCGGCCCAATAAGGCCCATTACTTCCCGGGGGTTCGGTAACCCCTCGGCACTCGTTTTCTCCGGAAACTTCCGGAACCTTTCCGGTGTCCGAATATAGCCGTCCAATATATCAATCTTTATGCCTCAACCATTTCGAGACTCCTCGTCATGTCCGTGATCACATCCGGGACTCCAAACTCCTTTGGTACATGAAAATACACAAACTCATAATATTACCGTCATCGAAACCTTAAGCGTGCGGACCCTACGGTTCGAGAACAATGTAGACATGACCGAGACACGTCTCCGGTCAATAACCAATAGCGGGACCTGGATGCCCATATTGGATCCTACATATTCTACGAAGATCTTTATCGGTCGGACCGCATAACAACATCGTTGTTCCTTTGTCATCGGTATGTTACTTGCCGAGATTCGATCGTCGGTATCCAATACCTAGTTCAATCTCGTTACGGCAAGTCTCTTTACTCGTTCCGTAATACATCATCTCACAGCTAACTCATTAGTTGTAATGCTTGCAAGGCTTAAGTGATGTGTATTACCGAGAGGGCCAGAGATACCTCTCCGACAATCGGAGTGACAAATCCTAATCTCAAAATCGCCAACCCAACATCCGCCTTTGGAGACACTGTAGTACTCCTTTATAATCACCCGATTCACGTTGTGACGTTTGGTAGTACCTAAAGTGTTCCTCCGTAAGCGGAGTTGCATAATCTCATAGTTATAGGAACATGTATAAGTCATGGATAAAAGCAATAGCAACATACTAAGCGATCGGGTGCTAAGCTAATGGAATGGGTCATGTCAATCGATCATTCAACTAATGATGTGACCTTGTTAATCAAATGACAACCCCTTTGTCTATGGTTAGGAAACTTAACCATCTTTGATTAACAAGCTAGTCTAGTAGAGGCATACTAGTGACACTCTGTTTGTCTATGTATTCACACATGTATTATGTTTCGGTTAATACAATTCTAGCATGAATAATAAACATTTATCATGAAATAAGGAAATAAATAATAACTTTATTATTGCCTCTAGGGCATATTTCCTTGATCTCCCACTGGCACTAGAGTCAATAATCTAGATTACATAGTAATGATTCTAACACCCATGGAGTCTTGGTGCTGATCATGTTTTGCTCGTGGAAGAGGCTTAGTCAACGGGTGCGCTACATTCAGATCCGTATGTATCTTGCAAATCTCTATGTCTCCCACGGACCAAGTCCGGATGGAATTGAAGCGTCTCTTGATGTGTTTAGTTCTCTTGTGAAATCTGGATTCCTTTGCTAAAGCAATTGCTCCGAGATTGTCACAAAGATTTTCATTGGATCCGATGCACTAGGTATGACACCTAGATCGGATATGAACTCCTTCATCCGACTCCTTCATTAGCTGCTTCGAAGCTGCTATGTACTCCGCTTCACATGTAGATCCCGCCTGACGCTTTGTTTAGAACTGCACCAACCGACAGCTCCTCCGTTTAGTGTAAACACGTATCCGGTTTGCGATTTAGAATCGTCCGGATCGGTGTCAAAGCTTGCATCAACGTAACCATTTACGATGAGCTCTTTGTCACCTCCATATCTGAGAAACATATCCTTAGTCCTTTTCGGTATTTGGGATGTTCTTGACCGCTGTCTAGTGATCCACTCTGGATTACTTTGGTACCTCCTGCTAAGCTTATAGCAAGGCACACATCAGTCGGTACACAGCATTGCATACATGATAGAGCCTATGGTGAAGCATAGGAACATCTTTCTATCTTCTGCGGTGGTCGGGCATTGAGTCTTACTCAACTTCACACCTTGTAACACGTGCAAGAACCCTTTCTTTGCTTGATCCATTTTGAACTTCTTCAAAATTTTGTCAAGGTATGTGCTTTGTGAAAGTCCAATTAAGCGTCTTGATCTATCTCTATAGATTTTGATGCCCAAAATGTAAGCAGCTTTACCGAGGTCCTTCATTGAAAAACTCTTATTCAAGTATCCCTTTATGCTATCCAGAAATTCTATATCATTTCCGATTAGTAATATGTCATCTACATATAATACCGTAAATGCTCTGAGCTCCCACTCACTTTCTTGTAAATCTGAGCTTCTCCAAAGTCTGTATAAACCCAAATGCTTTGATCACACTATCAAAGCATTTATTCCAACTCGAGATGCTTGCACCAGTCCATAAATGGATCGCTGGAGCTTGCACACTTTGTTAGCTCCTTTGGATCGATAAAACCTTCGGTTGCATCATATACAACTCTTCTTCCGTAAATCCATTCAGAATGCAGTCTTTACATCCATTTGCCAAATTTCATGATCATAAAATGCGGCAATTGCTAACATGATTCGGACGGACTTAAGCATCGCTACGGGTGAGAAGGTCTCATCGTAGTCAATCCCTTGAACTTGTCGAAAACCCTTTGCGACAAGTCGAGCTTTGTAAACGATAACATTACCGTCGTCGTCGGTCTTCTTCTTGAAGATCCACTTGTTTTCTATTGCTTGCCGACCCTCGGGCAAGTCAACCAAAGTCCACACTTTGTTTTCATACATGGATCCCATCTCGATTTCATGGCCTCAAGCCATTTTGCGAATCTGGGCTCACCATCGCTTCTTCATAGTTTGTAGGTTCATCATGATCTAGTAGCATGAATTCGAACAGGATTACCGTACCACTCAGTGCGGATCTTACTCTGGTTGATCTACGAGGTTACAGTAGTAACTTGATCTGAAGTTTCATGATCAACATCATCAACTTCCTCACTATTTGGTGTAGATGTCTCGTAAACCGATTTCTGCGATAAACTACTTTCCAATAAGGAGAAGGTACAGATTACCTCATCAAGTTCTACTTTCCTCCCACTCACTTCTTTCGAGAGAAACTCCTTCTCTAGAAAGGATCCATTCTTAGCAACAAATGTCTTGCCTTCGGATCTGTGATAGAAGGTGTACCCAACTGTCTCCTTTGGGTATCCTATGAAGACACATTTCTCCGATTTGGGTTCGAGCTTATCAGGTTGAAGCTTTTTCACATAAGCATCACATCCCCAAACTTTAAGAAATGACAAATTTGGTTTCTTGCTAAACCATAGTTCATAAGGTGTCGTCTCAACGGATTTTGACGGTGTTCTATTCAGCGTGAATGCGGCCGTCTCAAGAGCATAACCCCAAAACGATAGCGGTAAATCTGTAAGAGACATCATAGATCGCACCATATCTAGTAAAGTGCGATTCTGACGTTCGGATACACCATTACTGTTGTGGTGTTCGGGTGGCGTGAGTTGCTAAACTATTCGCATTGTTTCAAATGTAGACCAAACTCGTAACTCAAATATTCGCCTCCACGATCGATCGTAGAAACTTTATTTTCTTATTACGATGATTTTCAACTTCACTCTGAAATTCTTTGAACTTTTCAAATGTTTCAGACTTATGTTTCATTAAGTAAATATACCCATATCTGCTTAAATCATCGTGAAGGTGAGAAAATAACGATATCCGCCACGAGCCTCAACATTCATTGGACCACATACATCGTATGTATGATTTCCAACAAATCTGTTGCTCTCTCCATAGTACGGAGAAGCGGGTTCTAGTCATCTTGCCCATGAGGCACGGTTCGAAGTGCCAAGTGATTCATAATCAAGTGACTCCAAAAGTCCATCAATATGGAGTTTCTTCATGCGCTTTATACCGATATGACCTAAACGGCAAGTGCCACAAATAAGTTGCACTATCATTATCAACTCTGCATCTTTTGGTTTCAACATTATGAATATGTGTATCACTACTATCGAGATTCATTAAAATAGACCACTCTTCAAGGGTGCATGACCATAAAAGATATTACTCATATAAATAGAACAACCATTATTCTCTCGATTTAAATGAATAACCGTCTCGCATCAAACAAGATCCAGATATAATGTTCATGCTCAACGCGGCACCAAATAACAATTATTTAGGTCTAAAACTAATCCGAAGGTAGATGTAGAGGTAGCGTGCCGACCGCGATCACATCGACTTTGGAACCATTTCCCACGCAAGATCGTCACCTCGTCCTTTGCGGTGTTAAGCAATCCGTAGTCCCTGTTTGAGTTGCAAATATTAGCAAGAACCGTATCAAATACCAGTGCTCTGCGAGCTCTAGTAAGGTACACATCAATAACATGTATATCACATATACCTTTGTTCACCTTGCCATCCTTCTTATCCGCCAAATACTTGGGGCAGTTCCGCTTCAAATGACGATCGCTTGCGGTAGAAGCACTCGATTTCAGGTTTAGGTCCAGACTTGGGTTTCTTCTCTGAGCAGAACTTGTTTGCTGTTCTTCTTGAAGTTCCTTCTTCTTCCCTTTGCCTTTCTTCTTGAAACTAGTGGTCTTATTGACCATCAACACTTGATGCTCCTTCTTGATTTCTACCTCCGCAGCCTTTAGCATTGCGAAGAGCTCTGCATAGTCTTTACTAACCCTTGCATATTATAGTTCATCACGAAGCCTTTGTAGCTTGGTGGCGGTGATTGAAGAATTACATCAATGACACAATCATCAGGAAGATTAACTCCCGGTTGAGTCAAGTGATTGTAATACCGGACATTACGAGTATGTGCTCACCGATAGACCCATTCTCCTCCATCTTGCAGCTATAGAACTTATTGGAGACTTCATATCTCTCAATCCGGGCATTACTGTTGAAATATCAACTTCAACTCTGGAACATCTCATATGCTCCATGACGTTCAAAACGTCGTTGAAGACCGGTTCTAAGCCGTAAAGCATGGCACATCGAACTATAGAGTAGTCATCAGCTTTGCTCGCCAGACGTTCTTAACATCGTTAGTTGCATCAGAAGAGTTCTGGCACCCAGCGGTGCATCCAGGCGTAACTCTTCTATGCAGCAATGAGGATAATCCTCGAGTTACGGACCCGATCCGTGTAATTGCTACCATCATCTTTCAACTTTGCTTTCTCAAGGAACGCATTAAAATTCAACGGAACAACAAAGACGAGCCATCTATCTACAAACAAACATAGACAAGCAAGATACTATCAGGTACTAAGTTCATGATAAATTTAAGTTCAATTAATCATATTACTTAAGAACTCCCACTTAGACAAACATCTCTCTAGTCATCTAAGTGATCACGTGATCCAAATCAACTAAACCATAACCGATCATCACGTGAGATGGAGTAGTTTTCAATGGTGAACATCTTATGTTGATCATATCTACTATATGATTCACGCTCGACCTCGGTCTCCGTGTTCCGAGGCCATATCTGCATATGCTAGGCTCGTCAAGTATAACCTGAGTATTCTGCGTGTGCAAAACTGGCTTGCACCCGTTGTAGATGGACGTAGAGCTTATCACACCCGATCATCACGTGGTGTCTCGGCACGACGAACTTTGGCAACGGTGCATACTCAGGGAGAACACTACTTAATAATTTTAGTGAGAGATCATCTTAAAATGCTACCGTCAATCAAAGCAAGATAAGATGCATAAAGGATAAACATCACATGCAATCAATATAAGTGATATGATATGGCATCATCATCTTGTGCTTGTGATCTCCATCTTCGAAGCACCGTTTTGATCACCATCGTCACCAGCGCGACACCTTGATCTCCATCGTAGCATCGTTGTCGTTTACGCCATCTATTGCTTCTACGACTATCGCTACCGCTTAGTGATAAAGTAAAGCAATTATGTATGCGTTGCATTTCATACAATAAAGCGACAACCATATGGCTCCAGCCGATTGCCGATAACCGGTTACAAAACATGATCATCTCATACAATAAAATATAGCATCACGTCTTGACCATATCACATCACAACATGCCCTGCAAAAACAAGTTAGACGTCCTCTACTTTGTTGTTGCAAATTTTACGTGGCTGCTACGGGCTTAAGCAAGAACCAATCTCACCTACGCATCAAAACCACAACGATACTTCGTCAAATAGTCTCCGTTTTAACCTTCTCAAGGACCGGGCGTAGCCACACTCGGTTCAACTAAAGTGAGAGAGACAGACACCCGCTAGCCACCTTTAAGCACGAGTGCTCGTAACGGTGAAACCAATCTCGCGTAAGCGTACACGTAATGTCGGTCTGGGCCGCTTCATCTCACAATACCGCTGAACCAAAATATGACATGCTGGTAGGCAGTATGACTTGTATCGTCCACAACTCACTTGTGTTCTACTCGTGCAAAACATCAAACCATAAAAACCTAGGCTCGGATGCCATTGTTAGGGAACGTAGTAATTTCAAAATTTTTCCTACGCGCATGCAAGATCATGGTGATGCAAAGCAACGAGAGGGGAGAGTGTTGTCTACGCACCCTCGAGACCAAGCGGAAGCGATCTGGCGTAGAGGAAGTAGTCGACGCGTTCTCCTCGCGATCCAACCGATCCAGCGCCGTTACTCCGGCGCCCCGAGTTCTTGACACACGTACAGCTCGGTGGCGCTCCTCGGGCTCCGGTCTAGCAAAGTTCGGGAGAGAGAGTTCCGTCAAGACGACGGCGTGGTGGCGATCTTGATGTTCTATCGATGCGAGGCTTCGCCTAAGCACCGCCACGATATGACCGAGGTGGAATATGGTGGAGGGGGCACCGACACGGCTAAGGAACGATCTCAAGGATCAACTTGTGTGTTCTAGGGTGCCCCCTGCCCCGTATATAAAGGAGCAAGGGGAGGGCGGCCGCCCTAGGAGGCGCGCCAGGAGGGGGAGTCCTCCTCCTAGTGGGAGTAGGACTCCCTTTCCTAGTCCAACTAGGAAGGAGGAAGGGGGAAGGAAGGAGAGGGAGAGGGAGAGGGAAAGGGGGGCCGCGCCCCCTCTCCTTGTCCTATTCGGACTCCCCATGGGGGGGCGTCGCCACCTCCTGGTGCGGCCCTCTCTCTCCCTCTCGGCCCAATAAGGCCCATTACTTCCCGGGGTTCGGTAACCCTCGGCACTCCGGTTTTCTCCGAAACTTCCGGAACCTTTCCGGTGTCCGAATATAGCCGTCCAATATATGAATCTTTATGCCTCGACCATTTCGGGACTCCTCGTCATGTCCGTGATCACATCCGGGACTCCGAACTCCTTCGGTACATCAAAATACACAAACTCATAATATTACCATCATCGAAACCTTAAGCGTGCGGACCCTACGGTTCAAGAACAATGTAGACATGACCGAGACACGTCTCCGGTCAATAACCAATAGCGGGACCTGGATGCCCATATTGGCTCCTACATATTCTACGAAGATCTTTATCGGTCAGACCGCATAACAACATACATTGTTCCCTTTGTCATCGGTATGTTACTTGCCCGAGATTCGATCGTCGGTATCCAATACCTAGTTCAATCTCGTTACCGGCAAGTCTCTTTACTCGTTCCGTAATACATCATCTCACAGCTAACTCATTAGTTGTAATGCTTGCAAGGCTTAAGTGATGTGTATTACCGAGAGGGCCCAGAGATACCTCTCCGACAATCGGAGTGACAAATCCTAATCTCGAAATCGCCAACCCAACATCCGCCTTTGGAGACACACTGTAGTACTCCTTTATAATCACCCGATTCGTTGTGACGTTTGGTAGTACCAAAGTGTTCCTCCGTAAGCGGAGTTGCATAATCTCATAGTTATAGGAACATGTATAAGTCATGGATAAAAAGCAATAACAACATACTAAACGATCGGGTGCTAAGCTAATGGAATGGGTCATGTCAATCAGATCATTCAACTAATGATGTGACCTTGTTAATCAAATGACAACCCCTTTGTCTATGGTTAGGAAACTTAACCATCTTTGATTAACAAGCTAGTCTAGTAGAGGCATACTAGTGACACTCTGTTTGTCTATGTATTCACACATGTATTATGTTTCCGGTTAATACAATTCTAGCATGAATAATAAACATTTATCATGAAATAAGGAAATAAATAATAACTTTATTATTGCCTCTAGGGCATATTTCCTTCAAAGACGACGACATGTCATCATACGTCACCAAGAGCCACCTCTTTGGCGCACAACGAGCTCTCCATCAAGAGCAACAAGCAATGAGCTACCGCATCGACAACCTTGACACCGACTTGAGACTCTCTGAGCAACGTACAAGAGACTACTTCGACAACAAGCTCGACGCGCACAAGAAAGAGAACGATGCACGAATGGATGAGATCCGCGCCTTGTTGGTGAACCGGCATCCTTCTACTTCCTCACACTCAAGATGGAGCCACTCAAGTCGCCACTCCGATGACTCCTTCTCCGACACAAGTACACCGTCATCGAACACTCTTCGACGAGCCGCGCGTCAAGACCGTCATGCATCTCGCAACCCGCTACATGACAAGCATCCCCAAGAGCAAGTTGATGAACAAGTTCCTCGTCCTCAATCGAACCAAGTGGCGTTTGCTCAAGCTCAAGAACGACAACGTCTTCGTCGCCAACAAGAACAAGAACGAGCGCGCCTACATCAAGAGCAACAAGACGCCGAGGCTCAACGTCTTCAACAACACCAACGAGAAGCACAAGCTCTTGAGGCGGAACGTGCCATTCAAGCATCAAGTCGAGCTATCGCCAACCGCAATCGCGAAAGGCGCAATCAAGAGGAAGCCCTTCGAAAAGAAATACAAGTGAGGAACTACCATCCGCGTGCGCAACGTCAAGCCCCACAAGCTCCTCCACAAGCTCCTCAAGCTCAACCTCAACCTCAAGGTCAACAAGAGCAAGTTGATCATGGACTTCCTCCACGCCAAGAGCAACATGAGGATGATTACCCTCCACGTCAAGAACGTCATCATCAACATCGACCTCAACACAATGAAGAGCAACACTATGGCAAGCTAAAGTTCACAATGCCCAAGTTCAATGGAAGCAATGATCCCGAAGAGTACCTCTCATGGGCATTGAAGGTCGACAAAATCTTCTGTTTGCATAACTATGAGGAAGAGAAGAAGATCGCTATGGCATCACTTGAGTTCCAAGACTATGTGCTCATATGGTGGGAACAAGTACTTGAGCGCCGACAAGCAAGAGGTGAACCTCCAATCACCACTTGGGCTCAAATGAAGAATGTCATGGGAGCACGCTTTGTGCCCACCTACTACAACCGTGATCTCTTCAAGAAGCTACAACTCCTCAAGCAAGGAACAAAGAGTGTTGAAGAATACTACAAGGAAATGGAGATTGCCATGATTAGAGCCAATGTCACGGAGGATGATGAGCAAACAATGGCACGATTCTTGAATGGCCTCAATCATCCCATAAAGAAGATCGCCGACTTCCAACCCTACTCCAACCTCATTGAGCTCGTGCATCAAGCTACAAAGGCGGAACGTCAAGTGCAAGATGACTTCAAGTACGCCAAGTACTCATCAAAGACATACGGCTTCTCCAACAACCAATCTTCAACAACTACTCCAACTTTGACATCAACCAAGCCTTCTCCAAGCAACGACGACAAGTCAAGTTACAAGAAAACTTCCTCAAGTTCAAGTCGTCTTCCTCCTACTACAAGCAACCTCAAGCCGCGTGCTTCATCATCTACAACGACCGATGAGACCGTCAAGACAAGCTCCTTCAAGTGCTTCACTTGCGGCAGCCAAGGCCACAAGTCCTACGAATGCACCAACAAGCGCACCATGATACTCAACGACGATGGCACCTACGACTCAATGAGTGAAGATGAAATGGAAGCTATTGAGCAAGTGGCCATGCACCGGCGCATCAACGAGGATGAAGATGATCAAGTCTTTTGTGATGAAGATACGTGCCCCGCTCTTGTTGTCTCCAAGGTCTTGACACTTCAACATCAACAAGAAGAAGATCAAAGATGCCACATCTTCCACACAAAGGCCAGCATCAATGGAAGATCCGTCAAGGTCATCATCGATGGAGGTAGTTGCCACAACTTGGCAAGCGAAGAACTATGCTCCAAGCTTCAATTGGTCAAGAAGAAGCATCCGCAACCCTACAAGGTTCAATGGCTAAGTGACTCCGGCACTATACGAGTTGAGCATACGGTCCAAGTATCCTTCAAAATCGGTGCATATGAGGACACTTTGGAGTGTGATGTGGTCCCAATGACCGTTTGCCACCTCCTCCTTGGTCGGCCATGGCAATTCGACCGTGGTGTCTTCCACAATGGGCGTACAAACCACTATAGCTTCAAGATGAAAGGAAAAGAATATGTCCTACGACCCATGTCTCCTAGTCAAGTGATTGCCGACAAACAAGCCACCAACCAAAGAGAGAAGAGTGAGAAAGTGAGCCACCAAAAAGTGAGTGAGAGCCACAAGCCAAATTTGAGCGCCTCTTCGCCTAGAGAGAAAAACCTCATACTATTCGTCACCAAACATGAGATGAGAGAAGTGTGTGAGAACCCATCGAGTGTGATGCACTTTGTCCTTGTGTGCAAGGATGGAGAACCAAAAACTAACAACACTCATGAGCTACCTTTGGTGTTTCAATCTCTTTTGCAGGAATTTCAAGATGTTTTCCCAGATGAGCTACCTCCGGGTCTACCTCCTCTACGAGGCATTGAGCATCGAATCGACCTCATTCCCGGAGCACCACTTCCAAACAAAGCTCCATACCGTGTCAATCCCGAAGAAACCAAGGAGATTCAACAGCAAGTACAACAACTAATCGACAACGGTCATGTACGTGAAAGCTTAAGCCCTTGTGCCGTTCCCGTTATACTTGTGCCTAAGCCCGATGGAAGTTTCCGCTTGTGTTCCGATTGTAGACCTATAAATGCTATCACCGTGCGCTATAGGCATCCCATTCCTCGCTTAGATGATATGCTTGATGAACTTAGTGGAGCCAACTTTTTCTCAAAAATTGATCTTAAAAGTGGCTATTATCAAATTCACATTCATGAGGGTGATGAATGGAAAACTGCTTTCAAAACAAAATTTGGCTTATATGAGTGGTTGGTCATGCCTATGGGTTTGTCGGAAGCACCCGAAACTTTTGTGCGTCTCATGCATCATGTAATTCGACCATACATTGGAATCTTTGTTGTGGTTTACTTCGATGACATTCTTGTGTTTAGCAAAACCATGAAAGAGCATCTTTATCATGTTAAACTTGTTTTGCAAACACTTCGAAAGGAAAGTCTTTATGCCAACTTGAAGAAATGCACTTTTGGCGTTGACAAAGTGGTTTTCTTGGGTTTCGTTGTCTCTTCCAAGGGTGTCCATGTTGATGAAACTAAGATCAAAGCAATTAAAACTTGGCCCCAACCCACCAATTTGCAACAAGTGCGAAGTTTCCTTGGTCTTGCAGGTTTTTATCGTCGCTTTGTGAAAAACTTTAGCACTATGGTAGCTCCTTTGCATGCTTTGAGTAAGAAGAATACTCCTTTTGTTTAGGGACCTTTACAATCCAACGCTTTTGATGAACTCAAGTCTTTGCTTACTCATGCTCTGATTCTTGCTTTGCCCAATTTTGACAAAACTTTTGAGGTTCATTGTGATGCAAGTGGTACCGGAATTGGCGGAGTTTTAATGCAAGAAAAACGAGTCATTGCTTATTTTAGTGAAAAACTCTCCGGTGCTCAACTTAACTATCCCGTGTATGACAAGTAATTGTATGCTTTAGTGCGTGTACTACATGTTTGGGAACATTATCTTAGACCTCATGAGTTTGTCATCCATACCGATCATGAAACGCTTAAGTACTTGAAAGGTCAAACTAAATTAAACAAGCGTCATGCCAAATGGAGTGAATTTATTGAATCTTTCCCATATGTGATCAAGTACATTAAGGGCAAGGAAAATGTAGTTGCCGACGCACTTTCACGTATATGCATGCTTGTCACACAACTTGAGTTGAATGTTATTGGCTTTGAGCACATAAAAGATTTGTATGCTAGTGATCCATCTTTTGCACCTCATTATGCTAAATGTTTGACGCATACATCTTGGGAACAATATTACCTCAAGGATGGTTATCTTATGAGAGCTAACAAACTATGCATTCCCGAGTCTTCTCTTCGTTTGCTCCTTTTGCACGAGGCTCATGGCGGTGGACTCATGGGACATTTTGGACGCGACAAGACCTTCGCCACGCTCTCCAAGAACTACTTTTGGCCCAAGATGTTTCGAGACGTCTCACGCTTCACCACAAGATGCTCAACATGCCGCAAAGCTAAGTCAAAAGCTCAATCTCATGGTCTTTACATGCCTCTTCCTATTCCTTATCAACCTTGGGAAGACATTAGCATGGACTTTGTACTTGGTTTGCCTAGAACTCAAAATGGAAAGGATTCCGTGTTTGTTGTTGTGGATAGATTTTCTAAGATGGCACATTTTATTCCTTGCAACAAGGTAGACGATGCTTCACATATTGCAAATCTCTTTTGTAGGGAAATCTTGCGCCTCCATGGAGTACCAAAGACAATCGTATCCGACCGCGACGTCAAGTTCTTGAGTTACTTTTGGAAAACCCTATGTTTCAAGCTCGGAATCAAGCTCTTGTTCTCATCCGCATACCATCCTCAAACCGACGGCCAAACAGAGGTGACGAACCAGACGCTCTCCATTCTACTTCGCGTGTTGATCAAGAAGAACATCAAGGAGTGGGAGGCGTGTCTACCCATCGCCGAGTACGCCTACAACCGCGCAAGACACTCGACGACCGACAAGTCCCCCTTCGAGGTCGTCTACGGCTTCAACCCATTGTCCCCATTGGACATTCTACCTCTACCTCTACAAGGGCGCACCAACCTCAACGCAAGTGCCTGTGCAAGCTACATCAAGAAGATGCATGAAGATACAAGAAACACCATCGAGCGCCAAGTGCAACGACTAGCGACCAAGCTAAACATCAACAAGCAACCCATGATCTTCAACATAGGCGATCTCGTGTGGCTACACCTTCGCAAGGAACGCTTCCCCAACGAACGCAAGTCCAAACTTCTACATCGAGCCGATGGACCCTTCAAGGTGTTAGCACGCTACAACAACAACGCCTACAAGCTCGACCTACCAATCGACAAGTACAACGTGAGCGACACCTTCAACGTCAAAGACCTCTCGCCTTTCCATGGTGATGAAGATCTAGATCCGAGGTCGGATCCTTTCGAAGGGAGGGGATATGATGCAGAGCATCCTTCCATCATCCCCATGGACTCTACATCAACACATCCAACCCCACAAGGACCTATGACTCGAGCACGTGCAAGAGCTCTTGAAACCGAGGTGACATCACTCCTCTCACAATTCCCTTTCGATTCACATGAGACATGGTTACTACCTCAAACGGAAATGCTATGCATACTCAGGTACCAAGGAGTCAACCATGAAGAGGCTAGGAAGCAAGGAGAACCGGAAGCGGAAGACATGCGAGGAGACGAAGAGGAAAAAGCACCAAGGACCAGGGTGGCCGGACGATCCGGACGGCGGCCCGGACGATCCGGACAGAGCCTGGACGATCCGGACCCCGGCCCGGACGATCCGGACCCCGGCCCGGACGATCCGGCTAAATCGACCGAGGACTCCCGAAGCTCAAGCCTGAAACCGGATCATCCGGACCCCGTCCCGGATCATCCGGACCCCGCCCGGACGTCCGGACCGCCAGCCGGACATCCGGCCCGTTGCCACCACCAGCCGACCCTCCAGCTCATCCGGGCCACCACCCGGATCATCCGGACCAGCCCGGATCATCCGGACCCTTGTCCGGATCATCCGGCCAGCGCCTGCGTGCGCGTGTTGGGCTGAGCCCATGTACCCCTTCGCCCCCAACTCTATATATAGGACCCCATCTCCTCACTTTGAGACTTAGCATTGGATTAGCTCATATTTGTGTGAGAGCCTTTGCTCATCCACTTGGTTACTTCTCCTCGGAGCTCAGGACCTCTTCGGAGAAGATCCCTCAAGCGGATTCAAGACCCCTCTTTAGGGAAGAGCATCAAGGCCTCCTCTTGGAGATGAACGATTCCTTTGTATCCTTACCTTAGTTGACTTTGTATCTTGTGGATCTCTTATGTGTGTGGTGATCTAGCACTTGTGTGATCGATTCCTTGTTGGTTGAGTGATCCTCTCTCGTTTTCCCCGTGTTTCCCCTTGTGATTCTGCGTGTTCTTCGTGATTCCTTCGTAGGATCCACCCCAAACGTGAAAGATCGACACTATAGGGTTCCACCCTACATCAGAAGGTCAATGAGAATATACTTTAACTGAGATGTGAGGAAACATAAACCATTACGTTGTCTTCCTTGTCCAACATCAACTATTTTAGCATGTCATACTTAATGAGCGCTTCACAACCATAAAAGATGTCCAAGATAATGTATTTGTATGTGAACCTCTCTTTCCTTATTACTTCCTATTAATTGCAACGATGACCAAAACTACATTTATCAACTCTCAACAACTTTTATGCCTCATACTTTCTATGTGTGAAGTCATTACTATCCATAAGATCAATATGAACTCTTTCATTCTTTTTATACTTTCTACTTTCTCAAGATCATGGCAACATAGCAAAGCCCTTGACTCAACACTAATCTTTATTATAGATAGCTCACGGACTCGATTACATAAAGAGATCACAAAGCAAAACTCAAAACTACTTGATACTAAAACTTCAATCTACTAGATCAAGATACTACTAAAAGGATCGAACTAAATAAAACGGTAAAGATAGGAGTGTGATGGTGATACGATACCGGGGCACCTCCCCCAAGCTTGGCAGTTGCCAAGGGGAGTGCCCATACCCATGTAATTATGTCCTTAGAGGTGGTGAAGTTGGAGTTGTTGATGATGTAGGCTTGTCGTCCATCTTCCAAGGCATAGGCTCACCATCATAGAAGGATTATCGAGTCTCCGGGATCCTTAAGTTTGCAGCCAAACTCATCCTCTTGAATCTATATTCATGCTCATAGTTCTGGTTTTGCAGGTCATAGATCTGGGCTTGGAGGTGCTCGATTTTCTCTTGAAGATTGAAGATGGTCTCCCCAATGACCTTGGCATCTAGCTTGTGATTGTTGGTGAACTCCGTGATCATCATCTGGTTGGCGTTGAGTCCACGCTCCACCATCCCTTGGCACTTGAAGACTTGCTGCTCCACGGCTTCGAGCTTTGTCGCCACGCTTCCGGTACGCCTTGGTCCCTCCACATCGCGGATGTGCAGCACCCCCTCACGCATCTCAATGGTTTGAGGGTGTTGCAGCACCTCCGCGAGATAGGGGTTGATAACCCTCTCAAAAAACTTGTCCTTGGGAGCGCTTGGAGATGCCATGATGCTCTAGATCCGAAACAGAAACAGCTCGAAACGAAAACAGAGGATATTTGCGTGATACGGTGGTCAAAACCTTCGGGAGTTTATACAATGAATTTTTACCGACCAAAATACGTAACGTGCAAGAAAACGGAGTCCGGGAGGCACATGAGGTGGCCAAGAGACAGGGGGGCGTGCGCAGTAAGGGTGTGTGAGGGAGTCCTGGATTAGGGGGTATCCGGACAGCCGGACTGTATACATCGTCCGGACTATTGAAGCGTGAAGATACAAGACTCAAGACTCCGCCCCGTGTCCGGATGGGACTCTCCTTTGCATGGAAGGCAATCTTGGCGATTCGGATATTGTGTTTCCTTCCTTGTAACCGACTCCATGTAAACCCTAGCCCTCTCCGGTGTCTATATAAACCGGAGAGGTTGGTCCTTAGAAGGCTGATCACAATTACAATCATACCATCATAGGCTAGCTCTTAGGGTTTAGCCTCTATGATCTCGTGGTAGATCTACTCTTGTACTACTCATATCTTCAATATTAATCAAGCAGGAAGTAGGGTTTTACCTCCATCGAGAGGGCCCGAACCTGGGTAAACATTGTGTCCCTCGCTTCCTGTTACCATCAGCCTAAGACGCACAGATCGGGACCCCCTACCCGAGGTCCGCCAGTTTTGACACTGACATTGGTGCTTTCATTGAGAGTTCCTCTGTGTCGTCGTTGCAAAGGCTTGATGGCGCCTTCGATCGTCAACAACGCGGTCCAGGCGAGACTTTTCTCCCCGGAAAGATCTTTGTGTTCGGTGGCTTCGCACTGCGGGCCAATTCGCTTGGCCATCTGGAGCAGATCGACAGCCACGCCCCTGGTCACCAGGTCAGGTTCGGAAACTTGAACTACACGGCTGATATTCACGGAGACTTGATCTTCGATGGATTTGGGCCCGCGCCATGAGCACCGGACAGTCGCGATGAGCACGACCTAGACCTGTTGTCGGACAATGTTCGGGTTATCACCCCCGCAGTGGCCCCGGACCTAAATCCGGAGCAGGCTGCGTCGCCTGAGGACGGAGGGATGGGCCCTGCCCCGCAGGCTGCACACTCATCGGCGGTGGAGCCGAACACAGGTCCTGCCTCTGTGGAAACTCTTGATTCCGGACCCCGGACTCATATCCGGTTGTTGGTTCCAGTCTGCGCACTCTCGAGCCAGTCGAGCCAGGTTGGGCTCCGATAATGGAGTTTACCGCTACGGATATCTTCCAGCACTCGCCCTTTGGCGACATGCTGAACTCGTTAAAGTCTCTCTCTTTGTCAGGAGGCTCTTGGCTGAACTATGTCCGGCTCGAGTGGGAAGCAGACGACGAAGGAATTCGTTGCCCACCCACCACCCACTTCATTGCCACGGTTGATGATTTAACCAACGTGCTTGACTTCGACTCCGAAGGCATCAACGGTATGGACGACGATGCAGGAGAAGATTCAGAATCTCTGGTATTTGGACTACTACCTCGTCACATGATATATACATGGTGGATACGTCCACCATACTCTTCTCCTCTCTTGACTCTCCTTGGTGAATCTTCATCACTCTTTGTGGTGACCCTGACAAGTTGGTGGCCATGTCGCCGTTCAACCTCAACTTCAACCGTGGCAAGGAATTTCAGGCAAGTGTTTGATCCAAGTTTGGGCACCCTGTGGTGTTTTCACCAGGCTTTCGTCAAAAAGAGTTCATTCTGGTAGTTTCATTTGCTCGCGCATCTTTCAAGTTGGATATTCATACGGTTAGTGTGGCTCTGCTTGCTTCTTTTGGTGGCTACACGCAAGGCTTTAGAGTTTGTCACCTTAAGGATAGATCGTTCAAGTTTTCAGTGGCTTCTAAATCAGTTGGTTTTCAAATTTACAATGGGGGTAGAGTGATTGAGAAGGACTTTGAGATGGTTTTCAATCTCTGGGGTGATGGTGGGCCTCGGTGGTTGCTTGAAGAAAGATTGTTTTACAAGGAAGAAGATGCTAAATGGACACTGGTTGGCCGTAATGGGAGAGCTGTGACGGTTGTTTCCGGCGATCACCGGAGCAGTTCACCGGAGCAAAGGCCACGTTCAGTTTTCCAACGTCTCTCAGGCAGCATTCAAGATGAGCATGATTCCAGCGTGCCTCGCCTAACTGATGGCAATTTAGTGTGTCCTAATGAGCCTGAATCCACGCTGCATGGGCAGGTACGTAATGTGCATGCACGCATTAATGACCCGCGGACGTGTTTTTCGTGTGGGGATGTCGGCCACATTGCCAGATTCTGCACCAGAATGAAATCTTCTGGGTTGTGGCCTTTCATCAGATTTGAGCCTTTCAACAGCCCACCAGACGAGGCCTGGGCTCCGGGGGAAGTGGAGTCTTGGTTTTCGCAGAAAGGGCCCGCCATCCACATCAGGCAAGCGACATCATTCAAAGAGCTAGTCACGGGATTTTTTCCTAATTTTCAACCAAGGCAGGTGCCGGACTCCTCGCATTCCTCTGCTCTCTCCTTTTGTGCCACTCCGTCGACTTCCTCGCCACCTATCTCTGTTTCTCCTACTCCGCCCAGCGTGCTCTGCCAGTGCGCAGCACCTCCAATGGCGGACATCCCAATCGACCCAACGCCATTCATTCCCCATGGCTTCCAGATTCAGCACATTGAGGGCCGTACTGGGGTCGCGCGGGTGGTTCTGCCTCGCCGGGCTTGCCGCCATGAAGACTGGGCTATTGCCACCATTCAGCCGCTTCCAGATGAGGTACTGTTTCCTAATGTCGGAGAGGTGCTTGAGGACTTTCTTCAACATGATCCAGTGGCTCAGGTTGGGGTGAGAGAGATACAGCCCTGCTCGTTTGGGGAAGCCTATGTGCAGTTCAGGCATGTGAGAGACAGAGACAGACTAGTTAGAGATAGTCCGCATGCTTTTGGGGATGTTTTTATCTCGTTTACTAGGCACAATGAGGGCCGGAATTGGAGAAGGGTCAATTTCAATAGAGTCTGTTGGCTTCTGATTGTGGGGATTCCATTTGATAACTGCAACACTGAAGATATTGCTGCAGCAATAGCTCGATTCGCAAAGATCATCAGTTGGGAAAAAGAAGATGCGCTGAAGGGGAAAGTTCTGGTTAAGGCAAGAGTAACTGATTTACAGGAAATTCCAAAAAGCTTAAGATGGACTGAAGGAGAGATGTTCGAAGGAGAATCTTTAACAAGTTCAGTTGAGGTTCTTATGGAAGAAATGCTGGGTGGGGGCCACCTGATGAGGATCCTATGCCACCTCCAGGTGTGGATCCACATCCTGTCCCCCTCAATGCAAATGACTTTCCTGGGTTTCATCATGCTGCAATCAACAATGAGCAGGACAATGAGGAAGATTGGGATGACTGGGAGGAACAGGGGCATTGGGCCTTCCCCCCTCCTGCCCAGATGCCTCAGCAAGTGAATCATGATGAGATTCTGGTGGATGACAATGAAGCAATCCCTAACAGCAGCATAACAACAACAGTTTCTTTGTCAGAAGGTCTACTCTCTCACAATGTTTTGGGAGGGGTCAATAGCAGCGATGAAGTTAACCAGGTTGCTGCTGCTGAAGTTGCACCTGTCTTGGGTGTTGGTCTGCAAAATCTTCTACAAGCATATCCTCCTGACATGGAGGAACAACCTGTCATTCCACAGCCAATCATTCATCAGGTTGCACCTCTGCCCCCACCAATAGCTGTTGAAGCTTTGGTTCCACCTGTGGAGATTGTGGAGGTAGCTCTAGTTGAACCTGCTATGGATCACCATGCTATGGTTCCTGCTATTGATGGGCAGCATGAAGCACAGAATCCACCACCTTCTTCTTCTGAGCTGCCTAAACAGGACCATGTCAACAGTCAGGAAGTTCTGAAAGCCACTCTGCTATCGGCTATGGAGCAAGTTCAGGAATCTGAGGGGGTGTGGAGCCTATACAGGTCAATCCTATGCAGCCTGGTTCTTCCAATGGTAATGTCCCACAGGGCAACTCACCTACTACTAATGATTATTACAATTTAGTACAATCCCATGCTTTCTCAGTTATTGATGGAGAACACTTAATCTCTGAAGAAGGGTTGGATCTATGGGTCAATCATTTTGCTCCATCATCACAGGAGGTTCCCAATGCTCTCACAGCTGAGATTCCTGTAAGTTAGTTCAATTTCATAATGAACCTGTTGCTAAATCCTGATAGATTTGAATGGACTGTAAAACTGCTAAAATCTTCTTTATGGAACATCTTGACTGATAACTGCAATGATGAGGACACTATGACATTCATAATACCTGCTACTTGCTCTGTCACCTAGGCTCCTATTTGTCAGCAACTCAAACATGCAAGCCAGGATAAGGAGAATGATGGTGTGGATCTGCAAAGACACTCATCCTCCGAGGCAAGCAGCCCCTAAAGAGAATTTCTCCAAACAATATCATTCTTCTACCTGCTAGTGAGGCTATCTCTAGAAAGAGAAGGGGAAAAGGGCCACTAGTGGAAACCAGGTAAGAAGGAGTGACAGAATTAGAAAGGAAAATAATGGGTACAAACGAAATTCTTCTGTTAATAAGGAATGCTTACCATGCAATGCTGCTCCTCCTATCATTCAGAATAAGATTGTCAAAAACCTCACTAGTGCTTTTTGCAAGGTGGCTGAGGAGGATCTCTAGGAGAAGCTGGCTAAAAGGCCAAAGAAAAAAGAAGTGGAGCATGAGGAGTTGGCCCAGGTGTCTGAAGCCAAGGAAAGCAACCAAAAGGATAGTTCTAAATGATTAGATCAGACTATGATAATTGGGGGTCTAGTAAAGTAGCAACTTTTGCTATATGTTGGCTACTTGTCTGGCTATGTATGAACTTAATTCTTAAGGGTTGTAAAACTATTATTTTGGCTAGATGCTGCTGCTTGATCTGCATGATGCACTTTCTCTGTGTGAATGGTATTAACTACTGGCTGAATGGATATATGATATGGATTGTGCTGAAGCCAACTGTTATATGTGAGGGCAGGTATAAGGGCTTTCAGGGGCATTTGCATTGCACACATGGTTCTTATCTCAAGGGATGGACCTTGAGAACTGCACACAGAACATTAAGTTTCCTCCATGAATAATCAGAAGTCTTGGAATATTCTCAACTAGAACATCAGAGGTATCAATTCTGAAAATAAGTGGTTGGCTATTAAACAGAAAATGGAGGAAAGTGCTGCTGGTATCCTCTGTTTACAAGAAACAAAAAGAGAAAGTTTTGATCTACCTTACATTAATAAGTTCTGCCCTAGAAGATTTAATAAGTTTGAATTCCTTCCTTCTATTGGAGCTTCTGGAGGAATTCTCATTGCTTGGAATGAAGGCCTGTTCAAGGGAGAACTAATGTTTTCTAATAAATTTTCTCTCTCTGTTAAGTTCACCTGCAATAGCTCTGCACATACATGGATTCTCACAAACATCTATGGCCCATGTGAACATCAGATAAGGTAGAATTCCTCAACTGGTTTAGTAATATCCAAATGCCACCAGATGAAGATTGGATTTTAATGGGGGATTTCAATTTCATAAGATCACCCTCTGATAGAAATAAACCTGGAGGGGACATCAATCAAATGCTGCTTTTTAATGAAGCCATCAGCAACTTAGGTCTAGTGGAATTACCTCTCAAAGGCAGACAATACAGTTGGAGTAATATGCAAGAAGATCCTCCGCTTGAAAAGTTAGGCTGGTTTTTACATCTCGCCGCTTGGATGACATCATTCCACGACACAACCGCCTTGCCCTTAGCCAGACCTATTTTTGATCATCTTCCCTGTGTGGTTAAAGTGGGGACTTCAATACCAAAATCACAAGTTTTTAGGTTTGAGAATTATTGGCTCAAGCATTCATCCTTCAAAGACCTAGTCAAAAATGCTTGGGATATCCCTGTTGGCTATTCTGAACCTGCAAAAGTCATCAATGCAAAACTGAAAAACCTAAGAAGGAGCATCAAGTTATGGATCAAGGATATGCCATGTCTCAGGAAGCAAATTGCTGATATCAATGAGTGTATATACCTGCTGGACCTATTTGAGGAATTCAGAATCCTGAGTACTTTTGAATGGAATTGCAGAAAGCTTTTGAAAGAACACCTAATGACCATTCCTACCAATCAAAAGATTTATAGGAAGCAAAGAGGGAAGATCAAGGGGGTCAAGTTTGGAGATGAAAACACTAAGTTCTTTCACACTAAAGCCTCAATCAACTTCACACATAATAAAATTGCTATCCTCAGAAATGAGGACAATGTGGAAATTTCTGATCATGCAGGAAAAGCTGGAATTCTTTGGGAGGCATTCAAAAAAAGGCTTGGTCAATCACAAGGGCACACAATGCATTTTGATCTGCCCAATCTGTTGGGGCAACAGAACAATCATGAACTATTCCAAGATCTAGAAAAACCTTTCACTGATGAAGAGATCAATCAAATTGTCAAGGACTTGCCACATGACAAATCACCAGGTCCAGATGGGTTCAATAATGAGTTCATTCAATCTTGTTGGGATATTATAGGAACAGATGTCAAGAACCTCATCCATGCTTTTCATGCTGGAAACATCTCTTTGGAAAGCATCAACACTTCATACATAACTTTAATTCCAAAAAAAGAGGTGCCTATGAATCCTAATGACTTCAGACCTATATCTCTATTGAATGGGGTATTCAAAATTATTACAAAACTATTGGCCAATAGTCTTCAAAAAATAATTTTGCAGCTCATCCATATCAATCAGTATGGGTTCCTAAAAGACAGGGTGATTCAAGACTGCCTTGGTTGGTCCTATGAATATCTGCACCAATGTTTCAAATCAAGAAAAGAATTGCTGGTCCTGAAATTAGATTTTGAAAAGGCTTTTGACACAATTGAACATCAAGCAATCATTGACATCCTCAGAGCAAAAGGGTTTGGAGAAAGATGGATATCATGGATTAAAATCTTATTTAACTCTGCTACTTCATTGTTTTACTAAATGGGGTTCTGGCAAAAATTCTATTGTAGAAGAGGAGTCGGGCAAGGAGACCCTCTTTCCCCACTACTATTTGTGTTGGCTGCGACCTATTACAAACAATTCTTAATAAAGCAAGGGATATTGGACTGCTCTTTGCTCCTATTCAACTTAACTCCTGCTTACGATTTCCCAATAGTGCAAGATGCGATGATACATTGCTGGTTATGAAAGCAGATGCCAGAGAATTATTTTGTCTAAAAGCTCTTCTAAACTCCTTTGCCGCAGCTACAGGTCTCAAAGTTAATTATCAGAAATCTATCATGGTCCCAATTAATATCAATGATGATAGGGTGGATATCTTTACCCATACATTGAACTGCGAAAGAGGAGCTTTCCCTTTCACTTATTTAGGACTTCCTTTAGGCTTACCCAAGCCCACTGTGGAACAATGCATGCCAATGGTCCAAAGAATTGCAAAGAGATTAGCTGGCACGGCTACCTTCATGACAAGTCTTTGCATCGCTTCAGTGAAATCTGTGTTGGCATCCTTGCCAATATTCTTCATGGCTTGTATAGATGTGCGGTAACCATTAAGCAACAAGTAATAAAATACTTGAGACACTGTTTATGGAGAGGTTCTGACATGGAGGATCACAGACCTGCCTCTGTTGCTTGGACAACTGTTTGTAGACCAAAGGTGCAAGGTGGTCTGGGAGTGATGGACATTTTTGTTCAAAACAAGGCTTCTTTAATGAAAAATCTTCATAAATTTTACAACAGGCATGATATCCCTTGGGTGAACCTCATTTGGGAAACACACTACCAGGATAATGAATTACCAGGGAATGATTTGGTTGGGTCTTTCTGGTGGAGGTCCATCCTTCAATTAACAGATCAATATAAAGCCATGTCAAGATGTAACTTAGGGGATGGTAGAACAGCTTTCTTTTGGTCTGATTTGTGGGGAAATGATGTTCTACAACAGAAATACCCTCATCTTTACTCCTTTGTGCAAGATGCTACAATGACAGTTCAACAAGTGGTGAACACTGAGTATCTTGAAGATTTATTCCATCTGCCTCTGTCTAACCAAGCATATCATCAGTTTCTGGTATTAGAAGAAGTTTGTCATGATCTCAGACAATCAGAATTTCTGCACATGTCTGACACTTGGAGTTATATATGGGGCAACAATAATTTCTCCGCTTCAAAGGCATACAGAGTGATCATAGGTGTCAAACAAGTTCCACCTCATTTTGCTTGGATTTGGAAGTCCTCATGTCAACCTAAGCACAAAATGTTCTTCTGGATGCTTCTGCATGATAGACTCAACACAAGAAATCTGCTAAGAAGGACAACTATGATCTTGGAAGATTATACATGTGCTGTGATGAATTGCCAACAAGAAGAAACTCTATATCATTTATTCTGGGGGTGCCAATTCTCTAGGAGATGTTGGAATTTCATCTGTCCACAAAGAGCTCCAAATCTATCTGTGCTAGAGGCCTTCCAAGATCTCAAGGAAAAATTGAATGTTCCTTTCTACATGGAGATCATTATACTAGGATCTTGGGCTATCTGGATTTCTAGAAACAACAAGATTTTTGAGAACATACAACCATCTTTCCAAGGCTGGAAGCACATCTACTTGGAGGAACTCAAGCTGTTATCCCACAGGATCAAGGCTAAATATGCTGCTGAGTTTAACATCTGGCTATCTACCTTACTAGCCACTTAAGTAGATCTTTTTTTATTATCCTTTTCTTTTCTTTTCTAGTATATAGTTTTAGCTCTAGTCTTTATTTTTATTCAGGGGCTCATCTCAAGCCCTTGACTGTATAGTTTGTTGTTTTTTGCTTTAGTTCTTAACTCTGTGCTACTCTTTTTATATTAATAAAAATTGCAGTGGGGTTTTACCCTACTGTTCATAGTCAAAAAAAAGTCAAAAAGGAGGACGACGACGGCAATCCGGAAGATAAAACCCCCGGGAAAAAGCCAAAACGGCGATGCAGGTGCCGCTCAAAGTCCAGCAACAGTAAAAATAGCGACAAGAGCGCAAGAAGGATCGACATACCAGTAAACTCCGAAGGCAATAACGACCACGAGGACCCAGCGATGGAGCAGGACAAGCCAGGTCAAGCCGAACCGAGTTCGGAGCAGATGCCCGATCATAATGATACGGAGGGACGAGCTCATCAAACCGCCCCAGGACAAGAACACAGTCTGGACAATGATGCATTCATCATTCCGGAAGAACGTGCGGAACGAGACAACCTCCACAGAAAGCTTATGGCCACAGCGAGAAGTCTAAAGAAGCAGAAGCAAAGGCTCAAAGCCGCACAGGAAACACTCAATTGCAGATGGAATAAGTGCTAGACACTGAAGAAAGATATGGCGATGATCGCCATAGAAAGAGCTATCCAAAACGCAAGCTACTGCCAGAATTCAACGACGAGGCCGTTCCACCAAAGAATAATACGACCAGGAGACCAGACGTACCGCTTCACAACCGCAATGTAAGCGGCATCGACGCGCAAGACGATCTACGTGAGCATCTGGATAAGCAAGCCGGTGTGGCTAGGTCCATCTACGGATCTAAAGGACACACCCCGGCGAGGGACTATGGTCACCAAAACGATCATACAAGCCAAATACCAGTTCGGAATAAACACCGGACACAACAATAGCCGACTGCATGCCACAGTGCGTCCAGATACAGAGGGGCTGCTCACCCCCTATGCTTCACCGAAGAAGTACTGGACCATGAATTCCAACAAGGTTTCAAACCTGTGAATTTAGAGGCATACGACGGAACGACAGACCCAGGGGTCTGGATCGAGGATTTTATCCTGCATATTCACATGGCTCGTGGGGACGACCTCCACGCCAGCAAATACCTTCCCCTCAAGTTGAAGGGACCAGCTCGACACTGGTTGAAAAGCCTCCCTGAAAATTCAATTGGGAGTTGGGAGGAACTCGAGGACGCTTTCAGGGCCAATTTTCAAGGGACTTATGTCCGGCCTCCAGATGCGGACGATCTAAGTCACATAATCCAACAGCCCGAAGAGTCCGCCCGCAAGCTTTGGAACAGATCCCTCACTAAGAAGAATCAAATTGTCGATTGTCTGGACGCCGAAGCCTTAGCGGCATTCAAACACAGCATCCGCGACGAGTGGCTCGCCAGACACCTCTGCCAAGAAAAGCCAAGGACAATGGCAGCCTTGACAAGCCTTATGACCCGCTTTTGCACGGGTGAAGATAGCTGGCTAGCCCATAAAGGCACCAGCGACCCCAGCACATCCGAAATAAGGGATGGCAACGGGTAGCCAGGACGTAATAAACACAGACACCAAAACTAGGAAGAGAGCCCGGACAACACATCGGTCAATGCCGGATTCAGGGGCTCTCGACCTGATCAGCAAAAGAAGCCATTTAAAGGCAGTAAAGAGGGACCGTCCGGTCTGAATAGAGTCCTAGACAGACTGTGCCAAATTCATGGCACCCCTGACAAACCTGCGAACCACACGCACAGAGAGTTAAGAGAAGGCACGAACGCGGGCTCAGAGACGCGCACGATATAGAGCCCATCGTACCCACAACTAACTACTGGATGTCTTATCCGATCACCTTTGATCACACGAACGGCCGAACTAGTATTCGGCGCGAAGGATCAGAGGCCTTGGTGCTTGACCCAATAATCGACGGATACCGTCTCACCCGTGTCCTCATGGACGGCGGTAGTAGTCTCAATTTAATATACGAGGACACTGTCCGCAGGATGGGGATAAACCTATCCAGAATTAGCCAAAGCAACACCACCTTTGAAGGGGTGATACCAGGCGTTGAAGCCTACGGCAGGGGCTCCGTCGTGCTGAAAGTAACATTTGGCTCCCCAGGCAACTCCAGAAGCGAAGAACTACTCTTCACTATCGCACCCTTCCAAAGCAGCTATCATGCATTGCTTGGAAGAACGGCCTTCGCCCGCTTCAACGCATTACCGCACTATGGCTACCTCACACTCAAGATGCCCGGTCCACGTGGCGTCATCACTGTTGGGGAACGTAGTAATTTCAAAAAATTTCCTACGCACACGCAAGATCATGGTGATGGCATAGCAACAAGAGGGGAGAGTGTTGTCTACGTACCCTCGTAGACCATCAAGTGGAAGCGTTATGACAACGCGGTTGATGTAGTCGTACGTCTTCACGACTCAACCGATCCAAGCACCGAACGTACGGCACCTCCGTGTTCAGCACACGTCCAGCTCGATGACGTCCCTCGGGCTCCAATCCAGCGAAGCGTCGGGGATGAGTTCCGTCAGCACGACGGCGTGGTGACGATGATGATGTTCTACCGGCGCAGGGCTTCGCCTAAACTCCGCGACGATATGACCGAGGTGGATTATGGTGGAGGGGGGCACCGCACACGGCTAAGGAACGTGTTGGGGAACGTAGTAATTTCAAAAAAATTCCTACGCACACGCAAGATCATGGTGATGCATAGCAACGAGAGGGGAGAGTGTTGTCTACATACCCTCGAGACCGAAGCGAAGCGATCTGGCAACGAGAGGAAGTAGTCAGACGTTCTCCTCGCGATCCGACCGATCCGGCGCCGTTACTCCGGCGCCCCGAGTTCTTGACACACGTACAACTCGATGGCGCTCCTCGGGCTCCAATCCAAAGAGAGCCGGGGAGGAGAGTTCCGTCGGACGATGGCGTGGTGGCGATCTTGATGTTCTACCGGCGCAGGGCTTCGCCTAAGCTTTGCGACGATATGACCGAGGTGGAATATGGTGGAGGGGGGCACCGCACACGGCTAAGGATCGATCCGTAGATCAACTTGTGTGTGTTCTAGGGTGCCCCCCTGCCCCCGTATATAAAGGAGCAAGGAGGGGTGCGGCCGGCCCTTGGAGGAGGCGCGCCGGAGGAGTCCTACTCCCACTGGGAGTAGGACTCCCCCCCTTTCCTAGTTGGAGTAGGATTGGGGGGAGGGAAAGAGGGAAGGGGGCCGCCCCCTCTCCTTGTCCTATTCGGACTAGGGGGGGCGCGCTGCCCCCGGCCGGCCCTTCCTCTTCTCCCTCATGGCCCACTAAGGCCCAATAACCCCGGAGGGTTCCAGTAACCCGGTGTTTGATAAAATCCGATTTCACCGGAACCATTCGAACTCAAATATAGGCTTCCAATATATCAATCTTTATGTCTCGACCATTTCGAGACTCCTCGTCATGTCCGTGATCACATCCGGGACTCGAACTTCTTGGTACATCAAAATACACAAACTCATAATATAACCGTCATCGAAACCTTAAGCGTGCGGACCCTACGGTTCGAGAACAATGTAGACATGACCGAGACACGTCTCGGTCAATAACCAATAGCGGACCTGGATGCCCATATTGGCTCCTACATATTCTACGAAGATCTTTATCGGTCGGACCGCATAACAACATCGTTGTTCCTTTGTCATCGGTATGTTACTTGCCCGAGATTCGATCGTCGGTATCCAATACCTAGTTCAATCTCGCACGCAAGTCTCTTTACTCGTTCCGTAATACATCATCTCACAGCTAACTCATTAGTTGTAATGCTTGCAAGGCTTCAGTGATGTGTATTACCGAGAGGGCCCAGAGATACCTCTCAGACAATCGGAGTGACAAAACCTAATCTCAAAATCGCCAACCCAACATCCGCCTTTGGAGACACTGTAGTACTCCTTTATAATCACCTAGTTACGTTGTGGCGTTTGGTAGTACCAAAGTGTTCCTCCCGTAGCACGGAGTTGCATAATCTCATAGTTATAGGAACATGTATAAGTCATGGATAAAAGCGGTAGCAACATACTAAGCGATCGTGTGCTAAGCTAATGGAATGGGTCATGTCAATCGATCATTCAACTAATGATGTGACCTTGTTAATCAAATAACAACTCTTTGTTCATGGTTAGGAAACATAACCATCTTTGATTAACAAGCTAGTCTAGTAGAGGCATACTAGTGACATATTGTTTGTCTATGCATTCACACATGTATCATGTTTCCGGTTAATACAATTCTAGCATGAATGATAAACATTTATCATGAAATAAGGAAATAAATAATAACTTTATTATTGCCTCTAGGGCATATTTCCTTGATCTCCCACTTGCACTAGAGTCAATAATCTAGATTACATAGTAATGATTCTAACACCCATGGAGTCTTGGTGTTGATCATGTTTTGCTCGTGGAAGAGGCTTAGTCAACGGGTCTGCTACATTCAGATCCGTATGTATCTTGCAAATCTCTATGTCTCCCACCTGGACTAGATCCCGGATGGAATTGAAGCATCTCTTGATGTGCTTGGTCCTCTTGTGAAATCTGGATTCCTTTGCTAAGGCAATTGCTCCAGTATTGTCACAGAAGATTTTCATTGGACCCGATGCACTAGGTATGACACCTAGATCGGATATGAACTCCTTCATCCGACTCCTTCATTAGCTGCTTCGAAGCTGCTATGTACTCCGCTTCACATGTAGATCCCGCCACGACGCTTTGTTTAGAACTGCACCAACCGACAGCTCCTCCGTTTAGTGTAAATCGTATCCGGTTTGCGATTTAGAATCGTCCGGATCGGTGTCAAAGCTTGCATCAACGTAACCGCCATACGATGAGCTCTTTGTCACCTCCATATCGAGAAACATATCCTTATTCCTTTTCGGTATTTGGGATGTTCTTGACCGCTGTCGATGATCCACTCTGGATTACTTTGGTACCGCCTGCTAAGCTTATAGCAAGGCACACATCAGTGCAGTACACAGCATTGCATACATGATAGAGCCTATGGTGAAGCATAGGAACATCTTTCATTTTCTCTCTATCTTCTGCAGTGGTGGGCATTGAGTCTTACTCAACTTCACACCTTGTAACACCGGCAAGAACCCTTTCTTCGCTTGATCCATTTTGAACTTCTTCAAAATTTTGTCAAGGTATGTGCTTTGTGAAAGTCCAATTAAGCGTCTTGATCTATCTCTATAGATTTTGATGCCCAATATGTAAGCAGCTTCACCGAGGTCTTTCATTGAAAAACTCTTATTCAAGTATCCCTTTATGCTATCCAGAAATTCTATATCATTTCCGGTTAGTAATATGTCATCTACATATAATATCGAAATGCTCTGAGCTCCCACTCACTTTCTTGTAAATCTGAGGCTTCTCCAAAAGTCTCAGATGAACCCAAATGCTTTGATCACACTATCAAAGCGTTTATTCCAACTCGAGATGCTTGCACCAGTCCATAAATGTATCATTGGAGCTTGCACACTTTGTTAGCTCCTTTGGATCGAAAAAACCTTCGGTTGCATCATATACAACTCTTCTTCCGAAATCCATTCAGAATGCAGTCTTTACATCCATTTGCCAAATTTCATAATCATAAAATGCGGCAATTGCTAACATGATTGAGACAGACTTAAGCATCGCTACTGGTGAGAAGGTCTCATCGTAGTCAACCCCTTGAACTTGTCGAAAACCCTTTGCGACAAGTCGAGCTTTGTAGACGATAACATTACCGTCGCGTCGGTCTTCTTCTTGAAGATCCACTTGTTTTCTATTGCTTGCCTACCCTCGGGCAAGTCAACCAAAGTCCACACTTTGTTTTCATACATGGATCCCATCTCGATTTCATGGCCTCAAGCCATTTTATGAATCTGGGCTCACCATCGCTTCTTCATAGTTCGTAGGTTCATCATGATCTAGTAGCATGATTTCCGAACAGGATTACCATACCACTCAGTGCGGATCTTACTCTGGTTGATCTACGAGGTTACGTAGTAACTTGATCTGAAGTTTCATGATCAACATCATCAACTTCCTCACTATTTGGTGTAGATGTCTCGAAACCGGTTTCTGCGACAAACTACTTTCAAGTAAGGAGAAGGTACAATTACCTCATCAAGTTCTACTTTCCTCCCACTCACTTCTTTCGAGAGAAACTCCTTCTCTAGAATGGATCCATTCTTACCAACAAATGTCTTGCCTTCGGATCTGTGATAGAAGGTGTACCCAACTGTCTCCTTTGGGTATCCTATGAAGACACATTTCTCGATTTGGGTTCGAGCTTATCGGGTTGAAGCTTTTTCACATAAGCATCGCATCCCCAAACTTTAAGAAAGCGACAACTTTGGTTTCTTGCTAAACCATAGTTCATAAGGTGTCGTCTCAACGGATTTTGACGGTGTTCTATTCAGATGTGAATGCGGTCGTCTCTAGAGCATAACCCCAAAAGATAGCGGTAAATCTGTAAGAGACATCATAGATCGCACCATATCTAGTAAAGTGCGATTACGACGTTCGGACAAACCATTACGTTGTGGTGTTCCGGGTGGCGTGAGTTGCGAAACTATTCCGCATTGTTTCAAATGTAGACCAAACTCGTAACTCAAATATTCACCTCCACGATCAAATCGTAGAAATTTAATTTTCTTATTACGATGATTTTCAACTTCACTCTAAAATTCTTTGAACTTTTCAAATGTTTCAGACTTATGTTTCATTAAGTAGATATACCCATATCTGCTTAAATCATCTGTGAAGGTGAGAAAATAACGATATCCGCCACGAGCCTCAACATTCATCGGACCACATACATACGTATGTATGATTTCCAACAAATCTGTTGCTCTCTCCATAGTCTTGGGAGAGCGGGTTTTAGTCATCTTGCCCATGAGGCACGGTTCATAAGTGCCAAGTGATTCATAATCAAGTGACTCCAAAAGTCCATCGGTATGGAGATTCTTCATGCGCTTTACATCGATATGACCTAAGCGGCGATTGCCACAAATAAGTTGCACTATCATTGTCAACTCTGCATCTTTTGGCTTCAACATTATGAATATGTGTATCACTACTATCGAGATTCATCAAAATAGACCACTCTTCAAGGGTGCATGACCATAAAAGATATTACTCATATAAATAGAACAACCATTATTCTCGATTTAAATGAATAACCGTCTCGCATCAAACAAGATCCAGATATAATGTTCATGCTCAACGCAGCACCAAATAACAATTATTTAGGTCTAAAACTAATCCCGAAGGTAGATGTAGAGGTAGCGTGCCGACCGCGATCACATCGACTTTGGAACCATTTCCCACGCGCATCGTCACCTCGTCCTTTGCGGTGTTAAGCAATCCTTAGTCCTGTTTGAGTTGCAAATATTAGCAGCAGAACCAAGTATCAAATACCAGTGCTCTGCGAGCTCTAGTAAGGTACACATCAATAACATGTATATCACATATACCTTTGTTCACCTTGCCATCCTTCTTATCCGCCAAATACTTGGGGCAGTTCCGCTTCCGTGACGATCGCTTGCGGTAGAAGCACTCGATTTCAGGTTTAGGTCCGGACTTGGGTTTCTTCTCTGAGCAGCAACTTGCTTGCTGTTCTTCTTGAAGTTCCTTCTTCTTCCCTTTGCCTTTCTTCTTGAAACTAGTGGTCTTATTGACCATCAACACTTGATGCTCCTTCTTGATTTCTACCTCCGCAGCCTTTAGCATTGCGAAGAGCTCGGTATAGTCTTTACTAACCCTTGCATATTATAGTTCATCACGAAGCCTTTGTAGCTTGGTGGCGGTGATTGAAGAATTACATCAATGACACAATCATCCGGAAGATTAACTCCCGGTTGAGTCAAGTGATTGTAATACCCGGACATTTTGAGTATGTGCTCACCGATGTAACTATTCTCCTCCATCTTGCAGCTATAGAACTTATTGGAGACTTCATATCTCTCAATCCGGGCATTACTGTTGGAATATCAACTTCAACTCTGGAACATCTCATATGCTCCATGGCGTTCAAAACGTCGTTGAAGTCCCGGTTCTAAGCCGTAAAGCATGGCACCTTGAACTATAGAGTAGTCATCAGCTTTGCTCGCGGACATTCTTAACGTCGTCGGTTGCATTAGCAAAGAGGCTGGCACCTAGCGGTGCATCCGGGGCGTAACTCTTACGTGCAGCAATGAGGATAATCCTCGAGTTACGGACCCGATCCGTGTAGTTGCTACCATCATCTTTCAACTTTGCTTTCTCAAGGAACGCATTAAAATTCAACGGAACAACAAAGACGAGCCATCTATCTACAATCAAACATAGACAAGCAAGATACTATCGGTACTAAGTTCATGATAAATTTTAGTTCAATTAATCATATTACTTTAGAACTCCCACTTAGGCAGACATCCTCTAGTCATCTAAGTGATCACGTGATCCAAATCAACTAAACCATAACCGATCATCACGTGAAATGGAGTAGTTTTCAATGGTGAACATCTTATGTTGATCATATCTACTATATGATTCACGCTCGACCTTTCGGTCTCCGTGTTCCGAGGCCATATCTGCATATGCTAGGCTCGTCAAGTATAACTGAGTATTCTGCGTGTGCAAAACTGGCTTGCACCCGTTGTAGATGGACGAGAGCTTATCACACCCGATCATCACGTGGTGTGCGGGCACGACGAACTTTGGCAGCGGTGCATACTCGGGAGAACACTTCTTGATAATTTAGTGAGAGATCATCTTATAATGCTACCGTCGATCAAAGCAAGATAAGATGCATAAAAGATAAACATCACATGCAAATCAATATAAGTGATATGATATGGTCATCATCGTCTTGTGCTTCGTGATCTCCATCTCTTGACACCATCATGATCACCATCGTCACCGGCGCGACACCTTAATCTCCATCGTAGCATCGTTGTCGTCTCGCCAATCTTATGCTTCTCGACTATCGCTACCGCTTAGTGATAAAGTAAAGCATTACATGGCGATTGCATTTCATACAATAAGCGACAACCATATGGCTCCTGCCGATTGCCGATAACCGGTTACAAAACATGATCATCTCATACTATAAAAGATAGCATCACGTCTTGACCATATCACATCACAACATGCCCTGCAAAAACAAGTTAGGCGTCCTCTACTTTGTTGTTGCAAATTTTACGTGGCTGCTACGGGCTTAAGCAAGAACCAATCTCACCTACGCATCAAAACCACAGCGATACTTCGTCAAATAGACTCCGTTTTAACCTTCTCAAGGACGGGCGTAGCCACACTCAGTTCAACTAAAGTGAGAGAGACAGACACCCGCCGGTCACCTTTAAGCAACGAGTGCTCGTGGCGGTGAAACCAGTCTCGCGTAAGCGTCACGCGTAATGTCGGTCGGGCCGCTTCATCTCACAATACCGCTGAACCAAAGTATGACATGCTGGTAGGTAGTATGACTTGTATCGCCCACAACTCACTTGTGTTCTACTCGTGCAAAACATCAAACCATAAAAACCTAGGCTCGGATGCCTTTGTGGGGAACGTAGTAATTTCAAAAATTTCCTACGCACACGCAAGATCATGGTGATGCATAGCAACGAGAGGGAGAGTGTTGTCTACGTACCCTCGTGAGACCGGCGAAGCGATCTGGCGTAGAGGAAGTAGTCGACGTTCTCCTCGCGATCCGACCGATCCGGCGCCGTTACTCGGCGCCCGAGTTCTTGACACACGTACAGCTCGATGGCGCTCCTCGGGTTCCAATCCAAGAGAGCCGGGGGAGGAGAGTTCCGTCGGACGACAGCGTGGTGGCGATCTTGATGTTCTACGGCGCAGGCTTCGCCTAAGCTTTGCGGACGATATGACCGAGGTGGAATATGGTGGAGGGGGCATCGCACGGCTAAGGATCGATCCGTAGATCAACTTGTGTGTGTTCTAGGGTGCCCCTGCCCCGTATATAAAGGAGCAGGGGGGTGCGGCGGCCCTTGGAGGAGGGCGCGCAGAGGAGTCCTACTCCCACCGGGAGTAGGACTCCCCCTTCCTAGTTGGAGTAGGATTGGGGGAGGAAAGAGGAAGGGGCGCCACCCCTCTCCTTGTCCTATTCGGACTAGGGGAGGCGCGCGCTGCCTGCCCTGGCCGGCCCTTCCTCTTCTCCCTCATGGCCCACTAAGGCCCAATAACCCCGAGAGGGTTCAGTAACCCCGGTGTTCGGTAAAATCCTGATTTCACCGGAACCATTCCGAACTCCAAATATAGGCTTCAATATATCAATCTTTATGTCTCGACCATTTCGAGACTCCTCGTCATGTCCGTGATCACATCCGGGACTCGAACTTCTTGGTACATCAAAATACACAAACTCATAATATAACCGTCATCGAAACCTTAAGCGTGCGGACCCTACGGTTCGAGAACAATGTAGACATGACCGAGACCGTCTCCGGTCAATAACCAATAGCGGGACCTGGATGCCCATATTGGCTCCTACATATTCTCGAAGATCTTTATCGGTCGACCGCATAACAACATCGTTGTTCCTTTGTCATCGGTATGTTACTTGCCGAGATTCGATCGTCGGTATCCAATGCCTAGTTCAATCTCGTTACAAGCAAGTCTCTTTACTCGTTCCATAATACATCATCTCACAGCTAACTCATTAGTTGTAATGCTTGCAAGGCTTGAGTGATGTGTATTACCGAGAGGGCCAGAGATACCTCTCCGACAATCGGAGTGACAAAACCTAATCTCGAAATCGCCAACCCAACATACGCCTTTGGAGACACACTGTAGTACTCCTTTATAATCACCCGATTCGTTGTGACGTTTGGTAGTACCAAAGTGTTCCTCCGTAAACGGAGTTGCATAATCTCATAGTTATAGGAACATGTATAAGTCATGGATAAAAGCAGTAGCAACATACTAAGCGATCGTGTGCTAAGCTAATGGAATGGGTCATGTCAATCGATCATTCAACTAATGATGTGACCTTGTTAATCAAATAACAACTCTTTGTTCATGGTTAGGAAACATAACCATCTTTGATTAACAAGCTAGTCTAGTAGAGGCATACTAGTGACATATTGTTTGTCTATGCATTCACACATGTATCATGTTTCCGGTTAATACAATTCTAGCATGAATGATAAACATTTATCATGGAATAAGGAAATAAATAATAACTTTATTATTGCCTCTAGGGCATATTTCCTTCAGAACGATCCGTAGATCAACTTGTGTGTCATGGGGTGCCCCCTACCCCCGTATATAAAGGAGCAAGGGGGAGGGGGCGGCCGGCCAAGGGAGGGCGCGCCAGGAGGAGTCCTACTCCCGGGAGTAGGACTCCTCCTTCCTAGTCCAACTAGGAGAGGGAAGGAAGGAAGGAGAAGGAGAAGGAAGGAGGGAGGAAGAGTAGGAAGGGGGGTGGCCCCTAGTCCAGTCGGTTTGGGCTAGGGGGCGCGCCCTGCCTCCTCTCTTCCACCACTTGGCCCATGAGGCCCATTGCTTCTTCCTCGTATTCCCGTAACTCCCCGGTACCCCCGAAAATACCCGAATCACTCGGAACCTTTCCAAACTCCGAATATAGTCGTCCAATATATCGATCTTTACATCTCGACCATTTCGAGACTCCTCGTCATGTCCCCGATCTCATCCGGGACTCTGAACTCCTTCAGTACATCAAAACTCATAAACTCATAATAAAACTGTCATCGAAACCTTAAGCGTGCGGACCCTACGGGTTCGAGAACTATGTAGACATGACCTAGAACTATTCTCGGTCAATAACCAATAGCGGGACCTGGATGCCCATATTGGCTCCCACATATTCTACGAAGATCTTTATCGGTCAAACCGCATAACAACATCGTTGTTCCTTTGTCATCGGTATGTTACTTGCGAGATTCGATCGTCAAGTATCAATACTTAGTTCAATCTCGTTATCGGCAAGTCTCTTTACTCATTACGTAATGCATCATTCGTAACTAACTCATTAGCTATATTGCTTGCAAGGCTTATAGTGATGTGCATTACCGAGAGGGCCCAGAGATACCTCTCCGGCAATCGGAGTGACAAAACCTAATCTCGAAATCGCCAACCCAACATGTACCTTTGGAGACACCTGCAGTACTCCTTTATAATCACCCGATTCGTTGTGACGTTTGGTAGCACCAAAGTGTTCCTCCCGTGGCGGAGTTGCATAATCTCATAGTTACGAGGAACATGTATAAGTCATGAAGAAAGCAATAGCAATATACTAAACGATCAAGTGCTAGGCTAACGGAATGGGTCATGTCAATCACATCATTCTCCTAATGATGTGATCCCGTTAATCAAATGACAACTCATGTCCATGGCTAGGAAACTTAACCATCTTTGGTTCACGAGCTAGTCAAGTAGAGGCATACTAGTGACACTATGTTTGTCTATGTATTCACACATGTATTATGTTTCCGGTTAATACAATTCTAGCATGAATAATAAACATTTATCATGAAATAAGGAAATAAATAATAACTTTATTATTGCCTCTAGGGCATATTTCCTTCAATCACCGTTAACAGAATCACAAAGCGCTCTTCACGCGCAGAGGAACCCGCGACGGCCGTAGCGGCCGGACTATAAGCGGCCTCCAATATAAAAAACATGACTGGTCGTTAAGACCACAGACACGGTTAGACGCGTCCGGTAGCCCGGATAAAACTGAACTAGGGCACCATATATGTAATCCCATAGCGGACACCAGGGGCTATAAATATTTAATAAAGCCCCACACTTGGCTCAACCTTATTGGCAGGCCAACATCTTGCACTTTTATTATCCATCGCATACTTACGTTGTACTCTCCTACAAGTTTTCTTTTTTTCCACAGACAATGTTCGCGCGATACCCTTCCAGGATACGACACAACAGAGACAAAGGCGCAGACGTGTAGTAGGGCCCCGTTCAACAGGTTTCTTTTTAGATTAAGCCCCTGTGTAAACCTTTTCTACTGCCTCTTGTTATTTAACCATCCCATGGGTTCCATACCCACAGAGGATACTGCCGTTATTGGCATTTCGCCACGACAGATTAAACGCACGTACCTGGAAATATAGGGTTTATAATAGGCTTTCTTCAGCCTATTTTCTTTTGAAAGACTGAATACCTTCGTGAGTGTTCGGCGTCACGAGTTTGGCCTTATATGCATCAGCTCCGAATCATGTCTTTGGTCAAATGTTGGGTTTGCCCAGCTCCTGGGTTTGCCGCCTTATGTTCCGTTATTATCGGCTAAGGCGGCCAAAGGAGAACTACTGCGATTGTGCCCTGGTTATTCCGGATGAGCACCGCAGTAGAGAAAGCCGAAAACTGACTATCATGATACAGCAAGAGACTGTTCAACCACTCGAAGACTCACCGGAATCTTTAGGATTCCTCCGCATTAACGAAGGGCTGTTTCCCGGCCATGTACATACGCGCCCGTATTCGGATGCACACGAAGGTACTAGGGGCTACATACTAGCCCCACCATTAGACTCCCATGGCTAAGCGGAAGTGTTACAGCTATATAGTCCGGTTGCCTAGTTCGACGTGCGATCACCTCCTTAATGGACCAAGACGTTGGATCAAGTGTGATTAAGCATATTTTTCACGAACACCCCCGCATTGTATGCGTGGGGGCTGAAGCCAACGACTGCTAACTTTCCGATTAAACGGCCGCACAGGGGACACAATCATACTTTCAGGCAAAAAGTATAAATATAGCCTCATAATCAAAATAAACATTGTTTTTACAATGATTCGATTTATCACTCGAATAAGACATTCTTTGAGCACTACGCCTCTATTAGGCGGGCACCTTCTGTGACCTGCGCCAAGTAGTGCTCGGCCGGATATTGGCCTCCCGCCGGATCCTGGGTCGCTATAATGGTGGCCTCCATATCCGTCCAATAGGCTTTAACGCGGGCAAGAGCCATTCGTGCACCCTCTATGCACGCCGACCTCCTCATGGCATCGATCCGAGGCACGGCCCCAAGGAATTGTTGCACCAAACCAAAGTAACTGTCCGGCTTAGGCCCCTTTGGCCAAAGATGGTCTATTATAGACTGCATTGCAAGCCCGGACAGCTTATGAAGCCCCGCCACAGCATCCATCTTCTCATTTAACGGCAGCGGGCGAGTGGGAGCATTGAATTGCGACCAGAAAAGCTTCTCCACTTCCTTATCACCTTGATCCTCGAAGAACTTAGCAGCGTCAACTATACTATTCGCCAAGTCCGCATATGCGTCTGCAGGACTCCAGCGTCCATCCAGGGGAGCATACTTCGGATCCAAAAACTTCGTCCGTAGTAAGTAGGAGCCCCCAGCCACGATTTTGTCGGCCTGTTGGAGCTCCTCCCGCATACCTCGGATCTCGGTCCGCATCTCCTTGGTGGCATTAAGTGCCTTGTCCAGCTTGGCCGAGCTAGCCTTATTCTCCTTTTCAAGGAGTACATACCGGTCGGCGGCATTTTTCAACTCCACAGCCATTTCGGCTATCTTTTCCTCGCTTCGGCGTTGAGCAGCCTGTTCGCCTCTCAATTCTTCGGCCGCCTTTAGGGCAGCCGCATTGCTAGCCCGAGCTTGTTCCTTGGCCTGAGCAAGTTCCACCCTCAGGGCCTCCATGGCAGCAGCACCATCTGAAGTACAAACACATTGCATTAATATTATGCCCCTCTCACATTTTCCTATACAACATAATAAGGGAAGCAGAGCACATACCCTATAACTCGTCCAGCCGCTTGTTCACCAGCGTGATATCAACATCGATAGATCCAATCTGCCTCCTTAGTTCGGCAACTTCAACAGACTGGTCGGCTGCCGGATCCTTAGATACCTGCGCACATGTACAGAGCAGCCATTACTATATGATCCCCCGTTTGCCGCCTATGGCGGGCAACCAGAGTCTCAGGGGCTACTATCCATATGGAGCACACCTAGCGCGTGCCTCACAGCCAAAAAACAGTGCATTTTTTACTACATACCTCAAAGCCTCTGAGCAGGTTCGTAAATGCCTCATTCAAACCACTCGTAGCGGATGAAATCTTCTTAAGCACCACGCTCATTAATGAGCGGTGCTCCCCCAAGAGCGCAGCTCACTCGAAGACTGTCAAGACGTCCGACGGACATCGAATCTTGCGGACCCTTTCATCGCCATGCGTGGGAGCCAAAGCGCTCGGGCTTAGGGCGGCCGACGATAGCTTCCGGCCGGCGAACCGGACTCCTCCGTGACGACACCTCGGTGTCGCCTGCTTCATGAGGCGGAGAGGTGGGTGGGGTCTTGCTCTCCATCATCTCCGGAGGAAGATCCCCCGAAGATGAACTCTGTTGAGAAGGGCTGCTAGCTGGACTGCAAAAGACGAATCCTGGTTAGGGATCTCGGAGAAACACCGTACCTTCGAATTAACGATTAACTTACAGCTCGGTGGAGGGCTGGCCCGTTGGTGGGCACGACGCGGTGAGGGTGCCCGTCGCGGCAGAGCCCCCTAGTGATACCTTCTTCCCTTGCTTGGGCATCTCCGTCTCCAAGTCTTCGGAGGCGGCCCTCTTCTTCCCGCGCGGGGAGGAGGCTTTAGCCTCCCCTCCCCAACTATCCTCCTCAGGGGAGGTAACGATTCCTCCGGTTTGGATGCGTAGTGTGTGAAGTTCGGCTTCACTGCCCTTTCCTTCGCCTTTCCTTGAGGGCATTTTGCTGAGCACCCTGCCAAGCATCTTGGCAACGGTTGGACCAGGCGAGCCTTCAGGAAGTGGCGCCGGACACCTGATTCTCTCTGCCTTGTTGAGCCATTCCTGGCCACGAAGGGTTTTCAGAATAATGACAAATATAAATGAAGTGTCCGGCTTTAAGGTTACTTACTTGGGCATCTAGGCGATTGCAGCTTAGGCCCGCATCCTCGATGGTGTCCGGACACTTTACCTGTGGTCCGAAGAATAATTTACACATCCCTTCGAGCTTTAGGCCGAAGAAGTGCTTAATAATCCGCGGACCCTTCGGATTGAACTCCCACATCCGGAGAGGCCGACGTTTGCATGGCAACATCCGTCGGATTAGCATCACTTGAATTATGCTGACAAGATTTATGTCCCTCTCAAGAAGCTCCCGGATGCGATTCTGCAGTACTAGTACATCACCGGCAGGCCCCCAATTCCGTCCTACGTCGGTCCAAGACGCCAACTGTGACGGAGGGCCCGAGCGGAACTCGGGGGCGGCTACCCACTTTGTGCCTCTGGGAGCCATAACATAAAACCACCTCCGTTGCCATACATCGGATACTTCCGGGAAAGAACCCTCTTGCCATGGGGCATCGGCGCTCCTGCTTATTATGGCACCTCCGCACTCTGCATGTCGCCCCTTGATCATCTTTGGCTTCACATTGAAGGTCTTGAGCCATAAGCCGAAGTGTGGGGTGACGTGGAGAAAATCCTCGCACACAATAATGAACGGCGAGATATGGAGGATAGCGTCCGGAGCCAGATCATGAAAATCCAACCCATAGTAGAACATGAGCCCCCTCACAAAGGGGTCGAGGTGAGGCCCGGCAGCGGAGGAAGTGAGGACAAACACTGGCGCTCTCATTGGGCTCCGGTGTAGGGATAACCTGCCTTGCAGCAGGAAGCCTGTGCGGGATATCGGCGGTCAGGTATCCGACCTCCCTAAGCCTCGTAATGTCCTCCTCTTGGACGAGGAGGCCACCCACCGGCCTTTAGGGTTGGATCCGGACATATTAGAGGATCTGGGGTGTTGGAGCTTAGGTCTCGGGTGTTGGAGTTCGAGGTGCGAGAAGGTGCAAGGGAGGTGGAAAAGAGGCATAGGCCTCGATCCCTTTATAAAGGGGGTGAATATCAAGAGTCCTCAGCGTGACCGCTTGAAAACTTATCCAAAAATACACGGAGTCATACCAACAGTCGTCGTGGGGTTACGCACGCCCGTATTGATGGAAAATCCCATAATAAGACGAAAACGATCTCCGCTTTGGCAGGATGTGCCAATAAAACCGCCTCGCAACGCGAGTCTAGGTGGGGCGAGAAACGCCGGTTCGTGTTGGACTAGGCCACGATGCAAGGGCACGACATACGAAGATTGCCAGCAGATCAGATTTACGCTATGTTCCCTACAATGGTATGAGAAGATCATCTTGCAGATCCGGACACGGTTTGAGTGTTCGATAATTACTTTGGAGTATTTGGAGAAGGAACCCGCCTTGCAATGCCGAAGACAAGACTACGCGCCGGACTCATCGTCATTGAAGCCTGGTTCAGGGGCTACTGAGGGAGTCCTGGATTAGGGGGTATCCGGATAGCCGGACTGTATACATCGTCCGGTCTATTGAAGCGTGAAGATACAAGACTCAAGACTCCAGCCCGTGTCCGGATGGGACTCTCCTTTGCGTGGAAGGCAAGCTTGGCAATCCGGATATTGTGTTTCCTTCTTGTAACCGACTCCATGAAACCCTAGCCCTCTCCGGTGTCTATATAAACCGGAGAGGTTGGTCCTTAGAAGGTCGATCACAATTACAATCATACCATCATAGGCTAGCTCTTAGGTTTTAGCCTCTACGATCTCGTGGTAGATGTACTCTTGTACTACCCATATCTTCAATATTAATCAAGCAGGAAGTAGGGTTTTACCTCCATCGAGAGGGCCCGAACCTGGATAAACATTGTGTCCCTCGCTTCCTGTTACCATCAACCTAAGACGCACAGATCGGGACCCCCTACCCGAGATCCACCGGTTTTGACACCGACAGTGGGCGCGCCCTCCACCCTCGTGGAGTCCTCGTGTCCTTCCTGGACTACTTCTTTCTTCCTGAAATTCTTAAATATTCTAAAACTGATAAAAATTTCCATTAGAGTTGTTTTGAGTCGGTTTACTTACCGTACTACATACCTATTCCTTTTCGGAGTCTGGAACGTTCTGGAAAGTGTCCCTTATGTATTCCTCCGGGGTAACGGTTTCAATAATATTAGTTTCAACATTGATAGGATTACCTGAAATATAATGTTTAATTCTTTGACCGTTCACCACCCTCGGACTTGTGCCTTTGAAGTTGTTGATTTTTATGGCACCGGAATGATAGACCTCCTCGATAACGTATGGACCTTCCCATTTAGAGAGAAGTTTTCCTGCAAAAAATCTTAAATGGGAGTTGAATAATAACACATAATCACCTACGTTAAACTCACGCTTTTGTATCGTTTTGTCATGCCAGCGTTTGACTTTTTCTTTGAATAGCTTGGCATTCTCATAGGCTTGGGTTCTCCATTCATCAAGTGAGATAATATCAAACAACCTCTTCTCACCGGCAAGTTTGAAGTCATAGTTGAGCTCTTTAATAGCCCAATATGCTTTATGTCAAGTTCAAGAGGTAAATGACATGCTTTTCCATAAACCATCTTATGCGGAGACATACCCATAGGATTTTTGTATGCAGTTCTATAGGCCCATAATGCATCAACAAGTTTTTTTGGACCAATTCTTTCTGGATCTATTCACAGTCTTTTGCAAAATTAATTTGAGCTCTCTATTGCTCAACTCTACTTGACCACCAGACTGCGGATGATAAGGAGATGCGATTCTATGATTAAAATCATACTTAGCAAGCATCTTACGGAAAGCACCATGAATAAAATGTGAACCGCCATCAGTCATAAGATATCTAGGGACTCCAAACCTCGGAAAAATAACTTCTTTAAACATTTTAATAGAAGTGTTATGATCAGCACTACTAGTTGGAATAGCTTCTACCCACTTAGTAACGTAATCAACAGCAACTAAAATATGTGTGTAACCATTAGAGGCACGAAAAGGTCCCATATAATCAAAGCCCCAAACATCAAACGGTTCAATAACAAGAGAATAATTCATAGGCATTTCTTGACGTATACTAATATTACCAATTCTTTGACATTCATCACAAGATAAGACAAACTTACGAGCATCTTTGAAGAGAGTAGGCCAATAAAAACCAGATTGTAATACCTTGTGGGAAGTTCTATCTCCAGCGTGGTGTCCTCCATATGATTCAGAGTGACACTTGCGTAGGATCTGTTCCTGTTCATGCTCAGGTACACAACGTCTAATAACACCATCTACTCCTTTATAAAGGTGTGGGTCATCCCAGAAGTAATGTCTTAAATCATAAAAGAACCTTTTCTTTTGCTGGTATGTGAAACTAGGAGGTATAAATTTAGCAACAATTTAATTAGCATAATCAGCATACCAAGGAGCAGTACGAGAAGCATTAACGACCGCTAATTGTTCATCAGGAAAGCTATCATCAATAGGCAGTGGGTCATCAAGAACATTCTCTAACCTAGACAAGTTGTCAGCAACGGGGGTCTCAGCTCCCTTTCTATCAATAATATGCAAATCAAACTTTTGGAGCAAGAGAACCCACCTAACGAGTCTAGGCTTAGCATCTTTCTTTTCCAGAAGATATTTAATAGCAGCATGATCAGTGTGAATAGTAACTTTGGAATCAACAATATAAGGTCTAAACTTATCACATGCAAACACAACTGCTAAGAATTCTTTTTCGGTAGTAGCATAATTTTTTGGGCAGTATCAAGAGTCTTACTAGCATACTGGATAACATTCAATTTCTTATCAACTCTTTGCCCTAGAACAACACCTACAACAATATCACTAGCATCACACATAATTTCAAAAGGTAAATTCCAATCGGGTGGCTGAACAATAGGTGCAATGATCAAAGCTTTCTTAACTATTTCAAATGCTTCCACACAATCATCATCAAAGACAAAAGGAATATCTGTTTGCAATAAATTAGTCAGAGGCCTAGAGATTTTAGAAAAGTCCTTAATGAACCTGCTATAAAAACCGGCATGACCAAGGAAACTTCTTATACCTTTTATCTCCTTGGGACATGGTATCTTTTCAATAGCATCAACTTTAGCTTTATCAACTTCAATACCTTTCTCGGAAATCTTATGCCCCAAGACAATGCCTTCATTAACCATAAAGTGGCACTTTTTCCCAATTCAAGACGAGACTAGTGTCTTCGCATCTCTGCAAAACTCGATCAAGGTTGCCCAAGCAATCATCAAAAGAGGATCCATAGACGGAGAAATCATCCATGAATACCTCACAAATCTTTTCACAAAAGTCAGAGAATATAGCCATCATACATCTTTGAAAGGTGGCAGGTGCATTACATAAACCAAAAGGCATACGTCTATAAGCAAAAGTGCTGAAAGGGCAAGTAAAAGTAGTTTTTGATTGATCCCCGCTGACACAGGTATTTGAGAGAAACCAGAATAACCATCTAGAAAGCAGAAATGTGTGTGTTTGGATAGTCTTTCTAGCATTTGATCAATAAAAGGTAAGGGGTAATGATCTTTCTTAGTAGCTTTATTTAATTTACGGAAATCAGTTACCATCCTATAACCTATAATAATTCTTTGCGGGATCAATTCATCTTTATCATTAGGAACAACGGTAATACCTCCCTTTTTAGGAACACAATGGACAGGGCTTACCCAATCACTAACAACAACAGGATAAATTACACCTGCCTCAAGGAGCTTTAGTATCTCCTTTCTTACCACTTCTTCATCTTGGGATTCACTCGTCGTTGAGGATCTCTAACTGGTTTAGCATCGGCCTCCAAATTAATCTTGTGTTGGCATAACATGGGACTAATGCCCTTGAGATCATCCAGAGTATATCCAATAGCAGCACGGTGCTTCTTCAGAGTTTTCAATAATCTTTCTTCTTCTTGCTCTGAAAGGTTAGCACTAATAATAACAGGATATATTTTCTTTTCATCAAGATAAGCATACTTAAGATTATCAGGTAATGGTTTGAGTTCAAACACGGGATCACCCTTGGGTGGAGGGGGATCCCCAAGAATTTCAACGGGAAGGTTGTGTTTCAGCATAGGTTCCTGTTTAAGGAACACTTCATCTATTTCCCTTCTTTCCTTCATAAACATATCATTTTCATGGTCTAGCAAATATTGTTCTAACGGATCGGTAGGAGTCACGGCAATAGTTCAACGGGAGGATTATATTTAAACCACTTCTCCTTAGGGAGATCAACGTGAGTAGCAAAAGATTCATAGAAAGAAGCTACTATCTCAGAGTCAAGTCCATATTTAGCGCTAAATCCATGAATAGCATCGGTATCCATAAAAGATTTAACACAATCAAACTTAGGTGTCATACCTGACTCCTTACCATCGTCGGAACCCCAATGTTTAGAGTTGCATTTAATTCTTTCCAATAAGTCCCATTGAATTTGATAGTCTTCAGCATATAAGAACCAGCACAGGAAGTATTGAGCATGTTGCGATCATTGAGAGAAAGACGAGCATAAATTTTTTGAATAATCATTTCTCTGGAGAGCTCATGATTGGGGCATGAATATAACATTGATTTAAGCCTCCCCCAAGCTTGAGCGATGCTTTCTCCTTCGCGAGGCCAGAAATTATATATGTAATTACGATCACGATGAACAAGATGCATAGGATAGAACTTCTGGTGAAATTCCAACTTCAATTGCTTATAATTCCAAGATCTCGTATCATCACATAGCCTATACCATGTCAATGCATCTCCCTTCAAAGATAAAGGGAAGACCTTCCTTTTGACAACATCATCGGGAATACCTGCAAGCTTAAATAATCCACAAAGATAAGGTGTAAATCGGGATGCAATGTTCCATCTCCTGCAAATGGATTAGCTAGCAGTTTCTCTATCATACCCAAAGGAATCTCAAAGTAAATATTTTCAAAAAGTTCAGTAGGTTGAGGAGCAACTCTTTGCTCTTCTGGTTGGGGTGAAGATACCCCGAACAAGCCCCTCAAAGGATTAGTTTCTATAGTGACAAGTAACAGAAAATTTCAGCACACTATATAAATGTTTCCTTACCAAGTTCCACTCACCAAAAGCACTACACTCCCCGGCAACGGCACCAAAAAAGAGTCTTGAGGACCCACAAGTGTAGGGGATCTATCTAGTCCTTTCGATAAGTAAGAGTGTCGAACCCAACGAGGAGTAGAAGGAAATGATGAGCGGTTTTCACTAAGGTTTTCTCTGCAAGCACTGAAATTGTAGGTAATAGATAGTTTTGTGATAAGATAAATTGTAACGAGTAACAAGCAATGAAAGTAAATAAAGTGCAGCAAGGTGGCCCAATCCTTTTTGTAGCAAAGGATAAGCCTGGACAATTTCTTATAATGAGAAAAGAGCTCCCGAGGACACATGGGAATTATCGTCAAGCTAGTTTTCATCACGCTCATATGATTCGCGTTCGGTACTTTGATAATTTGATATGTGGGTGGACCGGTGCTTGGGTACTGCCCTTACTTGGACAAGCATCACACTTATGATTAACCCCTATTGCAAACATCCGCAACTACAAAAGAATTATTAAGGTAAACCTAACCACAACATTAAACATATGGATCCAAATCAGCCCCTTACGAAGCAACGCATAAACTAGGGTTTAAGCTTCTGTCACTCTAGCAACCCATCATCTACTTATTACTTCCCAATGCCTTCCTCTAGGCTCAAATAATGGTGAAGTGTCATGTAGTCATCGTTCACATAACACCACTAGAGGAAAGACAACATACATCTCATGAAAATATCGAACGAATACCAAATTCACATGACTACTAATAGCAAGACTTCACCCATGTCCCCAGGAACAAACGTAACTACTCACAAAGCATATTCATGTTCATAATCAGAGGAGTAATAATATGCATTAAGGATCTGAACATATGATCTTCCACCAAGTAAACCAATTAGCATCAACTACAAGGAGTAATCAACACTACTAGCAACACACAGGTACCAATTTGTGGTTTGGATACAAAAGATGAACTAGGGTTTTGAGAGGAGATGATGTTGGTGAAGATGTTGATGGTGATTGACCCTCTCCCGATGGGAGGATCGTTGGTGATGACGATGGTGATGATTTCCCCCTCCCGGAGGGAAGTTTCCCCGACAGAACAGCTCTGTCGGAGCTCTAGATTGGTTCCGCCAAGGTTCCGCCTCGTGGCGGCGGAGTTTCGTCCCGTAAGCTTGACCACGATTTTTTCCAGGGTAAAAGCCTTCATATAGCAGAAGATGGACACTGGAGGGCCACCAGGGGGCCAGGAGACAGGGGGCGCGCCCCCCACCCTCCTGGCCAGGGTGTGGGCCCCCTGAGGTGTTTCTTCCGCTCCATAATTCTTACTAATTCCAAAAATAAGTTTCGTGGAGTTTCAGGATTTTTGGAGTAGTGCAGAATAGGTTTCCAATGTTTGCTCCTTTTCCAGCCAGAATTCCAGCTGTCGGCATTCCCCCTCTTCAAGGTAAACCTTGTAAAATAAGAGAGAATAGCCATAAGTATTGAGATATAATGTGTAATAACAGCCCATAATGCAATAAATATTTATATAAAAGCATGATGCAAAATGGACGTATCATAGCGCAGACCGGTGCTGAAGAAGAGGTCTAGACAATAGTGAATGTCCAAAGATGGTCACATCGTCATAGAGTTCGAGTGTCAAGTCAGCAAAAATTGTCATGAGGATTATTAAGTATGCACATCAAAGTATGTGACAACTAGATGCATTACTTAAAGAGAATTTATCTTACCGCATACTGCCTAGAGCCCGAAGTATCATAGCTCGGGTACATATCCGATGGACTAGGGTCAGGTATCTCATCTTGGTGAGACTGCTTAACATTGTGTAACCGTGTTCCGGTCATGTAGCGCAACAAATAGAGATTGAATTCATCGATATCAAACCTCATATTCTCGTGCCACGTATGTGTGTTTGCTGTCTTCCATTCTGTAACGTACGGTTGTAGTCTAACCAGCCACTCAGCAGTTGTCTTGACTATGCCCTTCCTCATCATCCTAAAATTGTGATGTGTGTTCAACAATTAACTAATGCTTTGAATGGACTATTGTGAAAGATAATGCAACATTGAAAAACTGGTTAATACTTGTGGATGTGTGCTGGCAGCGGGTTCTCCATAGGGGGAGGCAGCTCCAACTGCCGAAGACCAAATTGCCTCATAAGCCTCTGCTGTGCCATCTCCTCGATGAAGACATCGAAGATGATCTTCGATTTTGTCATCCGATAATCATTATCTCTTGTGCATAGCTCAGACATACCACCAGGGTATCTTGCATCTATGGCTGCTTGCATGTAGGGCTGCCAGATGACCCCAGTGTACGCATCGAATTTCTCGTTCAATGTTGTGTATGCCTTCCTGGTCTGATCACTAGCAAAGCATCTCTGCGGAAAACAAAAGTTAGTAGCCGCTAGCATTAAACTACCTCTTGTGCAAAAATAAGATGCATTCAAGTATAACACGATACATACCGGGCAACATGTCCAAGACAGACCAAAAGTAGGCATGTTGATGTCGTCAGCATCGAACAGGGTGTCCATAGGCGCATAAACAAGTACATCTGGTCGCCCTATAGAGAACCTCTCCCACGACCACAACTGTAGAAATAGAGGGCATCCAAGAAGGGTTGCCTTTCTCATTGTAAGCTGGCAACCGTTGCACATACCTCGGTATGTAGCCGCTAAGACTACCGAACCCCAACTCCTTTGTGTGATCTGATCTACCCTATCAGCGCTCACTATCTCCAGTGCCATACGGATATAGCATGCATTAATAGTGGTGACATGGTTCACTGTGGGATCACCTTGCCGAAAAGCCACATTAAGTAGGCCTTTAGGCTCCGAGTGATTTGTGCCGCACTCAACGGCTCCGGGAACTTCTAGATCTGCATTAAGCAAAGAGAAAGTTTTAGTAAGTCGTGCAAGTATCTTGTGTAAAACCATATGCACAACAACTTGAAGATATGATGTACGGGACTAACCTAGAAATCGAGCAACCAATCATACTTAGGTCCGTGATGCTCCCATACAGGAGCTAGAGCACCAACAAAAACACCATCAAAATGTTGTGTGAGACCTAGCTCCCAACCAGGCGGATCGTCCAACGGTCCTATGGAATGACCTGCCAACAGTAGTCCCAACAAAAGTAACACATCCTGTAGAGTAGGAGCCATCTCTCCCCATCAGAAGTGAAATGTGTGGGTCTCTGGCCTCCAACGGTCCACTGAGCAGCTAAGCAAAGAGGTGTCGATGGCGAGGCATTTGGAGCCCGGGATGGACTCAACCAGACGCGCGAAAGGTTAAAGGCCAGCCTATTTCAACCTGCATGACATGACAATTCAGTTAGTGTCTCCCGCCAATATGCATGTCAGTGTGCAAATAAATAAAGCATGTACCGGCAACCCATCTTTGTTGTATCCTTCAGTTCTCCTTAGGAGTGCGGGTGACCAGGGGATCGACGTTGCGCTCATACCATATCGCAGCATGATGACCCCTATCAGTGTCCCCATTCAGCAACCACATTTTCGCCATTCCTGCACATACAAATTTCGAACATAGTGCCACACTTAATACAAATTTAGAACATAGTGCCACACTTAATACAAATTTGGAATATAGTGCCACACTTAATATAAATTTAAAACACAATGCCACACTTAATACAAACTTAGAACATAATGCCACACTTAATACAAACTTAGAACATAGTACTGCAAGCTTAGCTTCTTCCTATCCCTCTTACTCCTCTTCCTCCTCTCCGTCCCCGGTTGCCTCGTCCATGGACAATACCACTGGAGGTGACGGAAGTGGGACAATTAGTGTCCCTATGGCCAAATTCATTGCATAGAATGCATCGCCTAGTCGGACCTCCTACTTTAGATTCATCCATATCATTTCGGATGCGCTGACACTGTCGTCTATCTCTACTTGTACGCATATGCTCTGGGTTTGAAATGTAACGCCTTTCAGCGGGGTTGAAGGTGTTGAAGTTACCCATTGATCAAAAACCCAGCAGCTCACCTGTCCAGGTATTGACGACAGATTCTTTCAGAAAAAATAGAGACACGAACAATACTGCGTCAATTCCAAGCTGCCTGCAAGTAGCAAGTACATGTGAGCAAGGTAGGTGAAGCAATTTCGGTTTGTTGCATGTGCACTCACACGTTGGCCAGGCTTCATTTCCAATTTTCACCTCATGCGTCCTCAACTCATTTGCACATCTGAATTTGTTGTTGGCTAAGCGGACCTTGAACCTTCTTTGTTGATTACCGATGGCGACTACAGTGTGTGACCTAGCTTTTTGCATCTTTTTGTCCATGTACTTCATGACTCTTTCTCAGTAACGTGTATTCGGGTTGTTCAAGATATGCTACTCTACTTTTTGACGTCTATCTCTGAAATACTTCACGGTGTCATAGAAAATACCCTCAATGATGGCTGTAAGTGGCAATGCCTGGTTTCCTTTGAGTACAAAGTTGTATGTTTCCGCGAGGTTGGTTGTCATGACACCATACCTTGCTCCATGTATGTCATGTAGCAAAGACCACCTCCCTAGAGGCTCATGCTCTATCCACCGCTGGAAGGTTTTAATCGACCTCCCGAGCCTTCTCCTAGTACCAGGTGGGTCAAAGCCTGGCAAGTCACATAGCCCACCAGGCTCCTCCTCCACGGTCGCTGCTCCTGTTGCCAACTGTGTAGCTACTGATTCAACATGTGCCCTCACCCCTACATCTCTTGAAGCTCTCATGTCCCTAACGTGTCTTTGTGTGCACACATTAACTCTGTCACGTATCAAATTGTACTTCCATAGCTGATTCTGCTTGTAGATTTTTTTTGAACGTATTCATCAGGTTCTTATTTCTGAACTGAGAGAAGAAATTAGCCCCCAGATGGCGCATGCACCAACAGCTCTGCAAGTCCTGCCATGGAGTTTGTTCCTCAAGGCCTGGGTTTGTCGGTGTCCTTATCGCATTGAGTATACCTGCATGCCTGTCATGAAGGAAGCACACATTGGGCTTCTCCTTCACAATTGATATTTTCAGCTGCTTGGAGAACCATGTCCAACTTTCAATGTTCTCACTCTCCACAAAAGCAAATGCGAGTGGAACAACTTGATTTTCACCGTCTTGACCAATGGATGTTAGGATCTAACCATTGTACTTGCCAATGAGAAAAGTATCATCTACACATATCACCGGTCGGCAATGCCTGAAAACTTCGATGCATACATCGAAAGATAAGAAGAGACGATGCAACCCCTTCACAGTTGGGAACTCTAGCATGAAGAGGTCTTGGATATCGACATAGGTGCCTGGATTCTGGTGCTGCAGTGTGTGGAGGAGCTAGACAATAGAGTCATATGCATCAAAATAAGAACCAAATCTCCTCTCAAGCGTCGTGTGCTTAGCCCTCCAAGCCTTGCCATAAGAAATTCTGTAGTTGTACTTGGCGAAGACTTTTGTCTGGATTGCCTTCACTTCCATAGCTTTGCCCTCCAGTATCTCATTGTAAAAAAAACCGAGCAATAACCGTCAATGAAAGGTTGGCATGATCTTGAGGGATGCAGGGAATAAGACAAGTGTGATTAACTAAGTCACTCATCACCCAACTTGTGCCATACTTAGGGAGATAGCCGTGCACCCTGGCGGGACAATTTGCGCTCCTGCATACCATTGTCAGGTATTTCTGACTTGACACTTGAGCTGTGAAAACCCTTTGCATGGACATTGCCCATTTAATCATTGCATCCTTTAGAGCTTGCTTGTTGGGATACATAGCACCCGTCGCAATATTGTCCTGGTGATATTGCCAGGCAGAATCATGTCCATCGTTCACGATCATTGCATATGAGAAGTCACGATTCCATGATGCATGATTCAGGACCTCCTCTGCATTTTCTTCTTCATCCAACTCGCCAGAATCATCGGCATGACCCCTATCATCATCGGTGTCTTCTTCTTCTTCCATCTGGTCCTGCATGTGCCCATCTACCTCGTCAGCGTCCACCTCACCACTGTAATCACCATCAGCATTTCCTCCTTCTACCTGACTACTCTGCCTTGGTTCGTAACCACCGTCATTTCCTCCTTCTACCTGACTACTTTGTCCTGGTTCATAACCATCATCTCTAGCATTTGACATAGATAACTGTATCCCTTCACTGATCTGGCTAGGATTGTAGCCACCCTCGCCTTCATATGCAGTTACCTCCTTCACAACGGGAAGCACTAACACAACATGATTGCATCCCCTGCGTTCACAACATTGTAACCACTGCACCCACTCAGAGTCGCGCTCTATTAGCCTCAAATAAAAGTAAACGATTGAACTTGACCGTGTCCATAATGCATGAACACCGACGATGTGTGTTTCAGTATCAAGCCCTAAACTTGTTGTCAACCATTCTTTCAACTGACTGACATACCATGTTTGAGGGGTGGTCAGTGCCACCTCTATGTGATCAAATTCACTCAGATCAGCTCCCATCTCAGTTGTTTGGGGAGTACCAAGACCGTAGTAAAATATGAACTTCACTACATCAGACATCTCGGCTCACCTAATTTTTTTCGAACGACGACAGACAAGTATTAAGCAACAACTTAAAATGTCCGCACTACCAAATATTTGACATGTATATATATTACGGAATATTACCGGAGCAACTAAAAAAATTCACACACCTACAAATATGAACTCTATATATATTATGAATATTGCCGGAACAACTACAAATATTGACATAACTAAATATTTCACATCTACATATATTACGGATATTACCGGAGAAACTATAAATACTGATACACCTACATATTTGACATACACATATAGTACTGAATATTACCGGAGCAACTTCAAATTTTCACACAACTAAATAATTGACATCTAAATATTACGGATACTACCGGAGCAAATAACAATAATCGCACACCTAATTCACATCGAAACATATTACCGAACACTACCAGAGCAACTACGAAAGATAAAATGTGTATTGAAATATACCCTAGAAGCGTGCAAGCGAACATCGGCCTTCAATCACCGGAACAGGAGGCGGAAACTCCACCAAACTGCCGGAGCTTCACCACCACCACCTCCACCTCCACTGCCGCCACCACCTCCACCAATGTGCTCAAAAAAATATCCAATAAAATGCTCACCACGACCACCACGAGCTACCCCATTAGTAGATTGAGGTCTCCCTTGGCTCCCCTAACTATGTAGAATGCATCCACGGTGCCAAATCCGCAAAAAAACTGCTCAGTTTGGTGTAGAAATTGGAGGCATTTCGGGTCAGAGAGAGGAGAAAGAAGAAAGAAGAGAGTTGGTTGTGCACGGGAGAAGAAAGGAGAAAGAGAAGGGGAGGAAGAAGACAGCCGCGATGGGGCCCATACCCTGTCGGCTCGCGGCTGACCGTTCGGCCAACGGCTGGCTGACAAGGGCGCCCATGACCGACAACGCCGACAGCTCCCCCACACACCCCCACCCCCACGCGACGTGGCCTAGCCAAATTGTCGGCCGTGGTTGGTCGAGAAGGTCCAATACCAATGTGGGGTGACTAGACAATCGGGCAAAGAAGAGGTTGACACTGTATTTTTTTTAAAAAAATGGCGTAATATTTATGAAAATTAATAAAAGAATGCATTATTTAAAAATAGCTCTATAATAATTTTACATTCAACACAAAACATAGAAAATACATAAGAAAATGTCTGGGCAACCACGTTAACATACTAGTCAAAAAAATCCATACTAATAGCATAACACATTAACATATTGTACCTTTTAAGGTATACACACAAAATTTACACGATGGGACCAATAATCGATGATGACACAAATATTCTCTCTCTCCCTCACTCAGAATGTAAGACTTTTTTTACACTTACATTCCAAGGCAGTGGGAGTACTACATATGAGACGAAAAGACAACTCACACGAGCAAAACAAAAAGAGGCAATCCACGACCTTACAACGCACATCAACTTTAGAAACAAAGAAGCTATCAAGGTTGGTTGATTGTAACATTGATCATAAGAATTTGGAGGATAGCCATATAGGGTTCATTGTGGGATATGGAATCACATGGGATAAAAAACACAAACACCTCTCGATTGTCCTAAAACCCCAAGTAGTACAAAATGTATCAAGATACACAAGAACAAAAACACAAAAAGATACATCACATGTCGAATATCAGATGAAATTACCAAAATACAAGACCAAATCCCCAAAACTAGGACCAATGATAAAAAAATGGCAAGCATATTTTCTCTGGCATACAAGTTTGCAAAAAAGAAGAGAAAACCCCATAAAGAAAAGAAAATCCTCTTAAGCGCTTGTTCGGTAGGGGGCTGGCCCATGTAGCGTTTCTTTTTGCAACAGTTTTGGGAAGCTTCTATATTCTTCCAGTCCCCCTCAAAAAAATTTTATTCCCATCGTTTTTTTATTTTATCTATTTTACTGCTTTTTTTTACATGGTTATTGTTTAGATTTTTTCCTTTTCTATTTTTCATTCATTTTTTATTTTTATAAATTCATGAACATATTCAAATTTCATGTTTTTTAACATCAATGATAATTTTTAAAATTCATAAACACGTTTTATACCCGTGAATAGTTTTTCAAATTTCTGAATAATTTTGAAAATCTACAAGAATTTTTTAAAGTCATGAAAAATTTAAAAATTTGTCAACATTTTTTAAAGCTCTTGAAAAAAAATCACCAAACCTTTTTAATCTATCAAAAAACAAGCAATTGCCTTTTCTTAAAGAGCAGTTGATGCTTTTTTAGAGGACCCGAAAAAAAGTGAGCCTACCGCAAGCGTAAATCAGTTATGCGATCAACCGGTGTAATCAAATGGCCCATGCGAGTGGCGCGTCAGCGCCATTCGGCTAACGGGCACGTTTACGGCAAATTCTGGATGGTGCCTTAAGCACCGGATTTAGCGCGTTCAACAAACTGGCGCACCCCACCCCCCACCCGGCCCAGTATTTCTTTTTCTTTTTCCGTTTTCCTTATCCTTTTCTGCTTTTCCTTTTTTTTCCTTTTCCTTTTCTGTTTTTATTTTTTTCCTTTTTTCCTGATTTTTTCAATATATGAACCTTTTCATGATTCTTTTTTCAAATTTGTGATTTTCCCCAAAATTGATGATCTTTTACTCAAATTGGTAACTTTTTTTTGAAAGTTAATGGACAATTTTAAAGTGAACTTTTTTGAAAGTTTGATGCAGTTTTTAAATTTTTTATGAACTCTTCTTCAAATTCAAAGAACTGTTTTCAATTGTGTGAACTTTTAAAAAAAATTGGATTTGTGAAAAAATTACAAAAAATTTGAACTATTTTTTTCAAAAAGTAACGGTCAGCTGTTTGCGTAGTCAACTAGTCAATGGTGGACTGGTTGGACCAGTCAACCGAGGGATTTTTTTAGCGATTCATTGAGTTGTTTTCTTTCAGCGAGCTGATATTAGCTGGGCCGACCCATAGTGTGTGTGTGAGAGCGCCAACTGAGGTTGCCAAATCGAGTACTCGTTGCAAAGATCACTCAAAGGGGGAGATGATGGTCTCGTCCGATGCTAATTATTGTGACCACACTTGTCTCCACTAGTAAATGTATACATGCAATGCACGTTGATATTCAAGAGGAAATTAATCACACAATGGCGCTAGATAGGGTATCAATTACAGTACATGTTAATTGTGTAATCACCCTAGACGATGATAGTTGCTGGTATATGATCCTCGGACGTGGGAGCTCCTATACAGCGCCTTCAGCGCCGCCTAACCTAGCTGGCGCTCGCTGCAGCACCCTGCTGGGCTGGCCCATTAAAGCGCAAGGCCAGCGGAGAGAAAAATTCTAAACAAAGCAACTGCTCCCACGAATCGAACTCACACCATAGGCTTCCTACATCGTCTGGGTAAACCACTACGGCTACATGCAACTAGCGATCAGTAGTACCTAGAGAGTACTTAAGGACAATAGTGGCTGCTCGGTTCAAAAAAATTGAAAGTTCACAAACTAAAAGATATTTTCAGATTTTTTTTTTAAAAAAAGAACAGGCTCACGTATTAGAAAAAGTTCACGAATCTTGAAAACATTTCACCAAATTTAGAAAAGAAAAATAATTTAAGAAAAGTTCATGAGTCTAAAAAAAGTTCACAAGTCTAAAAAAAGTTCACGAAATGCAAATAGTTCAAGGAAATTGGAAAAAGTTCACGAAATACAAAAAGTTCAAGGAAATTGGAAAAAGTTCACTAATTTGATAAAAAAAGTTCACGAATTTGAAAAAGGTTCATCAATTCTTTAAAGAAATTTCATCAACCTTCAAAACAGTTCATTGAATTTGACAAATAGTTCATGATTTTGAAAAAAGTTCATCAAATTTGAAAAAAAACAAATCATAAAATTTTAAGAAATAAATCATCAGTATTGAAAAAATCATCCATTTCTAAAAAAAGGTTCACGCATTTTAAAATAACCACGCATTAAGAAAACAAAAAAGGATAAAAGAGTAAAAGGGAAAAGAAACAGAATAAACCGAACTGAAGAAGGAAATAAAAGAGTAAAAAATGAGCTAACGTCACGCCAGCATGGTGTTGTCCTGGTGGTTTAAGCTCAGTGTTGTTAACGAAGGGTTGCAGGTTCGAATCACATTGCTCCTGCACTTCTTTTTGACCTTTCTTAACAGTAGGAAAAAAACTACAATGGGCCGAGCCCATCAAGACGCGCCCTTCAGGCGCTCGTTTGCAAATGGTAAATAGGAAAACCCCTCGGACGTTGCTGGATTGCTCTACCTGAAACTCGCTCCTGGTTGCAAGCTCCGGGTGCCGACACAAAGGTCCATGTAAATGGGAAAACTCTCGCGCCACATGTTAATTTTTTTCTCCAAAAGTTAAGGAAGACCGATGGAAAATCGAAACATCAAAAAAACCAAAAAAACCCGTTTAAAAAGCCCGCGGAAAAATAAAATAAAAAAAATCTGAAGGAAGCGCCCAGAGCGCGACAAGCGATGGGTGGCTGAGAGCGCGCCAAATGGCGCTAATCGTTGCGAGGCTCCCGATGAAGCGCTCGTTAACTAGTTGCTCTCTGAGGTTGCTGACGCCACATGCGTTGTATAAGGAAGTCCTGCTTTACCACCGAGAAAGAAACACCAGACAGCCCACAAAAGGTACAAAATGCTAACCAAAGCAAAACCACACGTCCCAAAAAAGAAAGCACACTACATGAGAGAGGAGCCCATGATTTTCCAGTTGGTAACCCGTTGCAGGATTGGCCTTGACAGATTTAAAAGTTATATGAATGAAAGATTTAAAAGTGTTTACGGATTTCTCAAAAGGTCAAACTCAAAATTCATTCGCATTTTATTAAAATATATCTCGAGTTTATTAAAAATTGTTCACTAATTTTGAAAATATTCTTGAATTTTGAAAATCCTCATGAGTGTAAAAGACCCCAAGAAATTGATATAAATTATTATTCTAAAAAAAGTCTGCATAATTTAAAAATCCATACATTTCAAAATGTTCATGGATACTAAAAGGTAGAAGAAATGAAAAATAAAATAAAAATCAAAAGATAAAAGTAAAAAGGAAAAAATAAAGAGAAGAAAAAAAACCAAAAGGAAGTTTTTGTTTGGAAAACCAACGAAAGAGAGAAAACACAAAAAATAGATAACAACTAGTACTTGGCCTACCGAAAAAGATAACCGAGTTCCTGGACCATTACACATCGCCCGTTGTGTGATTCATCAACAACTTGACGCAATAAGCGTCAAATCAGAATTTCCATCTGCTATTACCCCACACCGTCGAAATAAAATCTCGCAAGGTTGCGGCGGCAAGACTAGGCGCCGCCACCGCCCAAAATTCACTGTTGTATGCGTGCGGTACTTCGGTTTGAATGCTATCAACCATCGATCTCTTCCCATTTCTTCCTCGATGCCCAGCGTGGCTGCAATAGAGTGCCACCCCGGCTTGTCTGGTCCCTCACACGCCACTGCCATCTCCCCTTGTTTTGCAGCTCCGTCGTTGTCAGATCCCCACCCCAGCTCGCCCATGCGTGGCACGGAGCCTCTGCCAGCAGCGGTTACCGCATCTGGTGCGCCACCCCCTCCGTATTTGTCGTCAACACTCGCTGCAGGGTGCATGTCGCACGCGCCTCCATCTTCCTCTTCCCTAGGTAACTAAATCCAATGTCTCACCATTGTAGCAAAGCATCTCGTAGTTTGTAGCTTTCCAATTCCCCGATTACAACAACAAAAAAGAGCGCCACCACTTCGCCAAGTAGCACTCCCTTAGATGTAGCGGAAAATTCACATGTTCCAGCTTCTATAGATACTGATTCCAACAATTCTGCTTGCCGGTTGCTTGCTTCCAGCAAAACTGCACGACGACGTGAAAGCACAAGTGCTCCCTGGGTGATTTTGGTAATTAATGTCAACATATCTCTTGTTGGACTAATACTCTTACCTAGTATGTTTCAGATAAGTTCAACAATGGAGTGGCATGGACTAGAGGATGTGGAACCCCTTCAAGATGCTAAGGACAAAGGATTGGCTCAAGCTCAAAGCACAAGACTCTACATTTTATTTTTAGTGATCCAAGATCACATTGAGTCCATAGGAAAGCCAATACTATTAAGAGGGGATGAGGTGTTGCTTAATGGCTTGCTTGCTCAAAGTGCTTAATGATATGCTCCAAAGCCCTCAACCACTTTCTCACATCCACATATGTCCCAAACCAAAAGTTAAACTTGGCCCCACCGAATCTTTCTATCCGGCACCACCGAGTTCTCTTGACATAGCCATTGCCAGAAACCCTAATCAAGTCGGTCTCACCGATGGGATCTCGGTCTTACCAAGATGGGCTTGCAAACTCTCTGTTACCTATTGCAATAATTTCGGTCCCACCGAGGTATGCAATCGGTCCCACCGAGTTTTCCTGGCCAACTCTCTGTTTCGCTTATTACCCAAATCGGTCCCACCGAGTTTGTGTAATCGGTCAAACTGAGTTGAGGCTTTACCCTAACCCTAGCATATCGGTCCCACCGAGTTGACATGTCGGTCCCACCGAAATGCCTAACGGTCACATTATTAACTAAATCGGTCTGACCGAGTTTCACGATCCGGTCCCACCGAGTTTGGTAAATTGTGTGTAACGGTTAGATTTTGTGTGGAGGCTATATATACCCTCCACCCACTCTTCATTCGTGGAGAGAGCCATCAGAACATGCCTACACTTCCAACATACATTTTCTGAGAGAGAACAACATACACTTATGTTGAGGTCAAGATATTCCATTCCAACCACATAAATCTTGATCTCTAGCCGTCCCCAAGTTGCTTTCCACTCCAATCTTCCTTCCACCAAATCCAAATCTTGTGAGAGAGAGTTGAGTGTTGGGGAGACTATCATTTGAAGCACAAGAGCAAGGAGTTCATCATCAACACACCATTTGTTACCTCTTGGAGAGTGGTGTATCCTAGATTGATTAGGTGTCACTTGGGAGCCTCCGTCAAGATTGTGGAGTTGAACCAAGGAGTTTGTAAGGGCAAGGAGATCGCCTACTTCGTGAAGATCTACCCGATTGAGGCAAGTCCTTCGTGGGCGACGGCCATGGTGGGATAGACAAGGTTGGTTCTTCGTGGACCCTTCATGGGTGGAGCCCTCCGTAGACTTGCGCAACCGTTACCCTTCGTGGGTTGAAGTCTCCATCAACGTGGATGTACGATAGCACCATCTATCGGAACCACGGATAAAAATCTCCGTGTCTCCAAATTGTGTTTGCACACTCCAATCCCATCCCTTTACATTCTTGCAATTTTCATGCTTTACTTTCCGTTGCTCATATACTCTTGTCATGCTTTCTTGGTATGTATTGTGAATGATAAAACTTGTGCCAAAACTCCACTTCAACTTAAAGAGATTAAAAACTACAACTTTTCTTACTTAGAGTCTATTCACCCCCCTTTAGACACCTCTTCTTGATTCTTTCAATTGGTATCAGAGCTTTGGTCTCCATTGCTTTGGTTTAAACACCATTGGAGGAAGATGGATGAGTCTACTTTGGGGAGTCTTAGACATAGAGTGCCTATACTTGATGGAGAGTATTTTCATGAGTGGAAAAATGAGATGCTTGTGATTTTCAATGAATATCATTTGAACAAGTACATTACTAGCCCTTGTGCACCTCATGTTGATCCTATGCATCCTACCCTTGATGAGTCAATTGACATGATTCGCAATCTTAGAACTGTTGATCTTATCACTAGAGGTTTGCCTAGAAACTTGATATGTTGCTTTCCTACTCTTAAGTGTGCCTACACCATATGGAAATTTCTTGAGGAATGTTTTCCAAATTATTCCTTGCAAAATCTAGATGAAATTCTCCATAAGTCTATTGCCTTGAGCAAGATGAATTCCAATGATCCTAAGTTTGGTGATTGTCTATTTGAGCTTAAAAATCTTATGCTTGCCAAAGGAGATGCTGGAATTATTAGCAATATTATTTCCGAAGCTATTAGAATTCATAAAGAAGATCATTGTCAAACTCATTCTAATGAATCACCCTCTCTAGGAATTGATCCATCACATGACGATGTTGAACATGGATACTATGATGAGGATGATGATAGTGACTTTGATCTTGATGATGCAATGAGACACTTTGGTCTTATGGCAAATCTTGAGGATACATGGCGGGAGGAAAGGAATGGGTTCTTGATAGTGGATGTACCGATCACATGGCGGAGATAAAGATATGTTTCATGAGCTTGCTGAAAGCGACGGCCCTCGAAAGTATGTCACTTTTGGTGACAACTCAAAGGGTAAGGTGGTTGGCCTCGGTAAGGTGGCCATCTCACATGATAGCTCCATACAAAACGTCATGCTCGTTGAGTCTCTTGGGTACAATTTACTTTCAGTATCTAGACTTGCTGATTTCGGATTCAATGTCCTATTTACTGAAGTAGATTGCCAAGTGTTTCGAAGAGACAATCATAAAATGGTCTTTACCGGTATACGTAGAGGTGATCTTTACATTGTTGATTTCACTAAAAAAGCTCAACCTAGAACTTGCTTAATTGCTAAATCTTCTAAAGGTTGGTTGTGGCATAGATGGTTAGGTCATGTGGGCATGCGAAACCTTTACAAGCTTATTAAAGGTAATCATATCCTTGACGTTAACGATGCCATATTTGATAAGGATAGACTTTGCAGCGCTTGTCAAGCAGGTAAACAGGTTGGAGGAAGGCATCCTGTGAAGAACATCATGAGCACGAGGAGGCCGCTTGAGCTACTTCACATGGATCTTTCGGTCCCAACGCTTACAAAAGTCTCGGTGGAAATTCTATTGGTCTAGTTATAGTTGATGATTTTTCAAGATTTATGTGGGTGTTCTTTCTCGATGATAAATCGCAGATCCAAAAGATCTTCAAAAACTTCGCTAGGAAGGCCCAAAATCAATTTGAAGTGAAGATCAAGAAGGTTCGCAGCGACAATGGAACGGAGTTCAAGAACACAAATGTGGACACCTTTCTTAATGAAGAAGGGATTTCACATGAGTTCTCGGCTACGTACACACCTTAACAAAATGGAGTTGTTGAGAGGAAGAACCGGACTCTTATTGAGATGGCGAGAGCGATGCTTGATGAGTACAAGACTCCAAAACACTTTTGGGCGGAAGCGGTAGAGACACCTTGTCATGCAACAAATCGCTTGTATCTTCACAAGCTATGATACGTCTCCAACGTATCTATAATTTTTGATTTCTCCATGCTACTTTATCTACTGTTTTAGGCAATATTGGGCTTTATTATCCACTTTTATATTATTTTTGGGACTAACCTATTAACCGGAGGCCCAGCCCAGATTTGCTGTCTTATGCCTATTTCAGTGTTTCGAGGAAAAGGAATATCAGACGGAGCCAAAACGGAACGAAATCAACTAGAGAAGTTAACTTTGGAAGGAAACCAACAAGATGGGCTTGGAGTGCACGTCAGGGGAGTCCCGGGCTACCCACGAGGGTGGGGGGCGCCCCCCCTCCTGGGCGCGTCCCCCTACCTCGTGAGCAGCCCGGAGGTCCACCGACGTACCCCCTGCACCCATATATACCTACATACCCTAAAACTTCCAGAACAGAAGATAGATCGGGAATTCTGCCGCCGCAAGCCTCTGTAGCCACCAAAAACCTCTCGGGACCCTATTAGGCACCTGGGGGGATCCCATCACCGTGGCCATCTTCATCATCCCGGTGCTATCCATGACGAGGAGGGAGTAGTTCACCCTCGGGGCTGATGGTATGTACTAGTAGCTATGTGTTTGATATCTCTCTCTCTCGTGTTCTCTCTCGTGTTCCTCTATGGCACGATCTTGATGTATCCCGAGCTTTGCTATTGTAGTTGGATCTTATGATGTTTCTCCCCCTCTACTCTCTTGTGATGAATTGAGTTTCCGCTTTGAAGTTATCTTATCAGATTGAGTCTTTTATGAACACTTGATGTATGTCTTGCGTGGGATAACCGTGGTGACAATGGGTTATTCTATTGATCCACTTGATGTATGTTTTGGTGATCAACTTGCGGGTTTCCTGACACTTGGGAACCTATGCATAGGGGTTGGCACACGTTCTTGACTCTCCGGTAGTAGCTTTGGGGCACTCTTTGAAGTACTTTTATGTTGGTTGGATGAATATGAGATTGTGTGATGCATATCGTATAATCAAGCCCACGGATACTTGAGGTGACAATGGAGTATCTAGGTGACACTAGGGTTTTGGTTGATTTGTGTCTTAAGGTGTTATTCTAGTACGAACTCTTTTATAGATTGATCCGAAAGAATAACTTTGAGGTGGTTTAGTACCCTACTATAATCTCTACGTTTGTTCTCTGCTATTAGTGGCTTTGGAGTGACTCTTTGTTGCATGTTGAGGGCTTGTTATATTATCTATCTATGTTATTGTTGTTGAGAGAACTTGCACTAGTGAAAGTATGAACCCTAGGCCTTGTTTCCTATCATTGCAATATTGTTTACGCTCACTTTTATCATTAGTTACCTTGCTGTTTTTATATTTTTCAGATTACAAATACCTTTATCTACCATCCATATTGCACTTGTATCACCATCTCTTCGCCGAACTAATGCACCTATACAATTTACCATTGTATTGGGTGTGTTGGGGACACAAGAGACTTTTTGTTATTTGGTTGCTGGGTTGTTTGAGAGAGACCATCTTCATCCTACGCCTCCTACGGGTTGATAAACCTTAGGTCATCCACTTGAGGGAAATTTGTTGGGGAATGTAGTAATTTCAAAAAAATTCCTACGCACACGCAAGATCATGGTGATGGCATAGCAACGAGAGGGGAGAGTATTCTCCACGTACCCTCGTAGACCGAAAGCGGAAGCGTTATGACAACGAGTTTGATGTAGTCATACGTCTTCACGATCTGACCGATCCAAGTATCGAACGTACGGCACTTCCGAGTTCAGCACAGGTTCAGCTCGATGACGATCCCCGGGCTCCAATCCAACAAAGCGTCGGGGATGAGTTCCGTCAACACGACGGTGTGATGACGATGATGATGTTCTACCGGCGTAGGGCTTCGCCTAAACTCCGCGACGATATGACCGAGGTGGAATATGGTGGAGGGGGCACACAAGACGGCTAAGGAACGATCCGTAGATCAACTTGTGTGTCATGGGGTGCCCCTGCCCCGTATATAAAGGAGCAAGGGGGGAGGCGGCCGGCCAAGGGAGGCGCGTCGGGGAGGAGTCCTACTCCCACGGAGTAGGACTCCTCCTTCCTAGTCCAACTAGGAGAGGGAAGGAAGGAAGGAGAAGGAGAAGGAAGGAGAGGGAGGAAGAGTAGGAAGGGGCGGCCCCTAGTCCAGTCGGTTTGGGCTAGGGGGCGCGCCTGCCTCCTCTCTTCCACCACTTGGCCCATGAGGCCCATTGCTTCTTCCTCGTATTCCCGTAACTCCCCGGTTCCCCTGAAAATACCCGAATCACTCGGAACCCTTCCGATGTCCGAATATAGTCGTCCAATATATCGATCTTTACGTCTCGACCATTTCGAGACTAGTCGTCATGTCCCCGATCTCATCCGGGACTCCGAACTCCTTCGGTACATCAAAACTCATAAACTCATAATAAAACTGTCATCATAACGTTAAGCGTGCGGACCCTACGGGTTTGAGAACTATGTAGACATGACCTAGAACTATTCTCGGTCAATAACCAATAGCGGAACCGGGATTCCCATATTGGCTCCTACATATTCTACGAAGATCTTTATCGGCCACACCACATAACAACATACGTTGTTCCCTTTGTCATCGGTATGTTACTTGCCCGAGATTCGATCGTCGGTATCCAATACCTAGTTCAATCTCATTACCAGCAAGTCTCTTTACTCGTTACGTAATGCATCATTCCGTAACTAACTCATTATCTACATTGCTTGCAAGGCTTATAGTGATGTGCATTACCGAGAGGGCCCAGAGATACCTCTCTGACAATCGGAGTGACAAAACCTAATCTCGAAATCGCCAACCCAACATGTACCTTTGGAGACACTGTAGTACTCCTTTATAATCACCCGATTACGTTGTGACGTTTGGTAGCACCAAAGTGTTCCTCCGTAAGCGGAGTTGCATAATCTCATAGTTACAGGAACATGTATAAGTCATGAAGAAAGCAATAGCAACATACTAAACGATCAAGTGCTAGGCTAACGGAATGGGTCATGTCAATCACATCATTCTCCTAATGATGTGATCCCTTTAATCAAATGACAACTCTTTTGTCCATGGCTAGGAAACTTAACCATCTTTGATTAACGAGCTAGTCAAGTAGAGGCATACTAGTGACACTATGTTTGTCTATGTATTCACACATGTATTATGTTTCTGGTTAATACAATTCTAGCATGAATAATAAACATTTATCATGATATAAGGAAATAACTTTATTATTGCTTCTAGGGCATATTTCCTTCAGTCTCCCACTTGCACTAGAGTCAATAATCTAGTTCACATCGCCATGTGATTTAACACCAATATTCACATCTGTATGTGATTAATACCCATAGTTCACATCATCATGTGATCAACACCCAAAGGGTTTACTAGAGTCAATAATCTAGTTCACATTGCTATGTGATTAACACCCAAAGAGTACTAAGGTATGATCATGTTTTCTTTGGTGAGAGAAGTTTAGTCAACGGGTGCATCATATTGAGCCGTATGTATTTTGCAAATATTCTATGTCCACAATGCTCTGCACGGAGCTACTCTAGTTAATTGCTCCCACTTTCAATATGTATCCAGATTGAGACTTAGATTCATCTGGATTGGTGTAAAAGCTTGCATTGTTGTAACTTTTTACGACGGGCTCTTTTATCACCTCCATAATCGAGAAACATCTCCTTAGTTCTCACTAAGGATATTCTTGACCATTGTCGATGATCTACTCTTAGATCAAAATTGTATTCCTTTGTCAAACTCAGAGCAAGGTATACAATAGGTATGGTTCACAGCATAGCATACTTTATAGAACCTATGACTGAGGCATAGGGAATGCCTTTCCATTCTCTTTCTATTTTCTGCCATGGTCGAGTCTTGAGTCTTACTCAACTTCACACCTTGCAACACAGGCAAGAACTCCTTCTTTGACTGTTCCATTTTGAACTATTTCAAAAATTTATCAAGGTATTCATTGAAAAATCTTATCAAGCATCTTGATCTATCTATATAGATCTTGATGCTCAATGTGTAAGCAGCTTCACCGAGGTCTTGCTTTGAAAAACTCTTATTCAAGTATCCTTTCATGCTATCCAGAATTTCTATATCATTTCCAATCAACAATATCTCATCCACATATAATATTAGAAATGCTACAGAGCTCCCACTCATTTTCTTGTAAATATAGGCTTCTCAAAAAGTCTGTATAAAACCATATGCTTTGATCAACTCATCAAAGCGTATATTCCAACTCCGAGATGCTTGCACCAGTCCATAAATGGATCGCTGGAGCTTGCACACTTTGTTAGCACCTTTAGGATTGACAAAACCTTCTGGTTGCATCATATACAACTCTTCTTTAATAATATTCATTAAGGAATGCAATTTTGACACCCTTTTGCCAGATTTCATAAAATGTGGCAATTGCTAACATGATTCAGACAGACTTAAGCATCGATACGAGTGAGAAAATCTCATTGTATTCAACACCTTGAACTTGTTGAAAAACCTTTCACAACAAGTCGAGCTTTGTAGATAGTAACACTACTATCAGTGTCCGTCTTCCTCTTAAAGATCCATTTATTTTCTATGCCTTGCCGATCATCGGGCAAGTCAATCAAAGTCCATACTTTGTTTTCATACATGGATCCTATCTCAGATTTCATGGCCTCCAGCCATTTTGCGGAATTTGGGCTCATCATCGCTTCCTCATAGTTCGTAGGTTCATCATGGTCTAGTTACATGACTTCCAGAACAGGATTACCATACCACTCTGGTGCGGATCTTATTCTGGTTGTCCTACGAGGTTTGGTAGTAACTTGATCTGAAGTTTCATGATCAATATCATTAGCTTCCTCATTAATTGGTGTAGTAATCACTGGAACTGATTTCTGTGATGAACTACTTTCCTATTCGGGAGAAGGTACAAATTACCTTATCAAGCTCTTACTTTCCTCCCACTCACTTCTTTCGAGAGAAACTCCTTCTCTAGAAAAGATCCATTTTAAGCAACGAATATCTTGCCTTCGGATCTATGATAGAAGGTGTACCCAACAGTTTCCTTTGGGTATTCTATGAAGACGCACTTCTCCGATTTGGGTTCGATCTTATCAAGCTGAAAACCTTTTTCATATAAGCATCGCAACTCCAAACTTTAAGAAACGACAGCTTAGGTTTACTACTAAACCATAGTTCATACGGTGTCGTCTCAACGGATTTAGATGGTGCCCTATTAAACGTGAATGCAGCTGTCTCTAATGCATAGCCCCAAAACGATAGTGGTAAACCGATAAGAGATATCATAGATCGCACCATATCTAGCAAAGTACGATTACGACGTTCGGACACACCATTACATTGTGGTGTTCCAGGTGGCGTGAGTTTATGAAACTATTCCACATTGTTTTAATTGAAGACCAAACTCGGAACTCAAATATTCATCTCCATGATCAGATCGTAGAAACTTTATTTTCTTGTTACAATGATTTTCCACTTCACTCTGAAATTCTTTGAACCTTTCAACTATTTCAGACTTATGTTTCATCAAGTAGATATACCCATATCTGCTCAAATCATCTTGTGAAGGTCAGAAAATAACGATACTTGCCACGAGCCTTCATACTCATTGGTTTGCATACATCAGTATGTATTATTTCCAACAAGTCAGTAGCTCGTTCCGTTGTTCCGAAGAACAAATTTTTAGTCATCTCGCCCAAAGGCACGGTTCGCAAGCATCAAATGATTCATAACCAAGTGATTCCGAAAATCCATCTTTATGGAGTTTCTTCACGCGCTTTACACCGATATGACCCAAACGGCAGTGCCACAAATAAGTTGCACTATCATTATTAACTTTGCATCTTTTGGCATCAATATTATGAATATGTGTATCACTATGATCGAGATCCAATAAACTATTTTCATTGGGTGTATGACCATTGAAGGTTTTATTCATGTAAACGGAACAACAATTATTCTCTGACTTTAAATGAATAACCGTATTGCAATAAACATGATCAAATCATATTCATGCTCAGCATAAGCGCCAAATAACATTTATTTAGGTTTAACACTACTCCCGAAAGTATAGGAGTGTGTGATGAAGATCATATCAATCTTGGAACTATTTCCAACACTCATCGTCACTTCCCTTCAACTAGTCTCTGTTTATACGTAACTCCTGTTTGAGTTACTAAATTTTTAACAACCGAACAAGTATCAAATACTCGGGGCTACTATAAACACTAGTAAGGTACACATTAATAACCTATACATCAAAATATACCCTTGTTCACTTTGCCATCCTTCTTATCCACCAAATATTTGGAGTAGTTCCACTTCCAGTGACCATTTCCTTTGCAGTAGAAGCACTCCGTTTCAGGATTAGGTCCAGCTTTGGGCTTCTTCACGGGAGTGACAACTTGTTTGCCATTCTACTTGAAGTTTCCCTTTCTTTCCCTTTGCCCTTTTCTTGAAACTATTGGTCTTGTCAATCATCAACACTTGATGCTCTTTCTTGATTTCTACCTTCGTCGATTTCAACATCATGAAGAGCTTGGAATCACTTTCGTCATCCCTTGCATATTATAGTTCATCACGAAGTTCTACTAACTTGGTGATGGTGACTAGAGAATTCTGTCAATCACTATCTTATCTGGAAGATTAACTCCCACTTGATTCAAGCAATTGAAGTACCTGCACAATCGAGCACATGCTCACTAGTTGAGCGATTCTCCTCCATCTTTTAGCTATAGAACTTGTTGGAGACTTCATATCTCTCGACTCGGGTATTTGCTTGAAATACTAACTTCAATTGCTGGAACATCTCATATGGTCCATGACGTTCCAAACATCTTTGAAGTCCCGATTCTAAGCCATTAAGCATGGTGCACTAAACTATTAAGTACTCATCATATTGAGCTAGCCAAACGTTCATAACGTCTGCATCTGCTCCTGCAATAGGTTTGTCACCTAGCGGTGCATCAAGGACATAATTCTTCTGTGCAGCAATGAGGATAAACCTCAGATCACGGATCCAATCCGCATCATTGCTACTAACATCTTTCAACACAGTTTTCTCTAGGAACATATCAAATTAAACATATGAAAGCAACAACGCGAGCTATTGATCTACAACATAATTTGCAAAATACTACTAGGACTAAGTTCATGATAAATTTAAGTTCAATTAATCATATTACTTAAGAACTCCCACTTAGATAGACATCCCTCTAGTCCTCTAAGTGATTACGTGATCCATATCAACTAAACCATGTCCGATCATCACGTGAGATGGAGTAGTTTCAATGGTGAACATCACTATGTTGATCATATCTACTATATGATTCACGTTCGACCTTTCGGTCTCCGTGTTCCGAGGCTATATCTGTATATGCTAGGCTCGTCAAGTTTAACTTGAGTATTCGCGTGCGCAACTGTTTTGCACCCGTTGTATTTGAGCGTAGAGCCTATCACACCCGATCATCACGTGGTGTCTCAAAGACGAAGAACTTTCATAGCGGTGCATACTCGGGAGAACACTTCTTGATAATTAGTGAGAGATCATCTTAAAATGCTACCGTTAATCAAAGCAAGATAAGATGCATAAAGGATAAACATCACATGCAATCAATATAAGTGATATGATATGGCCATCATCATCTTGTGCTTGTGATCTCCATCTTCAAGCACCGTCGTGATCACCATAAATCACCGCGCGACACCTTGATCTCCATCGTAGCATCGTTGTCGTTTCGCCATCTATTGCTTCTCGACTATCGCTACCGCTTAGTGATAAAGTAAAGCAATTATGAGGTGTTTGCATTTCATTCAATAAAGTGACAACCATATGGCTCTGCCGATGCCGATAACCGGTTACAAAACATGATCATCTCATACAATAAAATATAGCATCACGTCTTGACCATATCACATCACAACATGCCCCTGCAAAAACAAGTTAGGCGTCCTCTACTTTGTTGTTGCAAATTTTACGTGGTCGCTACGGGGTGAGCAAGAACCGTTCGTACCTCGCATCAAAACCACAACGATAGTTTGTCAAGTTAGTCTTGTTTTAACCTTCGCAAGGACCGGGCATAGCCACACTCGATTTAGCTAAAGTGAGAGAGACAAACACCCGCCAGCCACCTTTAAGCACGAGTGCTCGTAGCGATGAAACCGGTCTCGCAGAAGCGTCTGGCGTAATGTCGGTCCGAGCCGCTTCATCTCACAACTCCGCGAACCAAAGTATGACATCTTTGGTAGCGGTATGACTTGTATCGCCCACAACTCACTTGTGTTCTACTCGTGCATATGACATCTACGCATAAAACCAGGCTTTGATACCACTGTTGGGGAATGTAGTAATTTCAAAAAAATTCCAACGCACACGCAAGATCATGGTGATGGCATAGCAACAGGAGGGGAGAGTATTGTCCACGTACCCTCGTAGACCGTAAGCGGAAGAGTATGACAACGCGGTTGATGTAGTCGTACGTCTTCACGATCTGACCGATCTAAGTACCGAACATACGGCACCTCCGAGTTCAAAGACACGTCGACTTGATGGCGATCCGGACTCGATCCGGCAAAGTGTCGGGGATGAGTTCCGTCGACGACGGCGTGGTGGCGATGATGATGCTCTCTCGCGCAGGCTTCGCCTAAACTCATGACGATATGACCGAGGTGGAATATGGTGGAGGGGGCACCGACACGGCTAAGGAGCGATCTATAGATCAACTTGTGTGTCTATGGGGTGCCCCGCCCGTATATAAAGGAGCAGGGGAGGAGGCGGCCGGCCAAGGAGGGCGCGCCAGGGGGGAGTCGTGCTCCCACCGGGAGTAGGACTCCTTATTTCCAAGTAGGAGTAGGAGAAGGGAAAGAGGAGGAAGAGAGGAAGGAAGGGGGCGCCGCCTTCCCTTGTCCTATTCGGACTAGGAAGGGAGGGCGCGGCCCCCCCTCGGCTCCTTCCTCTTCTCCTCGAGGCCCATGTAGGCCCAATAACCCCGGGGTTCCAGTAACCTCCTGGTACTCCGGTAAAATGCCGATTTCACCCGGAACGATTCCGATGTCCAAATATAGGCTTCAATATATCGATCTTTATGTCTCGACCATTTGAGACTCCTCGTCATGTCCGTGATCACATCGGGACTCGAACAAATTCGGTACATCAAAACTTATAAACTCATAATAAAGCTGTCATCGTAGCAGTGGCGTGCGGACCCTCGTGTTCGAGAACTATGTAGACATGACCTAGAACCATTCTCGGTCGATAACCAATAGCGGGACACGGATGCCCATATTGGTTCCTACATATTCTACGAAGATCTTTATCGGTCGAACCGCATAACAACATCGTTGTTCCTTTGTCATCGGTATGTTACTTGCCCGAGATTTGATCGTCGGTATCAATACCTAGTTCAATCTCGTTACGCAAGTCTCATACAACAACTTATATCTCATCACGTCTTGACCGTATCACATCACAACATGCCTGCAAAAACAAGTTAGGCGTCCTCTACTTTGTTGTTGCAAATTTTATGTGGTCGCTACGGGCTTAGCAAGAACCGTTCTTACCTACACATCAAAACCACAGCGATAGTTCGTCAAGTTAGTCTTGTTTTAACCTTCGCAAGGACCCGGTAGTAGCCTTTTCTTTGTTCAACTAAAGTTGAGAAAGCAGACACCGCTAGTCACTGTGGTGCAAAGCACGGCGGTAAAACCAGTCTCGGGTAAGCGACGCATAATGTCGGTCCGGGCGCTTCATCCAACAATACCGGCCCGAACCAAAGTATGACATCTTTGGTAAGCGATATGATTTGTATTGCCCACAACTCACTTGTGTTCTACTCATGCATATAACATCAACGCATAAAACCTAGGCTCGGATTCCACTGTTGGGGAACGTAGTAATTTCAAAATTTTCCTACGAACACGCAAGATCATGGTGATGCATAGCAACGAGAGGGGAGAGTGTTGTCCACGTACCCTCGTAGATGGTAAGCGTAAGCGTTATGACAACACGGTTGATGTACTCGTACGTCTTCACGATCCGACCGATCCAAGTACCGAATGTCGGCACCTCCGAAGTTCAAAGACACGTTCACTCGATGGCGATCCCGGACTCCGATCCGGAAAGTGTCGGGGATGAGTTCCAATCGACGACGGCGTGGTAACGATGATGATGCTCTCATCGACGCAGGCTTCGCCTAAGCCTTCGCAACGATATGACCGAGGTGGAATATGGTGGAGGGCACCGCACACGGTGAGAACGATCACGAAGATCAACTTGTGTGTCATGGGGTGCCCCCGCCTCGAGATATAAAGGAGCAAGGGGAGGAGGTGGCCGGCCAAGGGAGGGCACGCCAGGGAGGAGTCCTACTCCCACCGGGAGTTGGACTCCCTCTATCTAGTCCAACTAGGAGACCTTCCATGTAGTAGGAGTAGGAGAGAAGGAAAGGGAAGAGAGAAGGGAAGGAAGGAGGGTGCGGCCCTCCCTAATCAATTCGAACTAGGCCTTGGGGCGCTTGACTGCCCTAGGCGACCCCTCTCTCTTTCCCGTATGGCCCAATAAGGCCCAATACTTCTCCGTGAATTCCGTAACTCTCCGATACTCAGAAAAATACCGAATCACTCGGAACCTTTCGAAGTCCGAATATAGTCGTCAATATATCGATCTTTACATCTCAACCATTTTGAGACTCCTCGTCATGTCCCCAATCTCATCAGGGACTCGAACTCCTTGGTACATCAAAATTCATAAACTCATAATAAAGCGTCATCGAAACCTTAAGCGTGCGGACCCTACGGGTTCGAGAACTATGTAGACATGACCTAGAACTATTCTTGGTTAATAACCAATAGCGGAACACGGATGCCCATATTGGCTCCTACATATTCTCGAAGATCTTTATCGGTCGAACCGCATAACAACATCGTTGTTCCTTTTGTCATCGGTATGTTACTTGCAGAGATTCGATCGTCGGTATCCAATACCTAGTTCAATCTCGTTACGGGCAAGTCTCTTTACTCGTTACGTAATGCATCATTCCGTAACTAACTCATTATCTACATTGCTTGCAAGGCTTATAGTGATGTGCATTACCGAGAGGGCCCAGAGATACCTCTCTGACAATCGGAGTGACAAAACCTAATCTCGAAATCGCCAACCCAACATGTACCTTTGGAGACACTGTAGTACTCCTTTATAATCACCCGATTCGTTGTGACGTTTGGTAGCACCAAAGTGTTCCTCCGTAAGCGGAGTTGCATAATCTCATAGTTACGGGAACATGTATAAGTCATGAAGAAAGCAATAGCAACATACTAAACGATCAAGTGCTAGGCTAACGGAATGGGTCATGTCAATCACATCATTCTCCTAATGATGTGATCCCATTAATCAAATAACAACTCATGTCGATGGTTAGGAAACTTAACCATCTTTGATTAACGAGCTAGTCAAGTAGAGGCATACTAGTGACACTATGTTTGTCTATGTATTCACACATGTATTATGTTTCTGGTTAATACAATTCTAGCATGAATAATAAACATTTATCATGAAATAAGGAAATAAATAATAACTTTATTATTGCCTCTAGGGCATATTTCCTTCATTCTCCCACTTGCACTAGATTCAATATTCTAGTTCACATCGCCATGTAATTTAACATCAATATTCATATCTGTATATGATTAACACCCATAGTTCACATCATCATGTGAACAACACCCAAAGGGTTTACTAGAGTCAATAATCTAGTTCACATCGCTATGTGATTAACAACCAAAGAGTACTAAGGTGTGATCATGTTTTGCTCGCGAGAGAAGCTTAGTCAATGGGTCTGTCATATTCAGAGCTGTATGTATTTTGCAAATATTCTATGTCTACAATGCTCTGCACGGAGCTACTCTAGCTAATTTCTCCTACTTTCAATATGTATCTAGATTGAGACTTAGAGTCATCTGGATCAGTGTAAAAGTTTGCACCGATGTAACTTTTACAACGAACTCTTTTATCACCTCCATAATCGAGAAACATCTCCTTAGTCCTCACTAAGGATATTCTTTACATTGTCGTTGATCTACTATTAGATCAAAATTGTATTCCTTTGTCAAACTTCGATTGCAAGGTATACAATAGGTGCAGTTCCTGACATAGCATACTTTATAGAACCTATGGTGAGGCATAGGGAATGACTTTTCATTCTCTTTCTATTTTTTCCATGGTTGGGTCTTGAGTATTACTCAACTTCACACCTTGCAACACAGGCAAGAACTCCTTCTTTGACTGTTCCATTTTGAACTATTTCAAAAAATTTATCAAGGTATGTACTCATTGAAAAATCTTATCAAGCGTCTTGATCTATCTATATAGATCTTGATGCTCAATGTGTAAGTAGCTTTGCTGAGGTCTTTCTTTGAAAAAACTCCTTTCAAACACTCCTTTATGCTTTGCAGAATAATTCTACATTATTTCCGATCAACAATATGTCTTTCACATATACTTATCAGAAATTTTATAGAGCTCCCACTCACTTTCTTGTAAATACAGGCTTCACCGTAAGTCTGTACAAAACTATATGCTTTGATCGACTTATCTAGCGTATATTCCAACTCGAGATCGTGCACCGGTCCATAGATGGATCATTTGGAGCTTGCACATTTTGTTAGCACCTTTAGGATTGACAAAACCTTACGGTTGCATCATATACAACTCTTCTTTAAGAAAACCATTAAGGAATGTAGTTTTGACATCCATTTGCGATTTCATAAAATGTGGCAATTGCTAACTATGATTCGGATAGACTTAAGCATCGCTTCTGAGTTGAGAAAATCTCATTGTAGTCAACACCTTGAACTTGTCAAAAACCTTTTGCGACAAGTTGAGCTTTGTAGATAGTAACACTTACTATCAACGTCCGTCTTCCTCTTGAAGATCCATTTATTTCTTATGGTTTGCCGATCATCGGGCAAGTCCACCAAAGTCCACACTTTGTTCTTATACATGGATCCTATCTCAGATTTCATGGCCTCTAGCCATTTTGCGGAATCTTGGCTCATCATTGCTTCCTCATAGTTCGTGAGGTTCATCATGGTCTAGTAACATGACTTCCGAGCAAGATACCGTACTACTCAGTGCGGATTTGTATTTTGGAAGACCTACGAGGTTTTGTAGTAACTTGATCCGAAGTTTCATGATCATCATCATTAGCTTCCTCACTAATTGGTGTAGGAATCTTTGGAACCGATTTCGATGATGAACTATTTTCCAATTCGGGAGAAAATACGATTACCTCATCAAGTTCTAGTTTCCTCCCACTCACTTCTTTCGAGAGAAACTTCTTCTCTAGAAAGGATCCATCTTAGCAACGAATAACTTGCCTTCGGATCTGTGATAGAAGGTGTACCCAATAGTTTCCTTTGGGTATTCTATGAAGACGCACTTCTTCGATTTGGGTTTGAGCTTATCAGGATGAAAATTTTTCACATAAGCATCGCAGCCCCAAACTTTAAGAAACGACAACTTAGGTTTACTGCTAAACCACGGTGTCGTCTCAATGGATTTAGATGGTGCCCTTTTAACGTGAATGCAGTTGTCTCTAATGCATAACCCCAAAACAATAGTGGTAAATCAGTAAGAGACATCATATATCGCACCATACCAATAAAGTGCTGATTCTGACGTTCGGACACACCATAACGTTGTGGTGTTCGGTGGCGTGGTGTGAAACTATTTCACATTATTTTAATTGAAGACCAAACTCGTAACTCAAATATTCGTCTCGCGATCGGATCGCGAAACTTTATTTTCTTGTTACGATGATTTTTCACTTCACTCTGAAATTCTTTGAACCTTTCAACTATTTCGGACTTATGTTTCATCAAGTAGATATACCCATATCCGCTCAAATCATCTTGTGAAGGTCGAAAATAACGATATTGCCACGAGCATCAATACTCATTGGATCGCATACATCGGTATGTATTATTTCCAACAAGTTAGTAGCTCGTTCCATTGTTAGGAGAACGGAGTTTTAGTCATCTTGCCCAAAAGGCACGGTTACTTAAGCATCAAATGATTCATAAGCAAGTGATTCCAAAATTCATCTTTATGGAGTTTCTTCATGCGCTTTACAATCGATATGACCCAAGCGGCGATTGCCACAAATAAGTTGCACTATCATTATTAACTTTGCATCTTTTGGCATCAATAATATGAATATGTGTATCATCACGATCGAGATCCAACAAACTATTTTCATTGGGTGTATGACCATTGAAGGTTTTATTCATGTAAACAGAACAACAATTATTCTCTGATTTTAAATGAATAACCGTATTGCAATAAACACGATCAAATCATATTCATGCTCAACGCAAACGCCAAATAACATTTAGTTAGGTTTAACACTTGAAAGATCGTGGATGTCGCCTAGAGGGGGGGGGGTGAATAGGCGTTTTAAAATAATTACGGTTTAGGCTTGAACAAATGCGGAATAAACCTAACGGTTAATTTGTCAAGCACAAAACCTAAAGCAACTAGGCTCACCTATGTGCACCAACAACTTATGCTAAGCAAGATAAGCAACAATGTGATAGCAAGATATATGACAAAGAACAATATGGCTATCACAAAGTAAAGTGCATAAGTAAACGAAAGTGCATATCTGAGCTCGAGCTCAGATGCACCTTATATCTCAGTCGTCCAGTGGCGTTGAGATTCACAACCCTCTGTGTATATTCCTATGTATTTCGATTAGTATATCTGGGTTATGTCTAGGCTAGGGTCCACCAGCCTGCCACATTTAAAGCCACCGTCGCAGTGCCGCCCCACACGGCTCAGACGGTCATCTAAGTTATGGGCCACGGCTCAAGGTTCATCCCACAACGGCCACTGTCCACACCAGCACTTTATCTTACTGCGTCTCATCAGCAGGCCGTCCCGTCCACCGAGATCACTGTGTCACCGGAGATTTTTAAAACCGGTGTGCACTGCTGACTGACCACTGTATCCATTCACTACCTCCCCAACCTTTCACTATCTCTGCTCACTTGAAGATCCACACCCCAGCTGCTGCCAGACCGGGAAGAACACCTCCGGGCTGCTCATCAGAATCACTGCTGATTCTTGCTGCAGTCGACTACACCGGCTGAGCAGGTACACCGCCCCCACCCAATCTACTTACCTACCAAACCAATATAATCAGAACAAAACAGTATAGATCAGAACCTGTTCATGCATTTTGCCGCTCTGCTTCCAGTAAGCAAAACTGTAAGAGTTCTTGTCAGAAGTAAGATCTCATGCTCTACTATCTATTTCGCACAGCCAGATCTAATTATTTATTTAACCGTTTTGTCCTCTTGCTGGGTGTACACTAGCGGGTCTAACTAATTCATTCACAAATACTATCAACCGTACGGAAACGTCAATCAGGTATTCTGGTCAATAAACGATTTTTTCCCTGCATACAAAAACTTGCTGAACAATTTTTCTGCATCCTTTTACGCTAGACTCACAGCTATCTTTTCAATCCATGCTTTAAATGTTCGATCTAATGTTCAATTTTTTACAGGAAGATGTCCGATGAAGGCATCTGTGAGGGGGACACGGCGGCTGACAATGTACCCACACCTAGCCACACATCAGAACACACCGGAGAACCCCCAGCACAAACTTCACGTATCTCCGTTAAGCATGCCGTATAAGTTATTCAGTCCTTTGATGAATTTAAGCGATGGCTTGTCACGAGCATAGGTTTTGGTGGAATGTTATAGCTTCCAATGCTGCACAAACTGAATTTGAAATTCAGTGCCCGGACAATGTGCAAGGTTTATGTCATGCATTACCCGTTACTCCATGCTGAATTATTAAAGTTTACGAAAATACATGCACCTTCAACATTTCCACCAACACCTCACCCTCCCTGCCTCGAGCTCCCTCCAACCTATGCCCATGTCAGTGACACAACATTGTTAGTACAACATGCTTTCATACATATGTGCAACCTTCAACCAGCCTCATATTTTTTGAACTAACCTGATGAACCCCTGAATGTGTAGGCTCGCACCTGCGACGCTCAATTCTACCGCATGGCCTACTGCCGATACCGTCTGCTCCTTGGGCAATGTCAGTTCCATGTCTGTGCAGAGCAGCACCTACAATTTAAAACATTAATATAGACTGTCCAACTGCGAAGTATTCATTAGGAAAACATGGTCGTCACGACCATCATGGAGGCACGTACCATCTGAACTGCTTGCTGCATTTCCCGTCATGGCTGTCCATGGCTCTTCCACCCTGCTTGGCCTCACCTAGAAAATGTCATTTGCCACCAATGTATCCAAACCATCTTCGTTGCTACCAGGAAGATGTGCAGGCTCAGCGTCATCCTCGGTGTGTAGTATCCGGCATTATGCTCTTGATCCCCAGTTCCATAGCTCGGTTCTGGTCCGTCGAAGCACAAAAAATCAGCATCCAGCAGTCACCCCCGCAACCATATTATAAGGACATCAACACTACCCTACCAATATAATGACTATCTTACATGTAAATATATTTTGCACGCAGAGCCACCATCATTCTCAGGAATTCAGAGAAAAGCCATTCAAACTCTCCACGGTTTCATCACGGACAAGCACTCCAGCAAGTATCACACTATGGAAATGATTATTCGCACCAACAAATAAGCAACAAGGCATGGCATACAGATTGGTCTTGTATCTGCTGTCAAATGTTATCATGTCGCCGAAAAATGTGTTCTTGAGGGTACCCAAAAAATCAGTGCTTCAATGATGAAATGACTGCAAACTGTTGCACAACATAACACTTGAAAAGATTGTTGCAGACTTGAACTAATTATGACACTTTGTTACTGCAGCCCATGTCTTTGGTGTGTGACCTCTTTTTCCAAGTTAAATGGTGGAATTAACTTGGTTATCTTTGGATTTCTGTTGAAACTAGCGTGCTTTTTGCAACCATTGCGCTCTTAATTTCTTTTCCGATAATGCTGGGCCAAGACCTTTGGCTAAACTAGTCGGGTAAAACTCTAAAAGTAAGTTTAACTAATATCTGCGCTGTAAATTTCATGAACAGTCTGTAGTTCAGAGGGGAATTTTTAGGAGTTTACATGCTTCATAACTATCGCTCTTTCTCTGTTCAAGATGCTGAAAGTGCAAGGTTACACACCAAATACATGAACTGCACTCATGAAGTGTCATATTCACTACAACTCTACCACAATGTTTGCATAAAGTGTCTAGTTCTTGCTTGATAATGATCACTCTTTCTCTATTTAAGATAAGATTAGAAAATGTCCAGTTAAAAAAATAAATGTTGAAAGTGCTAGGAGGCTTGCCTCCATGCATAGTATCAAAAGAAGCTCAAGGATGAATCTGTCGCGCGATTTGTATTTAATACGAGGTTTTGACATGAAATTTTGTACACAGTATGACGGTTATTATCTTGTTAACTCTTGGATAGTCACATATCTGTTCCTATGTTTTTCACCATTTAGACTTATGACTAGAACTTAGGGACAACATATATTCAATTATTATCTTCTGACATCTAGTCAGTTATTTGGATGGTTGTCACTTAGTAATTGAGAATATCAGCCTCTACATGTGTGAAGGTACTGAACTGTGTTTCCTATGCAGCAAAGACAGGAATTGCTTACCTGAAGCAATGATTGTTTGTACCGCGGTTTGAGCCAAGGAAAAGCATACCCGCTTAACGCTTGCGAAATCTGGATGAGTATACCAGAGAAGCGACGGTCTCTCCTGAGCCAGTCCGCGTACGGTCTTCAAGTGGACCACTGTACTGCTACAAGAGAACAACTAAGAATAGGAGTTTGGAAGGATAATAATCATGCAATGGACAGAATCTGCTTGCGCGACATGGGAGGGACCTAGGACATTAGCATGCACCAATCTAACCGCTCTATAGTGAGTCCTGGTAGGAGCAGCGGCACCAATCCTCGACCTAAAAGGGATTAAAAATGAATGTGTCTTCCAAATTAATTCACTGACCATCAAACTGCAGTCCAAACTACTAAATTCATAAACATCTTAATTACTCTATATTAAATGTTTCAAACATCAAGCTTTCATAGTAATTCACATCACTCCATGCCTAATTGCTGCCAAAAAATCAATTACTAGTACTGTACGGCCTTAATTGATTCACTGGCCATCAAATTGCATTTAAACTAATAATTCATATCAAGCTTAATTAGATTATTAAATGTTTCAAGCATTAACCTTTTCACGCTAGTTCATTTCACACCATGCCTACCTGCTGACAAAAAATCAACCAACACTAGACGGCCTAGATTGATTCACTGCCCATCAAATTGCAGTTAAAACTACAAATTCATATCCAGCTTAATCTGATAATTTTAAATGTTTCAGACATCAAGTTTGCACTCTAATTCATATGGCACCATGCCTAACTGACGTCAAAAATTCAATCAAGGCTACACGTCCATACACAGCTTGCAACCACGTTGTACTGAAATTATTCATAGCACTGCTCAAAGTAAATTCAGTTCCCCTAACCTCTTATTCCAACCAGGAGGCGAGTTGTCCCTTCTCACTGCCGCCGCTTGAGCTACGCTGCAGATCCGCCTTTCTCCGCTGTCAGCGGCTGCTCCAGACACGCCGCAGATCTGCCATTTGCCTCTCACACCCATGCCCTCCGGCAGCGCCACCTCCACGAATGTTCGCCTGGTTCCATCCACCGGCGTACCTTCCGGCACCAGGCTATCGCCGACCTCCTCAATCAGGTGGATCTGTGGCAGGGAAATCAAATGAGCTCCAATCTTCAAATCACACGCTATAAGTTGGGAAAAAAATCACATCGGACTGACATACCTCCCTATCGGCTGCAAGAAAAAACTCCATTGTCGTCTGTCGCCTCTACTCCCTCTCTCCGTCGTCACGTACAGTACTGGCGGCTGGCCGGCCGCGGTAGGGAAATTGTCTGGGCAGAGGCATTCTATTCGAGGCTGCCACCGCACGACGAAAACTGACTTTTCCGAGCCACGGATCAGACAGACATACACGGACCTGGGCCACGGCTCAGCCCGTCACCTGCGGACGGCCGCCCCTGAGCTGGCCCACTACCCAAGCCTGACACCTACGTATTCCTGCACAGTGCGGACTTTCCAGCACTTTTAAGCCCATCGTATAAAGAATTGGCCCAGATCCCCACGCACTAGCGAACGCCCATGATATCGGTAGCATCTGCGCTCGAGACTAGTTACTCCACGTCCATAAGTAAAGGGCTCGGGTAAGAGATAACCGAGGCACGAGGAGACGATGATGTATCCCGAAGTTCACACCCTTGCGGATGCTAATCTCCGTTTGGAGGCGGTGTGGAAGCACAATGCTCCCCAAGAAGCCACTAGGGCCGCAGTAATCTCCCCACGCCTCGACAATGCAAGATGCCGTGATTCCACTAAGGGACCCTTGAGGGCGGTCACCGAACCCGTACAAATGGCGACCCTTGGGGCGGTCACCGAACTTCGTACACTTTGGCAACCCTTGGGGCGGTCGCGTGCCGATCAAAATGCTCAAGGCGATCTCCACAACCTAATTGGAGACCCGACGCTTGCCGGAGCTTTACACCACAATGATTGAGCTCGAACACCACCAACCGACTAGGGCGCCTAAGCACCCAAGATGAACAAGCTCAAGGGCACCAAGAACCCAAGAGTAATAAGCTTCTCAACTTGTAACTTCCACGTATCACGTGGAGAACTCAAACCGATGCACCAAATGCAATGGCAAGGGCACACGGAGTGCCAAGTCCTTCTCTCTCAAATCCCACGAAGCAACTAATGCTAGGGAGGAAAATGAGAGGAAGAACAACAAGGAGAACACCAAGAACTCCAAGAACTAGATCCAAGAGGTTCCCCTCACATAGAGGAGAAAGTGATTGGTGGAAATGTGGATCTAGATCTCCTCTCTCTTTTCCCTCAAAAACTAGCAAGAATCCATGGAGGGATTGAGAGTTAGCAAGCTCGAAGAAGGTCAACAATGGAGGAAGAACACGAGCTCAAAGGATAGATTCCCAATGGGGAAGAAGACCCCCTTTTATAGGTGGGTAGAAAATCCAACCGTTATCCCCTCACTCGGCCCGCGGTAGCGGTACTATCATAGGAGCTGCGGTACTACCATGCTGTTGGTCGTGTACTACACTGCAGTTGCGGTACTACCGCATGTGCGACTCTGGCCGATGAAGGCTGTTGACAGGCAACGAGCGATAGAACCGCCGGAGCGGTACTATCATGCGCCCTCTGATACTCTACCGTAAGGCGAGTAACACTAGAGCAGAGAAGGCACGGACGTAAAATTACTTCCGTACCTACTTCGTGAGGAGGACTGCGCAAAACTCCGACGCGGTACTACCGCACACGAAGAGCGGTACTACAGCGTGAGGCGCGGATGTAAAAAATTACATCCGCCCTACTTACGCTCATCTTTGCTAAGCTGGCGAGCCACGGTACTACGGCGCTCGTGGCGCGGTACTACAGCAGAGGCGCGGATGTAAAAATTACATCCGCCCCTACTACCGCTTCGAGCATTGCGCCTAGCCGGGAGGCCGCGGTACTACCGCTCCCCAGAGCGGTACTACATGAGGGCTCTGCAGTACTACCGCTCCGGGAGCAAGACTACCGCATGCCCCAAATCAGCAACACTAGGAGTCCTTCATTTTGCAGAGAAGACAACAGAGGAAACACTAAAAACAGAACTGCCATAACTTCTGCAAATGAGCTCCAAATTGAGCAAACTCAAGCTTGTTGGATAGAGGAAGACGAGTAGCATCAAAACAGGCAGGAGAGGTATGCCTAACAAGAGAGGAGAGAAACCTCCAACAGAGAAGAACCGGCAGAGCCTCCAACATCGAAAACATCATAGAAGAAGCATGTAAACTCCGTTTTTGATGAACTCGAGCTTGTCATGAAAATGACCAAAAGCTCCAAATCTCACAAGGAGAAGAACCAAACAAGAACCAATAAAGATGATGCAAGGATGCAATGGTTTGAGCTCTCTACGAACGATACGATCAAGCAACTCATCGAGAGCCCCCCTTGATAGTACGGCAATCGATCCTATAACCCGGTCTCCCACAACTACCATGAGACCGGTAAAATAGAAAACCTATCAAGGGCAAACCTTTGCCTTGCACAAAGTCCACTTGAGCTAGATGATGACGATCTACTCCTCCTCAAGATGGACCACCTTTCTTGATTGCGTTGGCTCGATGAAGACTAGTTGATTGCTCCCCCATACTCCACTATGGGTGAGACACTCTTCGCTCATCTTCACAAGTCCATTGTCACCACAATGGACGGCAAGCTTCAAGCACTTGATCTCTTCGTGATGCATCACTTGAACTTGCACACCGCAACCTAACCCCACAAAGAACTCTCACAAAGACCATGGGTTAGCACACAAAGCGTAATGGACAATGCTTACCATACCATGGGATCACTTGATCCCTCGATACATCTTGTGCGCTTTGTGTGTTGAATCTTTCCAACTCTCTTCATTCGAATGATGTCTTGAAGGTAGACATGAATGATCACACAATCTTTTTCTTCAAGACATGCTTGCAATAAGCTCAACACTGACATGACCAATCTTTGGATAATTCCTTAATAGCACCGTGGTCATCACAAACTCTCCTTGAAACCAACAAATGGACTTCAAGAAAAGCCTATGGACAAACCCTTCAAATATAACTCAAGGCAACCATTAGTCCATAGAGACTGTCATCAATTACCAAAACCAAACATGGGGGCACCGCATGTTCTTTCAACACTAATCTCGAAAGTATAGGGAGTGTGCGATAATGATCATATCAATCTTGAAACTACTTCCAACACTCATCGTCACTTTCCCATCAACTAGTCTCTGTTTATTCTGTAACTCCTGCTTCGAGGTACTAATCTTAGTAACCGAACAAGTATCAAATACTCAGGGGCTACTATAAACACTAGTAAGGCACACATCAATAATCTGTATATCAAATATACCCCTGTTCACTTTGCCATCCTTCTTATCCACCAAATATTCAGGGCATTTCCGCTTCCAGTGACCATTTCCTTTGCAGTGTAAGCACTCAGTTTCAGGCTTTGGTCCAACTTTGAGCTTCTTCGCGGGAGTGACAACTTGCTTGTCATTCTACTTGAAGTTCCCTTTCTTTCATTTTGCCCTTTTCTTGAAACTAGTGGTCTTGTCAATCATCAACACTTGATGCTCTTTCTTCATTTCTACCTTCGTCGATTTCAACATCACGAAGAGCTCGGAAATCATTTTCGTCATCCCTTGCATACTATAGTTCATCACGAAGTTCTAGTAACTTTAGTGATGGTGGCTAGAGAATTCTGTCAATCACTATCTTATCTGGAAGATTAACTCCCACTTGATTCAAGCGATTGAAGTACCCAGACAATCTGAGCCCATGCTCACTAGTTGAGCGATTCTCCTCCATCTTTTAGCTATAGAACTTGTTGGAGACTTCATATCTCTCAACTCGGGTATTTGCTTGAAATATTAACTTCAATTCCTGGAACATCTCATATGGTCCATGACGTTCAAAACGTCCTTGAAGTCCCGATTCTAAGCCGTTAAGCATGGTGCACTAAACTATCGAGTAGACATCATATTGAGCTTAGCCAAACATTCATAACGTCTGCATCTGCTCCTGCAATAGGTCTGTCACCTAGCGGTGCATTAAGGACATAATTCTTCTGTGTAGCAATGAGGATAAACCTCAGATCACGGATCCAATCCGCATCATTGCTACTAACATCTTTCAACACAGTTTTCTCTAGGAACATATCAAAATAAACATATGAAAGCAACAACGCGAGCTATTGATCTATAACATAATTTGCAAAATACTACCAGGACTAAGTTCATGATAAATTTAAGTTCAATTAATCATATTACTTAAGAACTCCCACTTAGACAGACATCTCTCTAGTCATCTAAGTGATCACGTGATCCATATCAACTAAACCATGTCTGATCATCACGTGAGATGGAGTAGTTTCAATGGTGAACATCACTATGTTGATCATATCTACTATATGATTCACGTTCAACCTTTCGGTCTCCGTGTTTCGAGGCCATATCTGTATATGCTAGGCTCGTCAAGTATGACCTGAGTATTCCGCGTGTGCAACTGTTTTGCACCCGTTGTATTTGAACTTAGAGCCTATCACACCCGATCATCACGTGGTGTCTCGACGAAGAACTTTCATAGCGGTGCATACTCGGGAGAACACTTCTTGATTATTAGTGAGAGATCATCTTAAAATGCTACCGTCGATCAAAGCAAGATAAGATGCATAAAGGATAAACATCACATGCAATCAATATAAGTGATATGATATGGCCATCATCATCTTGTGCTTGTGATCTCCATCTTCAAGCACCATCGTGATCACCATCGTCACCGGGCGCGACACCTTGATCTCCATCGTAGCATCATTGTCGTTTATGCCATCTATTGCTTCTACGACTATCGCTACCGCTTAGTGATAAAGTAAAGCAATTACAGGGCGTTTGCATTTCATACAATAAAGTGACAACAATATGGCTCCTGCCAGTTGCCGATAACTTCGGTTACAAAACATGATCATCTCATACAATAAAATATAGCATCACGTCTTGACCATATCACATCACAACATGCCCTGCATATCATCATAGGCTAGTAGATCTACTCTTGTACTACCCATATCATCAATATTAATAGCAGGAAGTAGGGTTTTACCTCCATCGAGAGGGCCCGAACCTGGGTAAACATCTGTGTCTCTTGCTTCCGGTTACCATCAGTCTTGACGCACAGATCAGGACCCCCTAACCGAGATCCGCCGGTTTTGACACCGACATTGGTGCTTTCATTGAGAGTTCCTCTGTGTCGTCACCGATATGCTTGATGGCTTCTTCAATCAACAACAACGCCGTCCAGGGTGAGACTTTTCTCCCCGGACAGATCTTTGTATTCGGCGGCTTCGCACTGCGGGCCAACTCACTTGGCCATTTGGAGCAGATCGAAAGCTACGCCCCTGGCCGTCAGGTCAGATTTGGAAACCTACACTTCACGGCGGATATCCGCGGAGACTTGATCTTTGATGGATCCGATCCGCAGCCGAGCGTGCCGCACTGTCACGATGGGCATGATCTAACTCTGTCGCCGGACAGTACCTTGGAGGCCGCACACGAATCCGCTCCGACCCATAGTCCGGAGCCGATCACGCAGATCAAGGACGGGTGGCTGGACACCGCCTCGGGAGCTGCAACTTCCACGGCGATGGAGCCGAACACTGACCTCGTCCCTTATAAAGCTCGTGACTCCGAGGTGCCGGACTCCCTATCGGACTCTGAACCTCCTGCGCCCCTGCCAATAGAATCCGATTGGGCGCCGATCATGGAGTTCACCGCCGCGGACATCTTTCAGCACTCACCCTTTGGCGACATCTTGAATTCGCTAAAGCATCTCTCGCTATCCGGAGATCCCTGGCCGGACTATGGCCAGGATGGTTGGGATGCGGACGACGAAGAAATTCAAAGCCCACCCACCACCCACCTTGTAGCCACTGTCGACGATCTAACAGAGATGCTAGATTATGACTCCGAAGACATCGACGGTATGGACGACGATGCCGGAGATGATCAAGAACCAGCGCCTATAGGGCACTGGAAGACCACCTCGTCATACGACATATACATGGTGGACACCCCAAAAGATGGGGATGGCGAAGAAGCGTGAGGCGATTCCTTAAAGAAACAGCCCAGCGCGGCGTCGTGGCGCCGCTCTAAATCCCGCCACAAGAAGAATGGAGATTCCGCACGAGGAGATAATAACACCCCGAAAGTGCGAAGACAATCCCCTCTGCAAGATTCAGCGCAGGAGGATGCGCTCAAGCCCTCATGAGAGCGGCGGGGCGAAGAGGTCGAGGATGATAATTACATACCTCCCTCCGGAGATGAGGCAAGCCTCGGCGACGGCGAATTCGTCGTGCTGAGGATCCCGTCGAACAAGAGCGTTTGAGACGCAGGATAATGGCCAAACAAATAGCCTAAAGAAAAAGCAGCGGCGACTTCAAGCTGATCAAGACCCTTTGGCGATAGATGGACCGAGGTCCTCGCGGCAAGAGTCTGAACTCGAACGCCCTCAAGAGCTACCCAAAGCGCAAGTTGCTCCCCGATTAGAGGAGGAAGCATACATACCTTCATCACCGGCGCTGTCTGGTGATCGACCACCCGTGGTGCGTGGCGGAGAGGCATCCGGGCCCTCCATCAAGACCGTACCCGGCATCGCTCGAAAAGTCTGAAGGCCACGAGGGCGCTACCGGACTTGCGGGATATCTTGGAGGACAAGGCAAGACAATCCAGATCTATCTATGGATCACGTGGGCGCCCCACGAACCATGACGAATATCGTCGCACCGGATACAACAACTCGGCGGGCGAACACGGCGACAACGCTCTCTTGAGCTACGTCGTGATATTGCTCAATCTGAGGCGCCAAGACACCCGCTATGCTTCATCGGCGAAGTAATGGATCATCAAATCCTGAAGGGTTTAAACCCGTAAACATTGAATCCTCGATGGAACAACAGACCCAGCGGTTTGGATTGAAGATTATCTCCTTCATATACATATGGCCTGCGGCGACGATCTCCACGCCATCAAATATCTCCCGCTCAAGCTTAAAGGACCAGCTCGGCATTGGCTTAACAGCCTACCCGCAGAGTCAATTGGGTGTTGGGAGGACACGGAAGCCGCATTCCTCGACAACTTCGGGGCACATATGTGCGACCACCGGACGCCGATGACCTAAGCCACATAATTCAGCAAATGCAGACGAATCGGCGGGCATTACGGACACGGTTCTTAACAAAGAAAAATCAAATCGTCGATTGTCCGGATGCAGAGGCCCTCGCAGCCTTCAAACATAACATCCGCGACGAATGGCTGGCCCGGCACCTAGGACAGGAAAAGCCAAAATCCATGGCAGCCCTCACATCATTAATGACCCGCTTACGTGCGGGAGAGGATAGCTGGCTAGCTCGCGCAACAACCTCGGTAAAAATCTTTGGCGGTCCGGATACTAAGGACCACAATGGCAGGTCGCGTCGAAGCAAAAACAAATGCCGCGTTAGCGGCAACAACAATGAGGATCGGCGGTCAGCGCGGATTCGAGGCTCTAAACCGGTCGTGGAAGAAGCCATTTAAAGAGCCACTCCGGGTCCGTCCAATTTGGACCGAATACTCGACCGCTCTTGCCAGATACATGGCACCCCCGAAAAACCAGCTAACCACACCAACAGAGATTGTTGGGTATTCAAGTAGGCAGGCAAGTTAATTGCCGAAAACAACGACAAGGGGCTGCACAGCGATGACGAGGAAGAGACCCGGCCGCCGAACAGTAGAGGACATAAGGGTTTTCCCCCACAAGTGCGGACGATAAACATGATATACGCAACCCATATACCCAAGAGGGAGCGGAAGCGTGCACTTACGGACGTATATGCGATGGAGCCAGTCGCCCCGAAGTTCAATCCATGGTCCTCTTGCCCGATCACTTTCGATCGAAGAGACCACCCGACCAGTATCCGCCACGGCGGATTCGCCGCATTGGTTTTAGACCCAATCGTGGACGGATTTCACCTCACGAGAGTCCTGATGGACGGCGGCCGAGCTGAACACGCTTTATCGGGATACGGTCGCAAGATGGGCATAGACACCTCAAGGATTAAACCTACAAAGACGACCTTCAAAGGCGTCATACCGGTGTTGAGGCCAATTATGCGAGCTCGATAACTGGAAGTGGTCTTCGGATCCACGGATAATTTCGAGCGAGTTAATCTTCGACATAGTTCCGTTCGCGGCGGCTATCATGCTCGCTTTCGGACGAACGCGTTCACAAAGTTCAGCGTGGTGCCGCATTATGCATACCTCAAGCTCAAGATGCGGGCCCTCGTGGAGTCATCACGGTCAGCGGAAATACGGGCGCTCCCTCCGAGCGGAGGAACATGGCGGCTCTCATGGCGAAATGCGAGCAGCCTTCTAAGGCAATTTTGAGTCCGGCCGTTAAACGACCGGACACGGCCAAACGCACCCGGAGCAACATCAATCAAGACCACCTGGCACGTTCCGAGCACGCGTAGCAATGCAGCCCCAACCCTAGCCCTCGCATGATTGCAAGACCAGCTCTCCGCGTACATCATTACGCTCTGGAGATACCATGGGCATAGGGGGAGGGGCACGATCACAACTGACCTAGAGTGCGGCTCGACCGCACCAGGGGCTCCAAAGTGTGTCGTTCTTTTTATTTTTTATTTTCCTTCTTTTTATACACAGGACTCTGTTCACCAGAGGCCCTGTCCGGCGGCGAACCTGCTGAACTCACGATGCAACAGCCAGGGAGGGAAAAAGGCTGCGACGAACACTCAGGTGGTCTCCATTACGAGCATTAAATTTGATTATACACACCAGTCCGCAGCCCATCCCGGAGGGGACATGTTTAATTAGTCAATCCCTTGCTTATCAAGACTATTTGTATCATTCCGCACTCATAGCGAATTCCTTAAATAAACAATGCAACACTTTTGCCCATAATTGCATTACTTTACATATATGTTCATTAATGACATCTTGCACCGTATATTCGAGTGCGGCCGAATACACCAGGGCTTATGTTCCCCGCATTATGGTGTGATAAGTCCGAACACTTTCACAAGTGTGGCACCCGAACTTATAGCATTATATGAATCGGCTCGAATCATGTCTTGGGTCAATAGTTGGGTTTGCGGCTCCCACGTTTTGGTGCCTTATGTTCCGTTCAGCCGGCTAAGGTGGCCTGGGAGAACCACTGCGATTGCGCCCGGTTGAGCCGGGCGGCGCCTCGATGGAGAAAGCTAAAATTGACCGGCATGATAAGGCGAGAGACTGGTCATTGTTCGAGAGGTTTTTCGGGTCATAAAGACTCACGCCGCTTGAGCAAAGTTAGGACCATGTCCGATGAAGGCGTGGATAGCGCCCGGATTGGTCTTCGAATACCGAGGGCTTCACCAAATTTAAAATTATAGAATTCTATGGCTAAGTGAGAGTGTTCAAGCATTATAAGTCCGGTTGCCTTGTTCGTTGTGTTGGCGCCTCCTAGATGGACCCAAAATGGGAACAAGAGTGCTCAAGTTTATCCCGAACACCCGGCACTCATGGCTTGGGGGTGAAGCCAACGACTTGCCATCTCTCAGATTTTATATACGGCCGCCTGAAGGTAATATTTTAAATTAAACAAGCGTTTGCTTAGCGCACATGAACAAAGTTTCAGCGCCAGGATAATACATAACGAGTTTACTCAAAGATTACATTCCGGGGCACTCATCCGCAATATCGCGGGCTCCCTTGAGACAGTTTTATAATACATCTCGGCGTGCGATACTCCTTGCCCGGTGGCGCGCGTCGATGATAAGCCTCTCGCATCCAGCCTGCCCGGTGCACCTTTGCGCGGGCAAGGGCCCGACGAGCACCTTCAATACTGGTGGGCGCTTGATGACCTCCACCCGAGGCACGCATCCACCGGTGCCGCGACGAGGCGAAGTAGCTCGGGCATGGCCTCTCCAGGACACAGCCGGACTATAAGGCCCTTCATGGCCTGCTTGGCTACCTTGTGGAGCTCGACCAGCTGCTTCAGCTTGTCGCTAGGGGGCACCGGATGGCCGGCCTCAGCGTACTGAGACCAGAAGACCTTCTCCATTGAGCTCCCCTCCTTGGCTCGGTAGAATGCGGCGGCATCGGATACACTGCGAGGCAGATCTGCAAACGCCCCTGGAGAGCTCTGAATTCGGGTAAGTAATAGGTAATTTACATTAACATGCTTGCTTTGCATGAAAAATGCCTTACCCGCCGCTATTTTCTTCACATCCTCAACCTCCTGAAGGGCCTTATGGGCCTCGGCCTTGGCGGCTTTGGCACTTTCGAGAGCCAAGGCAAGCTCAGACTCTCGAGTCTTTGAGCCGCGCTCCAAAATCTCATGCTTTTCCATGAGAGCCTGGAGCTCTTGCCGCACTTCCGCCACCTGCGCCTCCTGCTTTTCCCGCTCTGCCCGTTCCGCGGCCGCATTGCGTTCGGCCGCGGACACAACCTCCTTCAGGGCTGCCACCTCGTTTGTGGCCCCTGCAGTACCCACGTTATCCTTGTTATTTTTATTGCAACCTAAATCCTTTTCTGTAAGGTAACTATTCAAAGTGGTGTTACTCACCTTCTTTGTCCTCGAGCTGCTTCTTGGCACGGCCGAGCTCTTGCTCGACCGCTCGAGGTCTGCTTCAAAGCACCGACCTCCATGATCGGTCTGGCGGAGGTCAGCAGCGCAGCCTGCAAACCCATGTTGACATAATTTTTAGCAACCCTGCGTATATCTTTTTAGATCCTCAGTCTGGCTTTTCTTTTCGAACATCGAACCGAGCATCAGGGGCTACTGTCTATGCGGTATTACATTACATAATTTTAACTTCTTACCTCAAAGCCTATTAGAAGGCTACTACAGGCTTCGGTCAGCCCGCTCTTGGCGAGCTGAACCTTCTGAATCACCGGACTCATGATGGTGCGGTGTTCTTCCTTGATGGAAGCGCCTTTAAGCGCCTCCAACAAGTTGTCCGGCGCCTCCGGTTGGACGGAAGCCGCCGGCGTCACGGTCTTGCCCTTCTTGCGAAGGGGCCGCCTGCCGGACTCCGGAACCACTACGGGTTCCGGCGTGGATTCCGGCGCAAAGTCCGAGAGGCTACCTTGCGGCGCCTCCGGAGCCTCCTCCTGATGGGTCCCTTCCTGGGATCCCACCTCGGCGTCCTCAACATCGCGAGGGGTGGAGGTAGTCGGGATGGAATCCACATCCGACAGAGCCAACGACCCGCTCGATGAAGCGGGGAGATCATCATCGGCCGGACTGCAGGCAGTGTGCGGCATTAGAAGGACACTATGTGACACAAAAGAAATTACAAATCATTCAGGAATCCGGATACTTACGATCTTGCGGGCTGGCCCTTGAGGGCCACTCTTACGTCGCCAACGTTGGCGTTGGCGAGCCGTCCGGGGCAATAGTTCTTCCCTCTTGGACCCTTGGCCTCCCGGTTGGGGAGGCCTTCCTCTTCTCTCTCCTCCTGCGGGAGAGAGTCCTCTTCTCCTCCTCGTCTTGGGAGGAGTCGCCTCGAGCCATCGGACGATGAGTCCGATATCACTGGCGCCGGGAACTTCTTCGAGTTCCCGTGGCCTTCTTCTTAGCCTTCTTCTCGGCACCACATAGAGTGCGGGACCAGCAACCCGTTAAGCGTGCATCCGCTTGGTCTTGAGAAGGGCGGACAGTCTAACTGTCGGGACGTCCTACCTGATCTGTCAAAGGCATTGGGAGTTTTAGATCCCATATAGAGTCAAACTATGAAAGAGAACAAGCTGTCCCATAGAGGATAAAGCTTACCTCACCGGCGGGCGCTTGGTGCTGAATCCGTGATCCTCGATGCGTGGGACGCAGGGCTTCTCCGCCCTTGAACAACACCCTCGAGGCGGCTTCATCGTCGTGTTGAAGAAGCCCGCTCGAGTCGGTCTTGTGCGGATCAAACTCCCACAGATTGAAGGCCCATTTGTTGGCGGGGAGGATCCGCGGATGAGCATGACTGGATCACATTGACAAGCCTAAGCTTCTTGTTCACGAGTGCGAAGGCGGGATGGAGTCATGTCAGCTCCTCCGAACTGCCCCATAGCAAGCCCTTCTCTTTCCAGGAGGTGAGCTGCATAGGGATACCAGATCTGAACTCGGGGGCTGCCGCCCACTTAGGGTCGCGCGCCTCGGTGATATAGGACCACCCCGATTGCCACCCCTTGACGGACTCCACGAAGACCACTTTGAGCCAGATGACGTTGGGCATCTTGACCAACATGGCGCCTCCACACTCCACTTGAGTGCCCTTCACCACCTTGACAGCGTTGAAGGTCTTGAGCCTGGCGAAGTGGGGCTGGATGCAAAGGAAGGCCTCGCACCCACGATAAACGCCGAGATGTTGAGGATGAAGTTTGGCGCGGATCATGGAAATCGATCCGTAATAATACATGAGCCCCGGACAAAGGGTGCAGCAGGAAGCCCGATCCATGAAGGAAGTGGGGAAGAATCGACCCTCTCATGGGCACTGGGGTGGGGATGAGCTGCCCTTGTCGGGCGGCCGGTCTTGCGATGTCGCCGAAAGGTATCCGCGCCGCAGTTTTGCGATGTGCTTGGAGAAGGTCGGCGAGATGCACGAACTTGGGCCTTTGGAGCTCGAGAGTGCGCGGAGATGGATAAGCAAAGGAGGAAGAAGGCGAGGTAAAAGGCGGATCCTTATCCCTTATATATGGCGGACGAAAACTATCGTCCCCACCGCCCTGGTAAAACTCGCTTATCTCCCAAGCGCCACCATCAATGGCGCGGTTGGGTTACCCACGTCCGTATTGATGAGAATCCGGAATAAGGGAACACGATCTCTGCTTCGACAAGGCGTGCCAAGAAACCACTTCGCTAACGCGCCGAGGTGGTATAATAAAAAGCGATTCAAGTAAAGGCTTGGTAGTGGCGTGACATCACGCTACAAGATCGTCGGCAGATCGAACTGTGTACATGATATTCTCTGCGGTGAAATGTGGAAATTATTTTGCGAGCGGACACTATCTGGTGTTCGCAATCTTCTATGAATTATTCGGAGGAGGAACCCGCCTTGCAATGCCGAACAATATGCGCGCGGACTCATCGTCATTGAAGCTTTGGTTCGGGGGCTCTTGAGGAGTCTGGACTAGGGGGTGTCCGGACAGCCGGACTATCATCGTCAGCCGGACGACTATGAAGATACAAGATTGAACACTTCGTCCCGTGTCCGGATGGGACTTTCCTTGGTGTGGAAGGCAAGCTTGGCAATACGGATATGTAGATCTCCTACCATTGTAACCGACTCTGTGTAACCCTAGCCCTCCCCGGTGTCTATATAAACCGGAGGGCTTTAGTCCGTAGGACAAGACAACCATTACAACAATCATACCATAGGCTAGCTTCTAGGGTTTAGCCTCCTTGATCTCGTGGTAGATCCACTCTTGTACTACCCATATCATCAATATCAATCAAGCAGGAGTAGGGTTTTACCTCCATCGAGAGGGCCCGAACCTAGGTAAAAACATCGTGTCCCTTGTCTCCTGTTACCATCCGCCTAGACGCACAGTTCGGGACCCCCTACCCGAGATCTGCCGGTTTTGACACCGACATTGACCATATCACATCACAACATGCCCTGCAAAAACAAGTTAGACGTCTTCTACTTTGTTGTTGCAAGTTTTACGTGGCTGCTACGGGCTTAGCAAGAACCGTTCACCTACGCATCGAAAACCACAACGATAGTTCGTCAAGTTAGTGCTGTTTTAACCTTCGCAAGGACCGGGCGTAGCCACACTCGGTTCAACTAAAGTTGGAGAAACAGACACCCGCTAGTCACTGTGTGCAAAGCACGACGGTAAAACCAGTCTCGCGTAAGCGTCTGGCGTAATGTCGGTCGGGCCGCTTCATCCAACAATCTTGCTGAACCAAAGTATGACATCTTTGGTAGCGGTATGACTTATATCGCCCACAACTCACTTGTGTTCTACTCGTGCATATAACATCAGCGCATAAAACCTAGGCTCGGATGCCCTTTGTTGGGGAGCGTAGTAATTTCAAAATTTTCCTCACGAACACGCAAGATCATGGTGATGCATAGCGAGAGGGAGAGTGTTGTCCACGTACCCTCGTGAGCGGTAAGTGGAAGCGTTATGACAACGCGGTTGATGCACTCGTACGTCTTCACGATCTGACCGATCCAAGTACGGAGCGTATGGCACCTCCGAGGTCAGGACACGTTCAGCTCGATGACTATCCCCGGACTCCGATCCAGCAAAGTGTCAGGGATGAGTTCCGTCAGCACGACGGCGTGGTGACGATGATGATGTTCTACCAACGCAGGGCTTCGCCTAAGCACAACAACGATATGACCGAGGTGGAATATGGTGGAGGGGGCACCGCACACGGCTAAGGAACGATCACGAAGATCAACTTGTGTGTCATGGGGTGCCCCCCTGCCCCCGTATATAAAGGAGCAAGGGGGAGGAGGTGGCCGGCCAAGGGAGGGCACGCCAGGGAGGAGTCCTACTCCCACCGGGAGTTGGACTCCCTCCTATCCTAGTCCAACTAGGAGACCTTCCATGTAGTAGGAGTAGGAGAGAAGGAAAGGGAAGAGAGGAGGGAAGGAAGGAGGGTGCGGCCCCTCCCCCTAGTCAATTCGGACTAGGCCTTGGGGGGGCGCAGCCTGCACTAGGCAGCCCCTCTCTCTTTCCCGTATGGCCCAATAAGGCCCAATACTTCTCCCGGCGAATTCCCGTAACTCTTCGGTACTCCTAAAAATACCTGAATCACTCAGAACCTTTCCGAAGTCCGAATATAGTCATCCAATATATTGATCTTTACGTCTCGACCATTTCGAGACTCATCGTCATGTCCCCAATCTCATCCGGGACTCCGAACTCATTCGGTACATCAAAACTCATAAGCTCATAATAAAACTATCATCGAAACCTTAAGCGTGCGGACCCTACGGGTTCGAGAACTATGTAGAGATGACCTAGAACTATTCTTGGTCAATAACCAATAGCGGAACCTGGATGCCCATATTGGCTCCTACATATTCTACGAAGATCTTTATCGGTCAAAGCGCATAACAACATACGTTGTTCCCTTTGTCATCGGTATGTTACTTGCCCGAGATTAGATCGTCGGTATCCAATACCTAGTTCAATCTCGTTACCGGCAAGTCTCTTTACTCGTTACGTAATGCATCATTTCGTAACTAACTCATTAGCTACATTGCTTGCAAGGCTTATTGTGATGTGCATTACCGAGAGGGCCAGAGATACCTCTCCGAGCAATCGGAGTGACAAAACCTAATCTCGAAATCGCCAACCCAACATGTACCTTTGGAGACACCTGTAGTACTCCTTTATAATCACCCGATTACGTTGTGACGTTTGGTAGCACCAAAGTGTTCCTCCGTTAGCGGAGTTGCATAATCTCATAGTTACGAGGAACATGTATACGTCATGAAGAAAGCAATAGCAACATACTAAACGATCAAGTGCTAGGCTAACAGAATGGGTCATGTCAATCACATCATTCTCCTAATGATGTGATCCCATTAATCAAATAACAACTCATGTCTATGGTTAGGAAACTTAACCATCTTTGATTAACGAGCTAGTCAAGTAGAGGCATACTAGTGACACTATGTTTGTCTATGTATTCACAGATGTATTATGTTTCCGGTTAATACAATTCTAGCATGAATAATAAACATTTATCATGATATAAGGAAATAACTTTATTATTGCTTCTAGGGCATATTTTCTTCAAAATTTGCTACTGTGCTACAAACCTGTGCACTTGCAGGCCAAACAACGTCTACAAGAAGAAGGTTGTGTAGTAGACATCAAGCTCTTTTCTGGCGTCGTTGCCGGGGAGGTGAGTGCTTGAAGGTATATCTTTAGATCTTGCAATCGAATCTTTTTGTTTCTTGTTTTATCACTAGTTTAGTTTATAAAAGAAAACTACAAAAAAATGGAATTGAGTTTGTCTCATACGCTTCACCTTTTTAATATCTTTCGTGAGTATGATGGAAAGTATAATTGTGCTCAAGTGCTATAAGAAGAAATCTCTAAATTGTTTGGCACTAAATATGTGAATGATGAGCATGATTGCAATGTTGTTAGTATGAATTCCTTGAATATCCATGATGCTAATGATATGCAAAGCCACAAGCTTGGGGAAGCTATGTTTGATGAAGATGATATTTTTTGTCCCCCAAGCTTTGATGAGCAAATTTACTATGATGAAAGCATGCCTCCTATCTATGATGATTATTGTGATGATACGTATGCCATAAAGAAGAAGTTTGCTTATGTGGAGAGTAGTAAAATTTCTATGCTAGTAGGTCATGAAAAGAATGCTTTAGGTGCTGGTTATATTGTTGAATTTATTCATGATGCTACTGAAAATTATTATGAGGGAGGAACATATGCTTGTAGGAATTGCAATAATATCAAGTTTCCTCTCTATGTGCTTAAATTCTTGAAGCTATGCTTGTGTTACCTTGCTATGCTTGTTGATTATTGTTCCCATAAGTTGTTTGCTCACAAAATCCCTATGCATAGGCAGTGGGTTAGACTTAAATGTGCTAGTCATATGCTTCATGATGCTCCCGTTATGTGTCAATTCTTATCTTTTATGTGAGCATCATTGTCATCATCATGCCTAGCTAAAAGGCATTAAAGAAAAGCGCTTGTTGGGAGACAACCCAATATGTATCCTTACTGTTTTTGCGTGTCCACATGATTATGCTACTGTAGTAATCATGTTTTATAGCTTTTATTTTAATAAAGTGCCAAATAAGACCTTTAGGATGGCTTACGGTGATAGTTGTGTTGATCCTGCTGAAAATCAGAAACTTTTACACCCAGTAAATTAGTTTTGTTAATTCACAGAAACGTGATTATGATCTGATTCTTTTTTATCTAGATTTTTAAACGAATTGTTTAGGACTTCCTAATTTGGTAGGATTTTTCGAGTTCCATAAGTATATGTTTGATACAGATTACTACGGAATGTTCTGTTTTTGACAGATTCTGTTTTCTATGTGTTGTTTGCTTATTTTGATGCATCTATGGCTAGTATTAAGTGGTATGAACCATAGAGAAGTTAGTATATAGTAGATATTACACCAATATGAATTTAGAATGAGTTCATTACAGTACCTAAGTGGTGGTTTTACTTTATTATACTAACGGAGCTTACAAGTTTTCTGTTGAGTTTTGTGTTGTGCAGTTTTCAAGTTTTGGGTAAGGATTCGATGGACTATGGAATAAGGAGTGGAAAGAGCCTAATCTTGGGGATGCCCAAGGCACCCCAAGGTAATATTCAAGGAAAACCAAGATCCTAAGCTTGGGGATGCCCCGGAAGGCATCCCCTCTTTCGTCTTCGTTCATCGGTAACTTTACTTGGAGCTATATTTATTCACCACATGATATGTGTTTTGCTTGGAGCATCATTTCCTTTTGTTAGTTTTTGCTTGCTGTCAATTATATTAATGTTTTGCATCTTTAATTTCAATAAAGAAGTCAAGGATAGCCTTTGCCATGCTTATTTTGCTAGTATACATGTTGCTGTTTGAAAACAGAAAGTTTACCGCTGTTGCAAAAATTCCCTAGAAAAGTCAGAGAATGGTATAATGTTGAATCTTTTTGCATATTGAGCTCTGATAAATTTATTACAGTGGGAATTTTAGTTCATAATTTTTGGAGTTAGGGAAGTATGATGACTCTTGCATTCTTTACAGACTGTACTGTTTTGACAGATTGCTGTTATGTTTGCGTTGTTTGCATATGTTTGTTTGTTTAATGATTCTATTTGAAGATAAGAGTATTAAATATGCAGAGGCATTTAGTATGCAATGTTGAATAATTATTTAAGTGATTTGTTACAGTAGAAAATGATAAGGTTTTACATTGGTTTATACTAACCTATCTCACGAGTTCTTGTTGAGTTTGTTGTGAATGAAGCTTTTGATAAAAGAGAAACCATGATATGGGAGGAATTAAGGAGAAACAAAAGTTCAAGCTTGGGGATGCCCAAGGCACCCCAAGATAATATTTCAAGAAGTCTCAAGCATCTAAGCTTGGGGATGCCCCGGTAGGCATCCCACCTTTCTTCTTCAACAACTATCGGTTAGTATCGGTTGAGCCTAAGTTTTTGCTTCTTCACATGAGTTGTGCTATCCTTGCAATGTAGTTTTCTTTAGCTTTGCTTGCTGTTTGAATAAAGTATCAAGATCTGAAATTCTTTAATGAGAGAGAGTCTTCACATAGTTACATAATTATTTAGCTACTCATTGATCTTCACTTATATCTTTCGGAGTAGTTTGTCATTTGCTCTAGTGCTTCACTTATATCTTTTAGAGCACGGTGGTGGATTTGTTTTAAAGAAACTATTGATCTCTCATGCTTCACTTAGATTATTTTGAGAGTTGTTAATATCATGGTAATTTGCTTAATATTAATATACTTGGTATTCAAGATATGTGAAACTTTCTTTTGAGTGAATTGAATACTAAGATAAGTTTGATGCTTGATAATTGCTTTGAGATATGGAGGTGATAATATCAAAGTCGTGCTAGTTGGGTGATTATTAATTTGAGAAATACTTGTGTTGAAGTTAGCAAGTCCCGTAGCATGCACGTATGGTTAAAGTTGTGTAACAAATTTGAAACATGAAGTGTACCTGGCTTATGCATCCTTATGAGTGGCGGTCGGGGACGAGAGATGGTCTTTTCCTACCAATCTATCCCCCTAGGAGCATGCGCGTAGTACTTGATTTTTGATGGCTTCTAAATTTTTGCAACAAGTATATGATTTCTTTTGACTAATGTTGAGTCCATGGATTATACGCACTCTCACCTTTCCGCCTTTGCTAGCCTCTTTGGTACCGTGCATTGCCCTTTCTCACCTTGAGAGTTGGTGCAAACTTGGCGGTGCATCAAACCCGTGATACGATCGCTCTATCACACATAAACCTCCTTATATCTTCCTCAAAACAGCCACCATACCTACCTATCATGGCATTTCCATAGCCATTCGAGATATATTGCCATGCAACTTCGATCATCATATTCATGACATACATTACTTTTGTCATATTGCCATTGCATGATCATGTAGTTGACATCGTATTTGTGGCAAAGCCACCATGCATTATTTTTCATACATGTCACTCTTGATTCATTGCACCATCCGGTACACGCAGGAGGCATTCATATAGAGTCATATCTTGTTCTAAGTTTCGAGTTGTAATCCTTGTGCTGTAATCAATAGAAGTGTGATGATCATCATTATTAGAGCATTGCCCAAATAAAAAAAAGAGAAAGGCCAAAAAGAAAAAAAATAAAGGCCCAAAAAAAGAGAAAATAAAAAGGGCAATGCTACTATCTTTTGCACACTTGTGCTTCAAAGTAGCACCTTGTTCTTCATGTAGTGAGTCTCATATATTGTGCTTCAAAGTAGCACCTTGTTCCTCATGTCGTGAGTCTCATAAGTTGTCCTTTTTTATACTAGTGGGAATTTTTCATTATAGAACTTGGCTTGTATATTCCTACGATGGGCTTCCTCAAATGCCCTAGGTCTTCATGAGCAAGCAAGTTGGATGCACACCCACTAGTTTTCTTTTGTTGAGCATTCATAGCTCTAGTGCATCCGTTGCATGGCAATCCCTACTCCTCATGTTGACATCAATTGATGGGCATCTCCATAGTCCATTGATTAGCCTCGTCAATGTGAGACTTTCTCCTTTTTTGTATTCTCCACACAATCCCCATCATCATATTCTATTCCACCCATAGTGCTATATCCATGGCTCACGCTCATGTATTGCGTGAAGGTTGAAAAAGTTTGAGATTATTTAAGTATGAAACAATTGCTTGGCTTGTCATCAGGGGTATAGAAGTTGGGAACATCTTTGTGTGACGAAAATGAAGCATAGCCTAACTATATGATTTTGTAGGGATGAACTTTCTTTTGCCATGTTATTTTGAGAAGACATGATTGCTTTGAATAGTATGCTTGAAGTATTATTATTTTTGTGTCAATATGAACTTTTGTCTTGAATCTTTTGGATCTGAATATTCATGTCACAATTAAGAAGATTTACATTGAAATTATGCCAAAGTATCACTCCGCATCAAAAATTCTTTGTTATCATTTACCTACTCGAGGACGAGCAGGAATTAATCTTGGGGATACTTGATACGTCTCCAACGTATCTATAATTTTTGATTGCTCCATGCTACTTTATCTACTGTTTTAGGCAATATTGGGCTTTATTATCCACTTTTATATTATTTTTGGGACTAACCTATTAACCGGAGGCCCAGCCAGATTTCTTGTTTTATGCCTATTTCGGTGTTTGAGGAAAAGGAATATCGACGGAGTCAAAGCGGAACGAAATCAACTGGAGAAGTTAATTTTGGAAGGAAACCAACCAAATGGGCTTGGAGTGCACGTCAGTGGAGTACCGGACTGCCCACGAGGGTGGGGGGCGCCCCCTGGGCGCGCCCCCTACCTCGTGAGCAGCCCGGAGGTCCACCGACGTACCCCATGCACCCATATATACCTACGTACCCTAAAACTTCCAGAACAGAAGATAAATCGGGAATTCGCGCCGCAAGCCTCTGTAGCCACCAAAACCTCTCGGGACCTGCTCGGCACCTGCTGGGAGGATCCCATCACCGTGGCCATCTTCATCATCCGGCGCTATCCATGACGAGGAGGGTAGTTCACCCTCGGGGTGAGGGTATGTACCCGATAGCTATGTGTTTGATCTCTCTCTCTCTCTCTCTCGTGTTCCTCTATGGCACGATCTTGATGTATCCCGAGCTTTGCTATTGTAGTTGGATCTTATGATGTTTCTCCCCCTCTACTCTCTTGTGATGAATTGAGTTTCCCCTTTGAAGTTATCTTATCGGATTGAGTCTTTTATGAACACTTGATGTATGTCTTGCGTGGGATAACCGTGGTGACAATGGGTTATTCTATTGATCCACTTGATGTATGTTTTGGTGATCAACTTGTGGGTTTCGTGACACTTGGGAACCTATGCATAGGGGTTGGCACACATTCTTGACACTCCGGTAGTAGCTTTGGGGCACTCTTTGAAGTACTTTTATGTTGGTTGGATGAATCTGAGATTGTGCGATGCATATCATATAATCAAGCCCACGGATACTTGAGGTGACAATGGAGTATCTAGGTGATATTAGGGTTTTGGTTGATTTGTGTCTTAAGGTGTTATTCTAGTACGAACTCTTTTATAGATTGATCCGAAAGAATAACTTTGAGGTGGTTTCGTACCCTACCATAATCTCTACGTTTGTTCTCCGCTATTAGTGGCTTTGGAGTGACTCTTTGTTGCATGTTGAGGGCTTGTTATATTATCTATCTATGTTATTATTGTTGAGAGAACTTGCACTAGTGAAAGTATGAACCCTAGGCCTTGTTTCCTATCATTGCAATACCGTTTACGCTCACTTTTATCATTAGTTACCTTGCTATTTTTATATTTTCAGATTACAAATACCTTTATCTACCATCCATATTGCACTTGTATCACCATCTCTTCGCCGAACTAGTGCACCTATACAATTTACCATTGCATTGGGTGTGTTGGGGACACAAGAGACTTTTTGTTATTTGGTTGCAGGGTTGTTTGAGAGAGACCATCTTCATCCTACGCCTCCTACGGATTGATAAACCTTAGGTCATCCACTTGAGGGAAATTTGCTACTGTCCTACAAACCTGTGCACTTGCAGGCCCAACAACGTCTACAAGAAGAAGGTTGTGTAGTAGACATCAAGCTACTCGACAAAATGGCATACGAGCTCCTCACCGGTAACAAACCCCAAGTTGGATACTTTCGAGTATTCAGCTCAAAGTGCTACATTCTTGAGAAGCATCATCGTTCTAAATTTGCTCCTAAATCTCATGAAGGTTTCCTACTTGGTTATGGCTCAAACTCTCACACTTACCGTGTCTACAATAATTTCACCAAAAAGGTTGAAGAGACGGTAGATGTAAAGTTTGATGAATCTAACGGCTTGCAAGTAGAGCAGTTGCCAATTGATGTAGGAGATAAATGTTGGGGAACGTAGCAGAAATTCAAAATTTTCTATGCATCACCAAGATCAATCTATGGAGATACTAGCAATGAGAGAAGGAGAGTGCATCTACATACCCTTGTAGATCGCTAAGCGGAAGCGTTCAAGAGAACGGGGTTGAAGGAGTCGTACTTGTCGTGATCCAAATCACCGGAGATCCTAGTGCGAGCAGACGGCACCTCGCGTTCAACACACGTACAGCCGGTGGCGTCTCCCACGCCTTGATCCAGCAAGAAGAGAGGAGAGGTTGAGGAAGACTCCATCCAGCAGCAGACAACAACAGCGTGGTGGTGATGGAGGCGTGGTAGTCCAGCGAGGCTTCGCCAAGCACCGCGAGATATGAGGAGAGGGGGAGAGGTAGGGCTGCACCAAGAGGAGAAGTTCTCGTGTGTTGGGCAGCCCCGCACCTCAAGTATTTATAGGGGAGGGAGGGGCTGCGCCTCTCGGGGTTCCTCCCGGGGTGGCGGCAGCCCCAGATCCCATCTAGGTGGCGGCGAGGGGAGAGAGGGGAGGCGCGCCTGGGGTGGGCCTTAGGGCCCATCTGCCCTAGGGTTTGCCCCCTCCGACTCTCCCCTATGCCTTGGGCCCCTTGTGGGGGGCGCACCAGCCCACCTGGGGCTGGTTCCCTCCCACACATGGCCCATGCAGCCCTCCGGGGTAGGTGGCCCCACTTGGTGGACCCCCGGGATCCTCCCGGTGGTCCCGGTACGTTACCGATAAAACCCGAAACTTTTCCGGTGACCAAAAAAGGACTTCCCATATATAAATATTTACCTCCGGACCATTCCGGAACTCCTCGTGACATCCGGGATCTCATCCGGGACTCCGAACAACATTCGGTAACCACATACAAACTTCCTTTATAACCCTAGCGTCATCGAACCTTAAGTGTGTAGACCCTACGGGTTCGGGAGACACGTAGACATGACCGAGACGTTCTCCGGTCAATAACCAACAGCGGGATCTGGATACCCATGTTGGCTCCCACATGTTCCACGATGATCTCATCGGATGAACCATGATGTCAAGGACTCAATCGATCCCGTATACAATTCCCTTTGTCTAGCGGTATTGTACTTGCCCGAGATTCGATCGTCGGTATTCCGATACCTTGTTCAATCTCGTTACCGGCAAGTCTCTTTACTCGTTCCGTAACACATCATCCCGTGATCAACCCTTGGTCACATTGTGCACATTATGATGATGTCCTACCGAGTGGGCCAGAGATACCTCTCCGTTTACGGAGTGACAAATCGATCTCGATCCGTGTCAACCCAACAAACACTTTCGGAGATACCTGTAGTGCACCTTTATAGTCACCCGATTCGTTGTGACGTTTGATACACCAAAGCACTCCTACGGTATCCGGGAGTTACGATCTCATGGTCTAAGGAAGAGATACTTGACATTGGAAAAGCTCTAGCAAGCGAACTACGATCTTTGTGCTATGCTTAGGATTGGGTCTTGTCCATCACATCATTCTCCTAATGATGTGATCCGTTATCAACGACATCCAATGTCCATAGCCAGAAACCATGACTATCTGTTGATCTGTGAGCTAGTCGACTAGAGGCTCACTAGGGACATATTGTGGTCTATGTATTCACACGTGTATTACGATTTCGGATATTACGGTTATAGCATGAATAAAGACAATTATCATGAACAAGGAAATATAATAATACTTTTATTATTGCCTCTAGGGCATATTTCCAACAGTCTCCCACTTGCACTAGAGTCAATAATCTAGTTCACATCGCCATGTGATTAACACTCACAGTCACATCGCCATGTGACCAACATCCAAAGAGTTTACTAGTGTCACTAAACTAGTTCACATCATCATGTGATTAAGACTCAATGAGTTACGGGGTTTGATCATGTTTTGCTTGCAAGAGAGGTTTTAGTCAGCGGGTGCGCAACTTTCAGATCCGTATGTACTTCACAAATCTCTGGGTCATATTGTAAATGTTGCTTCCACGCTCCACTTGGATCTATTCCAAATGGTTGCTCCACTATACGTATCCGGTTTGCTACTCAGAGTCACTCGGATAGGTGTTAAAGCTTGCATCGACGTAACCCTTTACGCCGAACTCTTTATCACCTCCATAATCAAGAAACATGTCCTTATATACTCCAAGGACAATTTTGACCGCTGTCCAATGATCCATTCCTGGATCATTCTTGTATCCCTTGACTAACTCATGGAAAGGCACACTTTCGGTGAGGTACACAGCATAGCATACTATAGAGCCTACGTCTGAAACATAGGGGATGACCTTTGTCCTGTCTCTCTTTTCTGCCATGGTCGAGCTTTAAGTCTTGACTTCATACCTTACATCTCAGGCAAGAACTCCTTCTTTGACTAATCCATCTTGAATAACTTCAAGATCATGTCAAGGTATGTGCTCATTTGAAAGTACCATTAAGCGGTTTTTGATCTATCCTCATAGATCTTGATGCTCAATGTTCAAGTAGCTTAATCCAGGTTTTCCATTGAAAAACATTTTTCAAAATAACCCTATATGATTTCCAGAAATTCTACATCATTTCTGATCAACAACATGTCAACAACATATACTGATCAGAAATTCTATAGTGCTCCCACTCACTTCTTTGGAAATACAAGTTTCTCATAAACTTTTGTATAAACCCAAAATCTTTGATCATCTCATCAAAATGTACATTCCAACTCCGAGATGCTTACTCCAGTCCTTAGAAGGATCTCTGGAGCTAGCATTCCTTTTAGCATCCTTAGGATCGACAAAAACTTTCGGATTGTATCACATACAACCTTTCCTTATGAAGACTGGTAAGGAAACTCGTTTTGACATCCATCTGCCAGATTTCATAAATGCAGCTAATGCTAACATGATTCCGACGGACTTAAGCATCGCTATGGATGAGAAAATCTCATCGAAGTCAACTCCTTGAACTTGTGAAAAACTCTTTGCCACAAGTCGAGCTTCATAGACGGTGACATCACCGTCCACGTCCGTCTTCTTCTTAAAGATCCATTTATCGCAATGGCTTGCCGATCATTGGGCAAGTCCACCAAAGTCCATGCTTTGTTCTGATACATGGATCCTATCTCGGATTTCATGGCTTCTAATCATTTGTCGGAATTTGGGCCCACCATCGCTTCTCCATAGCTCGTAGGTTCATTGTTGTCTAGCAACATGACCTTCAAGACAGGATTATTGTACCACTCTGAAGCAGTACGCATCCTTGTCACCCTACGAGGTACGGTAGTGACTTGATCCGAAGTTTCATGATCACTATCATAAGCTTCTACTTCAATTGGTGTAGGTGCCACCGGAACAACTTCCTGCGCCCTACTACACACTAGTTGTAGTGACGGTTCAATAACCATATCAAGTCTCCACCATCCTCCCACTCAACTTTTCGAGACAAACTTTTCCTCGAGAAAGGATCCGATTCAAGAAACAATCCCTATTGCTTTCGGATCTGAATTAGGAGGTATACCCAACTGTTTTTGGGTGTCCTATTAAGATGCATTTTATCCGCTTTGGGTTCGAGCTTATCAACCTGAAACTTTTTCACACAAGCGTCGCAGCCCCAAACCTTTAAGAAATGACAGCTTAGGTTTCTCTAAACCATAGTTCATACGGTGTCATCTCGACGGAACTACGTGGTGCCCTATTTAAAGTGAATGTGGTTGTCTCTAATGCCTAACCCATAAACGATAGTGGTAATTCGATAAGAGACATCATGGTACACACCATATCCAATAGGGTGTAACTATGATGTTTGGACACACCATCAAACTATGGTGTTCCAGGCGGTATTAATTGTGAAACAATTTCCACAATGTATTAATTGCGTGCCAAAGCTCGTAACTCAGATACTCATCTCTATGATCATATCATAGACATTTTATCCTCTTGTCACGATGATCTTCAACTTCACTCTGAAATTACTTGAACCATTCAATAATTCAGACTTGTGTTTCATTAAGTAAATATACTCTACATCTACTCAAATCATCTGTGAAGTAAGAACATAACGATATTCACTGCATGCCTCAGCACTCATTGAACTGCACACATCAAAATGTGTTACTTCCAACAAGTTGCTATCTTGTTCCATTTTACTGAAAAATGAGGCTTTTCAGTCATCTTGCCCATGTGGTATGATTTGCATATCTCAAGTGATTCAAAATCAAGTGAGTACAAACGATCCATCTGCATGGCGTTTCTTCATGCGTATACACCAATAGACATGGTTCGCATGTCTCAAACTTTTCAAAACGAGTGAGTCCAAAGATCCATCAACATGGAGCTTCTTCATGCGTTTTACACCAATATGACTTACATGGCAGTGCCACAAGTAAGTGGTACTATCATTACTATCTTATATCTCTTGGCATGAAAATGTGTATCACTACAATCGAGATTCAATAAACCATTCCTTTAGGTGCAAGACCATTGAAGGTATTACTCAAATAAATAGAGTAACCATTATTCTCCTTAAATGAATAACCGTATTGCGATAGACATAATCCAATCATGTCTATGCTCAGCATAAACACCAAATGACAATTATTCAGGTTTAATACTAATCTTGATGGTAGAGGGAGCGCGATGTTTGATCACATCAAACTTGGAAATACTTCCAACACATATTGTCGACTCACCTTTAGCTAGTCTCCGTTTATTCCGTAGCTCTTTTATTTGAGTTACTAACACTTAGCAACCGAACGGTATCTAATACCACTGGTGCTACTAGGAGTACTAGTAAAGTACACATTAACATAATGTATATCCAATATACTTCTATCGACCTTGCCAGCCTTCTCATCTACCAAGTATCTAGGGTAATTCTGCTCCAGTGGTTGTTCCCCTTATTACAGAAGCACTTAGTCTCAGGTTTGGGTTCAACCTTGGGTTTCTTCGCTAGAGCAGCCGCTGATTTGCCGTTTCATGAAGTATCCCTTCTTGCCCTTGCCCTTCTTGAAACTAGTGGTTTCACCAACCATCAACAATTGATGCTCCTTCTTGATTTCTACTTTCGCGGTGTCAAACATCGCGAATACCTCAAGGATCATCATATCTATCCCTGATATGTTATAGTTCATCACGAAGCTCTAGCAGCTTGGTGGCAATGACTTTGGAGAAACATCACTATCTCTGGAAGATCAACTCCCACTCGATTCAAGTGATTGTTGCACTCAGACAATCTGAGCACAAGCTCAACGATTGAGCTTTTCCCCTTTAGTTTGCAGGCTAAGAAAATCGTCGGAGGTCTCATACCTCTTGATGTGGGCACGAGCCTGAAATCCCAATTTCAGCCCTCGAAAACATCTCATATGTTCATGACGTTTGAAAACGTCTTTGGTGCCTCAACTCTAAACCGTTTAAGCGAACTATCACGTAGTTATCAAAATGTGCATGTCGATGTTACGCAACATCCACAAGCGGCGTTTGGGGTTCAAGACTGTGGCGGTGCATTAAGGACATAAGCTTTGTCTTGTCCGCATAATCACTATTGTCAACTTTCAACTATATTTTCTCTAGGAACATATCTAAGCAGTGGAACTAAAGTGCGAGCTTACGACATAATTTGCAAAGATCTTTTGACTATGTTCGGGATAATTAAGTTCATCTTATGAACTCCCACTCGAGATAGACATCACTCTAGTCATCTAAGTGATTACATGATCCGAGTCAACTAGGCCGTGTCCGATCATCACGTGAGACGGACTAGTCATCATCGGTGAACATCTTCATGTTGATCGTATCCTCCATCGACTCATGCTCGACCTTTCGGTCTCTCGTGTTCGAGGCCATATGCATACATGCTAGGCTCGTCAAGTTAACCCTAAGTGTTTTGCATGTGTAAAATTGTCTTACACCGTTGTATGTGAGCGTAAGGATCTATCACACCCGATCATCACGTGGTGCTTGAAGCGACGAACTTTAGCAGCGGTGCACGATTAGGGAGAACACTTCTTGAAATTTTGTAATGGATCATCTTATTTACTACCGTCGTTCTAAGTAAACAAGATGCATAAACATGATAAACATCACATGCAATCAAATAGTGACATGATATGGCCAATATCATTTTGCTCCTTTGATCTCCATCTTGAGGGCTCCATGATCATCATCGTCACCGGCATGACACCATGATCTCCATCATCATGATCTCCATCATCGTGTCTCCATGAAGTTGTCTTGCCAACTTATTACTTCTACTACTATGGCTACGGTTAGCAATAAAGTAAAGTAATTACATGGCGTTGTTCAATGACACGCAGGTCATACAATAAATAAAGACAACTCCTATGGCTCCTGCGGTTGTCATACTCATCGACATGCAAGTTGTGATTCCTATTACAAGAACATGATCAATCTCATACATCACATATCATTCATCACATTCTTCTTGGCCATATCACATCACATAGCATACCTGCAAAAACAAGTTAGGCGTCCTCTAATTGTTGTTGTATGTTTTACGTGGCTGCTATGGGTTTCTAGCAAGAATGTTTCTTACCTACGCAAAACCACAACATGATATGCCAATTGCTATTTACCCTTCATAAGGACCCTTTTCATCGAATCCGTTCCGACTAAAGTGGGAGAGACTAGCACCGCTAGCCACCTTATGCACCAAGTGCATGTCAATCGGTGGAACTGTCTCACGAAAATGCGTGTGAGGTCGGTCCGGGCCGCTTCATCCCACAATACCGTCGAAACAAGATTGGACTAGTAATGGTAAGCATATTGAACAAAATCAACGCCCACAACTACTTTGTGTTCTACTCGTGCAAAGAATCTACGCAATAGACCTAGCTCATGATGCCACTGTTGGGGAACGTAGCAGAAATTCAAAATTTTCTATGCATCACCAAGATCAATCTATGGAGATACTAGCAACGAGAGAAGGAGAGTGCATCTACATACCCTTGTAGATCGCTAAGCGGAAGTGCTCAAGAGAACGGGGTTGAAGGAGTCGTACTCGTCGTGATCCAAATCACCGGAGATCCAAGTGCCGAACGGACGGCACCTCCGCGTTCAACACACGTACAGCCCGGTGACGTCTCCCACGCCTTGATCCAGCAAGGAGAGAGGGAGAGTGAGGGAGTCCTGGACTAGGGGGTGTCCGGACAGCCGGACTATCAATATTCGCCGGACTCCCAGACTACGAAGATAGAAGATTGAAGACTCCGGCTCGTGTCCGGAAGGTACTTTCCTTGGCGTGGAAGGCAAGCTTGGCAATACGGATATGTAGATCTGCTACCATTGTAACCGACTTTGTGTAACCCTAGCCTCTCCGGTGTCTATATAAACCGGTGGGCCTTAGTCCATAGGATGAACATTACATCTCAACAATCATACCATAGGCTAGCTTCTAGGGTTTAGCCTCCTTGATCTCGTGGTAGATCTACTCTTGTACTACCCATATCATCAATATTAATCAAGCAGGACGTAGGGTTTTACCTCCATCGAGAGGGCCCGAACCTGGGTAAAAACATTGTGTCCCTCGTCTCTTGTTACCATCCACCTAGACACACAGTTCGGGACCCCCTACCCGAGATCCGCCGGTTTTGACACCGACATTGGTGCTTTCATTGAGAGTTCCTCTGTGTCGTCGCCGATAGAGCGGATGCCTTTACCCGTCTTCAAAGACGGTGTTTTCGCCGGAGGGGCTTTGGCCGCCGGTTAGACTATCCGGCTTGGTGGCTTTCTTATGACCGCCTGTCCGGCCGCCGCTTCGGCAATGACTTCTCAAGTCATCGGAAGCAATCTTTGCGTCAGCCCTAAAGCTGCCGAACAGTTAGATCCAATTGACCTCTCGTC